>VZTD01003380.1:254249-379890 GCA_013397725.1 Rhagologus leucostigma | reverse complement strand
AAACCACCGCGGAGAGGCGGGGGGGAGGAGAGGTACCGGAGCGCTTCCTGCCTCTCCCTCGCTCCCAGGATCGTCCCTTCAGGACGAGGTTTTTTAAGGATCGGTACTTTCTGGCCGCTCTCAGTCACATCAAACCCCTCGTCGGACAGTGCTGGGTGCAGGCTGTAGCCCCTCCACCACAGCCCCAGTGTGCCCGTACCCAGATAATAAAGATTTAACCCCTGGATGGGGTGGCACAAGATGCTGGTGAAGGAAAAGATGGAAGGTGTCAGCGCACGGAATATTAAAAGCAGCGATTCCCGCTGCGGGAAGCAGTTAAGGAAGGCAAATAGTATCCCCGAGACCTATCGACAGAGGACTAAAACGCATCCGTGGAAATCATTATGGGATTGTACGAAAGAGCGGCGAGGCCATACCTGGAGAATTGAGACAGATTAAAGAGAGGCTTTTGAATACAAATGAAAAAGGTATAGAAGAGGGTAACGAGGATAATAAACAGCCTTATGGATTAGATCTAAGTGGAGACGTTAGAAAATTAGGTTTGCATTTATTAAGGAAAAAAGAGCAGGATTAAGGGCTGGCACAACTGAGGAAACTCATGTTGTGTTCTGGGGGCTGCAGAAGCTGCTGCCGAAGGGCCCTGCTGAAACAGCAGCACAAAACCCCTGACAGATGGAACCAAGGAAAGCATTAAGGGAATTCCAAGGTCCCCAGCACAGGAGGGACACCAACCTGTTGGAGCGAGTCCAGAGGAGGCCACCGAGATGATTTGAGGGATGGTGCCCCTCTGCTGTGAGGAAAGGCTGAGAGAGTTGGGGTTGTTCAGCCTGGAAAAGAGGAGGCTTTTGGGGTGACCTCATTGTGGCCTTACAGTACCTGAAGGGGCTCCAAGGGAGCTGGAGAGGGACTTTCTACAAGAGCATGGAGTGATAGGACAAGGGGAATGGCTTCAAACTAAAAGAGAGTAGGTTTAGACGGGATATTGGGAAGAAATTCTTCCCTGTGAGGGTGGTGAGGCCCTGGCACAGGGTGCCCAGAGAGGCTGTGGCTGCCCCATCCCTGGAAGTGTCCAAGGCCAGGTTGGATGGGGCTTGGAGCAACCTGGGACAGTGGGAGATGTCCCTGCCCATGGCAGGGGTTGGAATGGGATGGGCTTTCAGGTCCCTTCCACCCCAAACCATTCTATGATTTTATGAATTTAGGGAATCTCTGTGCACTCAGCCGGGCTGTACAGAAAAGCTGAAGTTTCGACCCACTCAGAAGTCACTGGGGCTGCCTGAAGGAACTGGTGCTTGAGGGTATGAACACCACCTGGAGAATGGCTGGGCCCAGTGGCTGCCTCCCATCCCAAAGGGAACCTCCCAGCTCCGTGGTGACCAAGAGCTTCCACGGACTCAACTCCTTGGCGGGTTTCTGCCGTTGTTGGCTGAGGTTCATCGGGGAGAGGAAAAAGACATGTTCCAATCCTCCGCCAGCCATTGTCACTATGGAAATGAGCGGGGTCATTGTTCCCGCACCCGTTGGGGCTCCTAAAATGTAATTTTAGCAGCAAAGTGCGCAGCCTGTGTGTGAAAGCAGGCTGGTGGCGAGGCTCTTTATCCGGAGCGTGGCTTTTTTCTTTGCCGTATTTTTCCTTCTTTGTGTTTCCCTTGGAAAAGGCATCCAAAGACAAATGTTAACCGCGGCTGATTACAATTATATTGATGGGGGAGGTAGCAATTTACAGGCAAATATCGAAACGTGGAAGAATGGCTGGTAATAATAGGGTGAGGGCAAACTGTTCTTTAATTGTCCTGCAAGTTGTTTTATATCTTTGTCATGCAGAAACTGGAACTTTTGGGGTGCCAGTGACAAAGTACTTTGCTGTAATGTGGTAGGGCAGGCTCACAGCAGCCTTTATCTTACTGAATAACTACCACCATTTCAAAGGCTGGGATTACAGGCACACTTTATGTTGAAAAGGGGAATTTACATGTTTCTTCTGTAAGCAGAAATCTATTAATTCGTGAGATTTGCCTCCCCTTTCTTCATCAGCCGTGACCTAGGGGTCCAACCAAGGCAGGAAGGACGTGCAAACCTCCTTTTTGTGGTTTTTTAGAGACAGGTAAGATATTTTTTGGCCGTGTTCACGCACGCGCTGGAAGCTGGGAGTTGTCCAAACCCAAGTTAGATTCACCTCTCCACAGAGCGACCCTCCAGGCTATCTCAAAGCTTTGAGTATGTGCTCAACAGCAATTAAAAAAAAAAAAAAAGTATTACTTAGAAAAAAAACCCCACTGGGGCAAGCGGAAAGCATTTGAAAGACGGCCTCGTAGTACACAGAGTGATTTATTTTAAAAAAATCCCTGGAACTTGTAGCACGAGAGCATACTCTAGTGGCAACCGAGCAAAGAAAGTGCTCTGGTTTGTGCCGTGTCTTGATGATAAGACGCCTCCCACCTTTCCTCGGGAGGCTTTTTCTCTCCTATCTCCTCCAGCTCAGTGCTCAGCCTGACAGGAAATACCCAAGGCAAGCAGAGAAAATAAACAGGAACTGCTAAAAGTAATTTTAAAAACACAGCTTGGGAACGAATCTCCCCAAAATGACTGTGTACTTAGAGAGTTGTCTTTTTACCAGGCTCTGTTGCAGATTTTCTCCTGAGAGACACAGTTTAGAGGAGGCAGGAGATAGCAAAAGGGAGAATAATACTTAAAGCAAATTCTATTCACCCATGGCAGTGTCATTACAAACTTGAATGAGCACAGTTATTGCAAATAAATAAAAACAATAGACCAGAACCAGTTTTACATAAGAAAATACTGAAATACTGTTCAATTAGTCCTAAGCTTTAGTTAAACCTTTTCTTTTGCCCATCAGGTGATAAGGTTAATACAGAAAGCACTCAACTGCTGTACTTGTGTAACAACAGTCAGCACCCATTTAATGGACTTACACGTACACACGTTTAGCAAAGCTTCAATATTGTTCAGCGCTGGCTGGCACGGAATTTTAATGGCAGAGTAGCCAGCCCGGGCTTCATTCTAAACAATATCCCCATGCAAGGATAGCAGGTTCTCGTGGGGACCACCAACAATACAAACAAGCACAGCTCCTATATTTAAACAAGAAGTTTGGCGGAATTTCCACTGGTGATACATATGGCCGCCCGCAAAGCACAAAAAAAGAGGTTATGCTGCTTTTTATTTGTTCTTGAGTCGCTTGAATAAGCTGCTTTTTATGACTTGTTTGTTGAGGGGAGCAAGACCAGGCTCCCATATCCCAGTTACAGCAACATGGCTGCAGGAGACGTGGTGCAGAGCGAGCTTCCACAGGGAATAAAGTGGAATAGAAGCACACCCGGTCCAGGGAGCATCCTGTTGTCCCTGGCCGTGGGGTTCCCTCTGTCCCATCCTGCAAAAGCACATTTTCAAGGTACATGCAGCCATCAAGGATGTGCTCGGATGTGGCTGGTCACCCAAAGCACGTGGGGACCTCTGTGCTGGCTCCTTGTGTTCTCCCTGGCCATCCAAGGGACCCAGATTCACGCACTGCACATCCCCCAGGATACCCCCAGTGCCTTGTGAACCCCTCAAAATTCAAAAGAAAGGTAAAGATCTCCCAGGTGAGAAGGGGTCAGAGGTCTGGGAGAAGACAGGGGCTCAGTTCCGTGGGAAAACAGACATGGTTCCAGGGCTGTCAGGACAGCTTGTTCTTTGCTTCGAAGCTCAGCTTCATTTTATTTCCCAAATAGGAAAATGGACTGAGCTAATTTCCCCATGCAGATCTTGCTTCCCACAGTTTTGCACCTTTGTCAGAAAGGCTTTATCGACCTGTAGAAGACTCAAATCTCTTCCTCCCCCAGTCTCAGTGGCCTCCCAGCTGATTTTCTGTCACACTGAGCAGTCACAGATCCCATTTGTCTCAGCTGGTTTTCCCAGAACTTTGACAATCATCTCTATGTTTTCACACCTGACTTCCTTAGACTAATATTATTTATTTATCCTCATGCCTTATTGGCAGACTCAAGTCTGGTGTCTGACCTGCACAGTGCCTCCACCACCATCTCACAGACTGTCTTCTCTGGCTGCTGCACCTCTTCAGGGCCTTGTTCCCTCCATCCCTGGGCTGCTCTCTGGTAAGTGTTTGGATAAAGGGAACATTTTTTATTAATTTACACATTTTAATCCTTCTTTTAATTACAGGTGTAGGACATCAATTTCCAGTTCATACCTTGGTGGCCAAACTCACAGCCTGGCCCAAGAAATGCCCACAGCACGTGGCTGAAGACCTGCACCAGCAGTTCAGGGACTTCCAGGGTTTAAAACTCTCATTTCTTCATCTGTGCTCACAGGTCCAGTAAAACTCATCAAGGAACTCATTTAGGTAAGAATTTTTCACATTTCATCAGTCCTCTCTGTTTCATTTCCATTTTTTTAAGCTTCAATCAGAATTGTGCCAGCTGAGGACGATGCTCAGAGAATTTGCACGAAGGATGTCAAGCAGGACAGGAATTGTACCCTCCAAAATTGCTCTCTTTACCTGGTTTAACCCATGTTTTAGTACCTGGCCCTGCCATATCTTTGTTGTGTTCCTCTGATGCCTTGGGTTGTAACTTTCATATTTTCAAATCCTGTATTGCTTAGTGTGTAACTCTGAAGTTTCTTGTAGCCTGCTAGCTGCTGTTCTCTCATGCCAGTTAGACACAACAAAGCCTCTCCAAGCCTGCTCTCCAAGGACACCCAGCCTGTCCTAGGCCCAAAATGTGTAAACCAACATCTTTAAAAGGGCGGGTAAGCTTGGGGAAATTACATCATTAACTGAAGTTTGAATTGGAGAATTAACCCTGATATGCAAATGAACCAAACTTATAAAAGTGTGACGAACTCGTGGCTGGGCGTCCATCTCGGGTGTCGCCTTTGGCCTGCCCAGGGTGTACTTTTGAAGGCCTTTCAAATAAATACCTACCTTTATTCCCTTATTCCTGTCTACTCTCTGTTTTTTAGGTGGCCACCTCCGGCATCACCTCCATTGAACAAGTCCTTGGTGCTGCCACTGGTGGTTAAGCTACCCCAGGTTGTCTTTTATTCCAGCTGGAAATTGATGCAGCTCCAGAGTCCGTTCCAAAAACCTGTGTTCTCCCACAAGGTTTTTGTAATTATCTCATTCCGGTAAGATTATAATGGGAACCTTTTCTCCTCCAAGCTCTTCTGCATAGCAGAGGTTACAGACAAGGACTGTGGTGTGTTGATACACGGCCAAAATGAACTTGTGAAGATGCTGAGCAGCAGGTAGTGTTGGAACAGAGGAGAGATGGTGGACTTGCCCCATCCCTAGAAGTGTCCAAGTCCAGGTTGGACAGGGCTTGGAGCAACCTGGTCTAGAGGAAGGTGTCCCTGCCATGGCATGGGGTGGAACAAGATGATCTTTAAGGTCCCTTCCACCCCAAACTATTCTGTGATTCCATGATTCCCATCTCCCTGTATCCAAGAAACCCTGCTGATGGCCCTCTAACCTCTGCTAGAGGTGTGCCAGCATGCAGGACATGCCATTTTGTGGATAGTTCACGTTACATGGAGAGCTCCAGTGTAATAAATCCAAGTTTTGGAGGGGAGAGAGTTGGGAGATTAATCCATGGACAAGATTTTGAGTTAGGCTGAGTGGGCTGGTTTGCTTTTCCCAGGCTGATCTGTGGCTCAGCCCTCTCAGTCCCTGTCCCAGCAGGTGGCAGTCCCAGAGGTGGTGTTTTCCTTACACAGGAGCAGAACACGATGTTCTTCTCTTACACTCACAGTAATGACTGAACCATTTAAGCGTAAACCTCACATAAAATTCAGGCTGGGATGGTAGGATTCTCCATAGCTTCAAAAAACATGCCTTTTGCCAAACCTCAAGCACGTTTCCTTCAGCGTGCTGGTGGCTGACAGGAGCGTGTCCCAGCTCAGCATCATCCCCAGAGCTCAGATGGAATTTGACGCTCCACACATTGAGGCAAATCTCCTGAACATGCTGCATCTCCTTGTTTCAAGGTCTGCACAGGTCCTGCAGTTGTTCTCCTTAGAGGTCAGGAAGCACAAAAACAGAATCAGGATACTTTGGCTCCATCTCCATTTCCTGTGGAAGGCCGGGCTAGGAAACAGATTAAATGGATTACATTAAATCCAGATTAAATCCTGGCCTATTCCCAAAACCAGCTTGCCCGTTCACATCACCAGTTGCTCAGCACCCATGTGGCCAGAGCACTCCATGGGAAGTCCATGCCCAAACCAGCTGCCTTGTGGGAAATGTTGTGGGAAGGACCCCAAAATCATCATGGAATGGTTTGGGTTGGAAGAGACCTTAAAGACCATCTCGTTCCACCCCCTGCCACGGGCATGGACATCTTCCACTAGGCCAAGTTGCTCCAAATCCCATCCTATAAGGAGAGAAATCTTCCAATCTGGCACTGCACTACCTCATGGATTTGAGGTAGAATGAGCCTTCCCTGAGCATCTTTTTAACACCAAATGCTGACAATCGCAAGGAAACAACATTTAACACAAAGCCAATGGCAGCTTCTACAGGACATTGCCTGAAGTTGCCACAGTTTCTAATTTGTGAGCCTCAGGCTTGTCCTCCTCTGCTTTCTGTCACCTGGCATTTGCAGGCCCCTCTGAAGCCACAATGTGAAAAATGCATCTCATTTTTCAAAGGCCAGAACTGCTGGTGCAGAAAATAGCAAAGTGCAAGGGGCTGAGCTCTGCTTCTGCCTTCCCTGGGATAAATCCAGCTTCCCTCACCGCCTTCAGCTGATTTACTCCCCTTTTGGTGTAACCCAGAGCGGAATTTGCCTCTTGATGTTTTTCCATGGCATTAAGGCCTTGAAGGAAAATCCTACAAAAAGATTCAGGCGCAAACAAAATCTCCTGCTTTCCACAAATCTGCCTGAACTTACACTGCGAAGGGAAGCGCTGGGGAACTGAAGCCTCTTGCAGGGGACAGGGGGCTCTCCAGCAGGGTCAGCTGTGCATATATTTACACATGATATTAGCAGGAAAAAATGCAAAATGGGTGCACGGTGACCCAAGGTGGTCCAAATGTTCTGTGCTATCATTCCTGCTGGGGTCAAAGGTCTTGTGGGTTGGCGCTTTGATAAGGCTGGTGAGCTAACGAGCGACAGCTTAATCAGCACAGATAATTCTTCTGCAATACAGGAGGCAATTGCAGCCTTTTTTCCTGTGTTTTAGGAACCTTGTGGGTTTTTTCAGTCACAAATATGAGATAATGCCATACAACTTGACCTTCCCAAACAAAGCTTTTGCAGAATAATATCCACTGGTATTCATGAATATCAGTTTATCTGGGCTGGTTTTTTGTACACTGTAGCTGACCAGCTGGAAAGAACACCAGAAACACTAAGAAAAACCTTCAGTATTAATTTAATTTTTGTACACATGGATGAAATCCACTGGGTGCTGAGTTCAAGGAGTCACTCCTGTTATTTTCTGGGAGACACCAACCATGGAGACATCTGTGGGGTCTCATCTCTTGTCTACCCAGAAATGACCCAGCTCTGCAGCACTTCTGGGGAGGGAAGTTTTCAGCTAAACACCACGAGCCTTCACCCTGCGCTTTCTACCCCTGTGCTGGCCAAAACCACACCTGTGAGAGGCTGCCAGGAGGGCCCCCTGAAACAGCTGTCGTGTCTGGAAGCTGGAGACAAAGCGGCTCTGCTCAGACACCCCCTCAGAGTTAGAAAAGGCCGTGGCAGAGCAGCAGGAAGGCAGGACAGTCTGCGGACCCCAGGGTGGCCGCCTCAAACCGCCGCGCTCCCCCTGCGCTCCAGACAAGGTGTGCCACCAGTCCAGATTGGAGGGTGGGGGATGTCCTGTCTCCCACCTCCTTTGGCTCGCTCGAATTTCCCCCGACTGGAATTAAAATAAAGAGTCAGGACGGTGCGGTGCCAAATTCCCTCGGTGGTGGTCAAACAGGAGAGGCTGCCCATCCCCGCCCCTCGCTCGTTTGTTTGTGCCTGTAATCACTGGATTTCCCAGCTGGTCTCCCAGCCCAGGACCTGCTTAACTCCAGTGAGGAAACACGAGTAGGGGAATTCGGTCCAAGCGGGCAGGTGCAGTGGCTGGATAGCTTGTGGATTTCCCTTCTGCCACCAAACAACAGTTGCTGCACATATGTTGCGAAGATAAAGCCTTGTTTGCCGTCGGAGGGGGTAAAGCTGGAGGCTCCCTGCAACTGGGGAGTCCTGCTGTCCGAAGAGATGTGAGAGAGAAAGGTGTGTGTGTGTGAAAGGAAGGAAGGATGCTCTCCCAGCAGCTGAGGAATGAAAGTTGAAGCATTTTGATCTCAAATTCCTGCCAACAGGAAATAGCAGTCGTGGAGTTACACCTTTGTCCAGCACTTTCTGGAGTGTTAGGCTCAGGTTAGGCTCCCCGAGGAGGCTTCTTAAAACATAGGAGAGGTCTAAAATTTGCTGTAAGCACCAGCAGGGGTGCAAAAAACCCTTCTGTAATTCCGTTTAGCAATCTACAGCTTAGCAGAGAGGAGGGTGGGCAGTGACGTGGCCGTGGGCTGTGACTGCCCCATGAGGAGAAGATTTCTGACTCTGGAAGGATGATTAATTGAGCAGATGAAGCTGAAGTGAGCCTGAAGTGCTAAAAGCTGCAGTTAGACAAACTACACCTAGAAGTATGGTTCTGAGTGGAGGGAATTAAACACTGGAGAAATCTGGCTGGGATGGCAGATCCTCGTCCACTCCTCTGCATGGTGACGGCCACACACACCGCTTTCTCCTCCTTTTTCCTCCTCCCCTGTTTCTTTTCCAGCTCCCTTTTGTCTTTTCCATCAGGGCTCGAGATGACTTAAACGTCCTTTCAAACCGTGAGTGAAGACAGAGAGAAGAGATCCAGTGCAGCAGGGTTCAGTGTTTACCCACCCAGACCAGCTGGGAAGTCTTGGCTTTCCCCTAAAACGTTCAGTTTAGGGATAGAGACTCCAAATTTCTTCCCCCGTCCCATGCAATGTTTCCAAGGGACTAAAATGGAGAGGTCCAGCCCCACGTACAGATGACCTGTACACAAAACCAGTGCCACCAGTGCCTCTGGCCTTATTCCACCCCACAAAGCAGCACCCACTCCTGAAGTCCACAGAGCTCCAGGAGGCCAAGGCTGAGGGGAGAGCAAGACCTCCTGCTCCTAACAGCCTCTAATCCCTGCCCTCCATAATCAGTTTTAAAATGGCCATCAAATCTTCCCTCTGCCTCTAATTGAAAAAGTGATGTCAGCAGTAATCTGCTGCCCCAATTTATCCCCATATATTTGGGGAGGTTTTGGGCTAATGCATTGTTTCATAAACATATGTTTTAGGCCAGCCCTGTGTGCACACACACAAAGAGAAAGCTCTGAACACACTGCACCAGTTATGGATCCTAATGCCTTAAATATTACTTTTAATACTAATGTCAGATTATTAAAAACATAATCCATTCTCCTGATTGGACCTAATGTAAGCAGGAGGATAAGAGGACTTCTATCCATGCATTAACACATTTCATGGAGTGTAAAGCCACTTTCTTCCTCTTAAAACATAAGGTCAGGAACTAATAGAATCTGTACTTGAAGTGGGTTTTTAAAACATATTACACAGAAAGTTTAGTGAAAGTTAATCTGTCGATAAGTGTCGGCTGGAGCCATGTGGGTAAACAAGAAATAAATGTAATTCACATGCAATTTTTTCCCTGTTAAAAACCTATCTGTGCACTTTAAAACATTTATGTTTAAATAGAGCAGAGACCAACGCTAAGAAGCACTCAGCCCAAAGCAGCTTTATATAAATGTATCGCAAGGGACTAAAATAAAGTAAGCTACCCAAATCTCCCAAAGATAAAGGAAGAAGGGCTCTGACCCCATGTGAATTCTCCCCTCATCCCAACCCTGTGCCGTTCCTGGGCTTCGTTCCCTGTTCTTGTGCACCTCTCTGTGGCAGCATTCCCCATCCTCCCACACCTGCCCCGTGCCTGACCAGTGCTGAGGCTCAGGGGCAGCTTGGCAGTGCTGGGGCAGTGTTCCTGGCACCCTGGTCCCCACCAGTGGGTCTGTCACCTCTCTGTGGTGCCCAGCCTCTGCCAGCTCCTCCTTGCCAGCTGCAGGACCTCCTCAGCCACACATTCCCGCTGTGGAGGGCTGGGCTGTTTCCCAGACCAGCCCCCTTTGCTCATTTCCTTTGCCCAGCCTCTGGAGAGGAATTTGGAAAGCCCAAGCCGGGCACTGAAGCAAAGGCAATATCAACAAAGGGCTGATTTTTGCCCCCAAATTTGGCAAAGCCGTCGTTTTTAAGCAGCCTCAGCTCTCCAACACTGGTGGAGGCCAGGCAGCTGACCCTGCTGCAGCTCATTTAATTGCTTATTTGGGGGCTTGGGGGCTGGCAGGTGGCTTGGGAAGCAGCCTTTGGAGCACCAGTGATGCCATCCCGGGGGAAAGCACACAGCCAGCTGCCCGGCTCTGCCTCCTCCTCACTCCAACAGCACATCTGGGCTGCTCCACCACCAGCTTTACGCAGGAACCATTTGGTTCCCCTGAAATGGATCCAAGAGTCGCTGCGGGGGGTGCTGGCTGCCAAGGGAGAGAGACGAGAGGGCAGCAGGAGAAGAGGGAGGTGGAAGCTTGCTCTGGCAGGCACCAGGACTTGGCCCTCGTGCTCCCAGCCGCATGCCAGAGATTTAAGCTTCGTGAGCAGGCTCCAGCCACCAGAAAGAGATTGATGACATATGGATTTCGTACATCCAGCAAATGGGAGAAAAGCTCTCTACGGCTGCATGGGATTAGCAGAATCTGCGCGCCGTTCCTTGTAGCCAGGGTCCTGCAGGAGGGATGTATCACTGAGGGGACAGGGAGTGGGGGGTGTTCAAACCTTTCTACCATCACTGCAAGTCACTCCTGGTCATCCTCATCTCAGTGGCATTGGAGAGGGCTGGCACCATCCAAGACCCAGGCAGGAGGTGTAGGGAGAGTAGTGGAAAAGCCACAGGGATGGGCCCCTGGAAGGAATTCAGGTCCAAGTGGGTCCAGACTCTCCCTACGGTAAAGACAAGCAATTCCCATCCTTCCCCGTGTTTCCATAGTCAAAAGTTGTGACTGGTCTTTCAGGCAGGTGCCCAAAGGTGGCTGGTGTGGGGCACAGGGCCCTGTCTGTGTGGAGCGGTCGTGTGGCCTCTTCTCCAGTGCCACAATGAAGGTGGTGCTTTGTGGGGAAAGGCACAGTGGAATGAAGGTCCCAAAGGGGATGAAGGCCCACCCAGTCTGGCACAGCCTCCTTCATTCAGGGTTTAAATCTGCTGTGTAAAGCCTAGAGAAGAAAGAGCGGAGAAGTGGGTGGATAGATCAGAAAAAGTGCCAAAAGTTTGATTTTCACGTACTTCCAGGGAAATGTGGAACAAAGTGATTGCCTCATCCCTGGCAGTGTCCCAGGCCAGGTCGGATGGGGCTTGGAGCAACCCGGCCTCGTGGAAAGTGTCTCTGCCCTTGGCAGGGGGATGGAACGAGGTGATCTTTAAGGTCCTTTCGAACCCAAACCATTCTGGAATTCTGTGATTCTATGGTTTAGCATTTCCCACCCTGTCACACAGTTCAGGCAGCCCTTCCTGGTATGGACATAAGTTGTGGTGCTGCTTTCAACACAACCACCTCGAGCTGCTGCAGGTCCTTTGGCCAGCTACTCCAGCACCACAAATATCAAACACCAGGGCCTTTCACTCAAGGGGCTCAGTTTTCAGAATGAAAAAACCCTTTTGCCTTCAAATATCTTCAGGACGTAACTGTTAAGCCGGGCAAACATTGTGCACCAGTCCATGAGCAAAGTCACCAAAGAAGTAAGAAAAAAAAATTAACAAGAAAATCTAGGCTGCTGGGTAGTGAGCCCCAGACATTGTGGGGCTGTGTTATTTTGGGAAAACAGTAGGAAAACACTTCGAAATAAATGAAAATTAGTTTGTGATTCTGATGGTGTTGGAGGAGAAGGGAGCTGCTGTCTAAACCCCTTACGTGGCTTGTGTCCTTAGCAGCAGCTGAGCATGCCTCGGGGGATCAAAAATCCCTACAAATGGGAATTCCTTGGCCATCTATAAGGCTCGGATTTTGTCATGGCAGCCACAGGAGCCATGCATTCGAATTAACTCAGTGAAATCTCACAAATGGATGGAGAAATACCTCTAATTCGGCAGGTTCTTTCTTTCGCTTCCAAAGGATGGTGTTTTGCCACCGACAGCAATTCAAATCGGAGGAGATATCACTCAGCAGGGAATTATCTCCTGTAGCTGTGCCTGTGTCCAAGACGTGGAGCCGAGTGGCGATGTGGAAGGAGTGAGGGAACGTGACCAAGGTCAGGACGAGATGTGGAAAATTTGATCAAGAGCTGGCCTTGGGCAGAGCAGCGTTGCAGATCCATGGCAGTGCTGGCTCTGAGCAGCAATTAAAGAGGAAGCAGAAATCAGAGCTAACGAAGAGGCAGCTGCTCTGGCACTGCCAGCTGGGCAGTGCCCCTGGTCACACCGCTGCGCGATTTTCTGGGTTGGGAAATTTACCGTGTTTGCTCAAATTCAGAGACTTCAGGGGTGCAAATTCCAGTTAAATACTTGACACCTGCAGAACCTTGGTGCCACTGAAGCCATGGCATTCCCACTGTGGCCACTGCCCCCCAAGATGTTGGCCAATGGCCATCAGTGCCCTGGTGGGATGGTGGTGGGTGTGATCTCACGAATGGCATCTCCAGACCAGGGTCACACCTCCACCAGCTCCTCTGCAGAGTAAATTAGCACCTCCTCACGCTGTAAGTGAAAGATAGAGCTGTCTGTCTGTGTGAAAGTGCCCCAGCCGGGTGTTCAGGACAGATATTTCACTATTTCACTACAGTCTTAAGTTGCGCCAAGGGAAATACAGGTTAGATATTAGGAGAAACTTTTTTACAGAAAGAGTGATAAAATACTGGAATGGTCTACCTGGGGAGGTGGTGGAATCACCATCCCTGGACGTGTTTAAAAAGAGATTGGATGTGGCACTCAGTGCCATGGTTTAGTTTAGTTGAGGTGTTAGGACAGAGGTTGGACTCGATGATCTTGAAGGTCTCTTCCAACCTGGTAATTCTGTGATTCTGTGATTCTGTGATATTTAAAAGCACCTTTAAGCCAAGTTCCTCATTTGGTGTCAGTCCAGGCAGTTTCCCTCCGTTTCTAATCTCTATGATTAAGCTAATAATGAATACTCTGAACCCACAGACACATCATCTGCTCTGAACTCCCTCCTTCTTTATATTTAAGTGTCCCTCAAGCAGTGTCACCAGCATGGCAAACACTTGTGGGCTGCATTTGCAGCTTTCCTCCCTTTTGGCACCAATGTCAACATCACAACCTCTATGTCCCCCTGACCCTTCAGCAAGACACTACCATGGCAGGAGTGAAAAGAAGAGAAGCAAAAACCTCCCCATGAGAGGAGTCACTTTTGGGAGGCTGTCAGGTGAGGCAGAAGGTGGGCATTGCATGAAGGAGCGCTCTGTGTGACCATCACACCCCCGGAATTATGGCAGCACCTTTGCACGTGGCACAGGGAAAGTGGCAGCTCTTTTGTCCAGGTTGGGAGCAGCACGCTGGACAACACAGGGAGAAAGAGGCTAAAAATCGCCTGGAAACACAGCCAGCTGAAGTTTAAAACGTTAACAAATTTGGCAATGTCTCCTGTTCGGCAGATCAGTGAGTACTGAAACAAAATGGGGCCAGGAGCTAATTATATGGAAATATTTCTATTTTCGCTTTTCACTGGAAGGCAAAGCAGAGAGTACAGCTAATGTATCTCCGCCACTGACAGGAATATTAAGTTTTCTGTCATTTTGCTACCACAACTACCTTTCTCAGCATGCATTCTGTCCTAGTTCCTATTAAGGTGAGAGCAGAATCAAACTCATTAATTGTCTGCATTTTAGATATGATAAGAATTTAGTGGTTGGTGTTAATTAAACTACAAAACAACTCCTCTTGCTGCGGTGTGCATTCCAAGTTGGAGCAATTAATTCACTCACTTAAACTGATCAAGATTTAATTACCGTCACTCTGTGCAATTACTCCATAATTAAAGTAATTTGGTTCATTCCACTCGCTGACAGTGTCATTGAACAGCCATTCACAGCACCAAAAGAAGTGATAATTAACTTAAAGAACAGCTCAAGGCAGTTCTACACAGACTTTTTGTTATTCATAAATATACCTATATGGGAGAAAGAAGCCTATCACATACTACAGGTGCTTCCCTTGTAAAGGGGTTCAGATCTTTTGTGTTCAATTTTTTTCAGCAAATGCACTGTAACAAACCAGATTTTGGGGAAGGCTCTGTAGCTGTCACCAGATAAAGCAGCATTTCATACAGGCAGGCACGATAAAACCTGGATTCCTCCAGTGGTACAGGCATTCCCTACCTGTTCCTGGAGACTCCTCGTTAGGAAAGAAAAAAAAAATCCTCAACAAAAGGTTCCGTCCACCCAGATAACACTGCCAGATCTCAGATCTTATTCAGTATCTTTTCACAGAGCAAGTCCCCAGCTGGTGGGACCAAGGGAAGGCAGAGAAATCTGAGGGTTTTTAATGATCAATGTTCTCAGTCCCCAGGTTGTTTACAGTCATTGAATCATAGAGTTATTTGGGTTGGAAGGAACCTTAAAGCTCATCTTGTTCCAACCCCCTGCCATGGGCAGGGACACTTTCCACTAGACCAGGTTGTTCCAAACCCTGTCCAACCTGCCTTGACCATTGCCAGGGATCTATAAATAAATATCTGGTCTAGGTGTTCATGGCACACCTATTCAGAACCCAATTTTATGCTTATTTTATTCCAGAAAATGATTTTGCCAATAGAGTTATTCCTCGAGGTTTGGAAGTGAATATTGCTGCCTGTTTTCAGAAAGACTGTTTGTACTCACAAGTACAAAGCTGGTATCAGAAACCTCTGTGCTGAGGCCCCTTCTAAGAGGCCAAACTTGTTAGACCAGTCTAATCTTTCCCCAGTAACCTTGTGAAATGCCCGTGCCAAGCTCTCTGCAGGGTGGGCGAAGAAAGAGACAGATACATCCATCTGTCCTTACTTTTGAAGGATGGAATGGCAGTGAGGACCTTCAACACGTTGTCCACCCATTTCAAAGTTGAGCCTTCTCAGCTCACGCACAGAAATTCAAAACATGACCTATCGCAACCATTTGGACATGAAGTTTGCAATATTTGTACTGATTTTTTTTTTCCCCTCCATAAAAGTGATGTTAATCTAGAGAATCGTCTCAAACAAGTGGAAGAAGCACACTTGCCTGGATCTGATGGACAGCGTGGACCCCAAACAAGCCAGGTTACAATGATTATGAACCAGCCAGGAGAAATGAGGTTTTGTAATTATCAGGGCTGGTTGATTCTGATCAGAGGAAAACGTGGAAGTTTAAGAAGAATGTAATGGGTTTAAACTGAAGAAGGGGGAAATTTAGGTTAAATATACAGAAGAAATTCTTGCCTGAGGGTCAAAGTGGTGAGGCCCTGGCACATCAGGGTGCCCAGAGAAGCTGTGGCTGCCCCAACCCTTGAAGTGTCCAAAGCCAGGTTGGACGGGGCTTGGAGCAACCTGGGATAGGGGAAGGTGTCCCTGCCTATGGCAGGGGTTTAGAATGGGATGGTCTCTAAGGTTCCTTCCAACCCAAACCATTCTGTGACTCAATGATTCCAAGGTAAAATCAACACAAAGTTGTTTAAGCAGAAGGTGAACAGCTCGTAAAGGGAATTGTGGTCCCCAGCTCCATGTGGCAGCAGATCCCGTGTGGTCCTGCATTCCTGTGACCCACTTTGGAGGTGGCAGCTTCCCTCCAGCGCCTCTCCTGGTGCTCTTCCCTCAGCCATTAAATCCACAATTCTCAGCAGTGCCAGACCTCCCCAGAAAGCTGAGCTATGCCGTGAGTTATTCCTCCACCTGCAGCATCCATAAATCAGAGCCTTTTGGTTGGGCTCCCAAATGCTTGTTAGCCTTCCGTGACTCAGCAGTGGCTAAGTTAATGTCAGCTCTACCCAGGGGAAAATCTTCAATATTTCTTTTTACTTAAAAAGAAAGAGGAAAAAAAAAATCTCAAACATTATTTTTAAGCTCCTAAAAGAACATTACAAAAGAATGAAGAGGAAGAAAAAAAGAGACTGTGTAAAGATTGCTTACCAGAGTCCTTTTACAATAGTCAGCCACACAACAGAAATAGGTGGACATTAATTCATGCTAACCTTGCACACCTAAATACCATTAATTCATCAAAACTAATAACATTAATTCCTTCAAAAATGAGATTAAAGACAGGCACCCCTTGCAGTCATAATCTGTGGCTGATGACACTAAAATGAAACCTCCAGTATACAAAGCTACCAGCAGAGCTTGCAGAATCTCATAAATTGCAGCTGGCAACACGTAAATCCTCGGGACAATGTACATTATTTTCCGAGGAGCGGGCGTTTGCACGCCAATTGCCAGGCAAAAAGCAAAGCAAAGCTGTAAAACTTCTCCCCCAACCCAGGAGTTGTTGCCAGAGGTGCCAGTTGATGTCAGATGATGCCGCTCAGACCAAAGCTCACCTAAATCCGTCAGGCTGGAGCAGGATTTGGGGCACGCGTCCTGAAAAACACTTTTGCTATAAATTTGCAAACCCAGGGAGCAGAAACCTCTGAGCTGGAGGTGCCCAGATCCTCTGGCAAGGCGTGCAAGGCTTTGGGTGCACAACCTACCCTCACTGGGGGATGCTGGAAGAGCTGGGAAAGGTCTTTAGCAGGACCTGCTGATGCCTCTGATGGGTGCTGAGATGGCTTTAGGGTGGATAAGGGCTCAGCTGTACACCGGCTCCAAAGGCAGCTGTAAGGAAGTTAAAGGCTTCCCTTTTGCTTTCACTGGGTTTCGGCCGTGGGAATGGCATCAAGCTGAGTCAGGGGAGGTTTGAGTTGGATATCAGGAAAAGGTTCGTCACTCAGAGGGTGATTGAACACTGGAACTGGGTCCCCAGGGCAGTGGTCACGGCCCCAAGGCTGCCAGAGCCCCAGGAATGTTTGGGCAACACTCTCAGGCACAGAGTGGGATTGCTGGGGTGTCTGTGCAGGGCCAGGTGTTGGACTCAGTGATCCTTGTGGACCCCCTCCAGCTCAGGATATCCTGTGGATGTATGGACTTTGATGGTGGGAGAGCCTCTCATTTGCTCCTGAAACATCCTCCTGCTATTTTTGGTCCTGCTGGAAGTGCAAGTGTCTGATCCCAGTGCTGGGCTGAGCCCCACCAGGGTCCTGCTGCGCTTGGGCTGCCAGTGTGACCCTGTCCCTGAGGTCTGTCACACTTCCTTCCCCTCCTCTCTGTTGTACCCATTGCATTTTCCTTTTCTTCTGGGCTCGGGGGGATGGTTTCACCTGCATCCAGCAGGATGGGCAGCTAACCCACAGCTTTCCCCTCAGGCCTCCTTTTTCCTGTGACTGCTGCCCTGAGGGGACCCCGACAGCACGTGCCACACGCAGCACACCTCCAGCTGCTGGGCCCACAGCTGTGTGCCACCTACAACAGCACCTGCACGGGTTTAGGAGTTCCGCTGACTCCAGGGCAGGCCCGCGAGGGCGTTCACAAACCTACAAATTCAACAAATTTCGGTCTTGCACTCAGAAGTCTCCGGTCTACAGAGGGTGGTCAGGATGAGGGCATGACCACCACTACTGCTGGTGGCCACAGAGGCCCTGAGATCATTTCAGGAGGCAGCGGGGTGCTGCTGTCCCGGCCAGCTTGCCTGGCAGCACTGCCCAGGGCTCGTGAAGGACGGCGGCTGGTCCCGCCAGCCCTCTGCCGATACATCCAGAACACCGGAGGTATTATTTCAGATTAAGACCAGATTAAGCCCATTTAATTTTAACTCAGATTAAGCCCCTATTTAGAACCTGGCCCCGTTTCCGATGCAGCTGGGCTGACCCCCCCCAGGGGGCTGTGAATCACCGTGGAGGGGTGCTGGGTACCACCCAGCCTCTCCCCCACCCTCCTGACACGGAGCAGCTAAAACTCTTGAGTTACTAAATAAGGCTTTGCTTGCGAACACTCACGTAAGAGCAGCATTTTGGGATGGGGTTTAATATTTTGTGGCTTCAGGAGGGACCCCAGTGCCTGCAGTCCACGGGGGTGTTGGGCAGATGTGAGCACTGAGGAGCTGAACTGGTTTAATCTCTAAATAACGATGGAAGTGCAAGTGTGTGAATTACTCCAAATGAATGTATCACCCACACACGCTACGCTCTCTGCATATCTAATTACACAGCGCTTGCTCCTGCCCTGCTTTTGAAGAAATACTCCACAAGCCACCAGTGCCTTTCAAACAAGTGATTACAATGCAGTTTCAGGAAGGAAGAGTTTGGGACCCTTTCAGACTAGATGAAAAACAGCACTGGGGAGAACATAATCAATCTCTCTGATTTTTTTATTCCTATTTGTGTGAAGAAAGCACCCCAAAGGTCCAAATCTGTGAGGAGATAGCCCCAAGACAAGCAAAATCTGTTTTTCAAGAAGAAAACAGATTTTTTTTTTTTAAGAACCAGGCACCACAGCAAAGGCAGGTTTGGAAGCACTTATTTTTTTTTAATTTGATAGATTTCTGGAGTAGCTGTTATTCTGATTTTACCAACACATCCTTCATCCTAACCCTGCGCTGGGCTGTGATGTGAGGTGACTGTGTGGTGTGTTTTCACTTCCTATTGACTGGTTGTGTACTTCCCTCCCGCTAATCCCTTGTTAATGGACACTTTCTTTGAGCCAGCTGAGATCTGAGTTATGTTGTCTTTGTGCTTCTCGCAGATTTTATTATTTGGATATCTTTGTTTTCATTATTTCGAGATTTGGGGATTTTGTGTCTTCCCTTCAGATGGATTCACGCAGTTAGAGACGGGCTGGCCTCCCACGGCTCCTGTTTGCTTTTGATCTGGGAGCAGTGGGAGGGCGGCTCCTGGGATGGAAACAGCACAGTCCCACACTTCAGCAGCCAAATCCAGGAGAAAACCCACTTTTGGCGTTTGCTGGAAACCACCTCTCGCTTCCAAAGGGAAAAAATAAAGCAGTTCCACCGCTCGCTCGCTGCACTGGGGTGCACTGGTTTTAACTGGGCTCTGCTGGAGCGCGCACACCCAGCAAGACACAAACCACCCTCACAGCAGGGAGGTGGAAGGTGGAGCAGGCAAGGAGGGGACAGCCCCTCAGCTCTGGTCCTGGGGTGACAAGGGACTTCCAAAAATGCGGAGCCTGAGGCTGATGGAGCATGGCTGGGTGCAAGCTGTCATGGAATCATGGAGTTACAGAATGGCTTGGGTTGGAAGGGACCTTTAAAGGTCATCCAGTCCAACCCTCCTGCCATGGGCAGGGACACCTTCAACTCGTCAGGTTGCTCATGGTGTGGGGAAGCCATTGGTGACATCCCTGGGCACAGTGCACACGGCGGCAAGGTGCACGGGAGGTTCAAGGACACCACTCTGGCCTTCAGAGGAGGCAAAAAGGGCAATGCATGGTGCAGCAAGGACAGATGGAGAGCCCAGAAAGAGTCCCCTGGCAGCAGGGTCCCACCTCCAGGAGGGACATGAGACCCCCTGGGCAAATCCAGGGTTGCAGGACAGGCTTGTTGGGAAAGCAGAGAGGTGGAGATCCTGCGAAACCACCGGCAGAAGGGAGACACACAGTTAAAGACTTATTCCTCCCAATCAACTCTTCTCCTTCTGCCACGGCCCCAGGCAAGGAGCAGAGCTATACAACCTTTTTTTTTTTTCATTTATATATATTTTAGCCCCATCATCCTTAGGGTGAGCACTAACCCAGGCCAGGGAGGAAAGGCAGAGTAGTCAGTGCTGGCATAACCTGAGCAGTCCCTGGAGAGCCAAGGCTGCCCACGGGGACCAGACAGGTCACCAAGGGCAGGTGAGAACTGGGGTGATGCTGAATTGGGTTTTCCAGACCAGCAGGAAGGTGTTTTCTAATGGAGAAATCAGAAACTACCCCACAATTTCAGGAAATGAGAGAAAAATAAAACCCTGGAGAGTTCACCCAAGGGAATATGTTTTGAAGGTGAGTTTCTCAGCTGGGACACAGAGCCTGGGGCTGGTCATGGCAGAGCTTTGGCCATGATGTCCCTGGAGCTGGCAACCTGCTCTTTGCAGACTGGGAGCTGCTTCCAGCCAAGTGCCACAGCCCAGAAAAGTCCTGGCACGTTCAACATTCCCACTTTGTCTTCTTAGTGCCCTCTCCTCGAAAAATCAAAACCAGTCTGATATTTTGATGCTTCCTGATAAAAGTTACCTCTGTCAAAATGACCTTTTGGTTAAACAGCACTAGCTGGCATTAATCCTATTATTTCGTCATGATTATTATTTTTTATCAATCCAGCACAGCTGCCATTTCATCTGGCACTAAGTGAATTGAAGTTCTCAGCTGGGGCACGCCGTGCTCTCAGACGTGTGAAACACTGATAGCCACAACACGAATCACCCACCCCTTCCCCTCCTGCCACCCTACACTTGGCTCCAGGTCTACACTGAGATGGTCAGAAAAGTCAGCTCAGCATCGAGAGAAATAATCTCTTTCCAGTTCGTGGACGCAGCAGATGAAATTCATGGTTGTCTCTCGTGGTGCCCTCAGCTCCTCGCAGCTGGGCGATGCCACAGCGTTCCTCGACAGGAGGAAACATGACGGAATTGCTGATGTCTTGAAAGGGATAACAAATACAAGACAGCCCTATTCCAAGACTGATTTTAAGGCAGATAAAGACGAGGGCTAAAGCATTTCAAATCCAATCCAACAAAGTCCTTAAGCGCCTGCTTTAAGGCAAGCAGAGGAATAATGCCGTCGACTCAAAGGGGGTGTTTATCTGGTTATATTTATGAGGGCGCTTAAGGGCTTTGCTGGATCGGGGTGCCAGGTGTGAGAGGAGAAACGCCCTGCTTGCCTGCCCGCCGTGACCTCGGCACACCTGGCCACGCTGGCCCCAGCTGCACAACTTCCTGGGAAAATGCATCCAACGAGAGGTACAGCCGTGACAGAGCCACTGGAAGGGCAGCACAGACTGGATGGGTGCCCAGGGCATGTGGTGGGGTCTCATGAGTTCATCTCTCTAGTCTGGAAGTTGCTGATCCCACCTGAGAGCCAGGCACGGGTGAGGTGGCCTTTTGAAGTCCTTGTTTCTGTGCTTAGGAAGGGTTGGAATCACAGGAGGGGCTTGTGCTGAGCTGCTCCTGCTGAGCCTGACCCTGGACAGACATGGGAACGGGCATGGATGTAACCATGGGCATGGACATGAACGTAGGAGAGTGACTTTTTACCAGAGCAGATAGTGAGAGGAAAATCAGGAGTGGTTTTACATTGACAGAAGGCAGGTTTAGGTTAGTAATGAGGAAATTCTTGATGGCTGAAGACTGGTAGAACTGAGAATTCTCAGCCTGGAAAGGAGAAGGCTTCGGTGTGACCTGATTGCAGCCTTCTAGTTCCTGAAAGGAGCCTTCCAGAAAGATGGAGAGGGAATTTCTACAAGAGCATGGAGTGACAGGGCAAGGGGAAATGGCTTCAAACTAAAAGAGAGTAGGTTTAGATGGGATATTGGGAAAAAATTCTCCCCCGTGTGGGTGTTGAGGCACTGGCACAGGTTGCCCAGAGAAGCTGTGGCTGCCTCATCCCTGGCAGTGTTCCAGGCCAGGCTGGACGGGGCTTGGAGCAACCTGGGATAGTGGAAGGTGTCCCTGCCCATGGCAGGGGGTGGAACAGGATGGTCTTTGAGGTCCCTTCCAACCCAAACCATTCTGTGATTCTGTGATGGATGTGCAATGAAATTAGGTCTGAATCACCATAAGGACCCTCTGGGACCCACCTGAGAGCAGATTCCTGCTGGCAGTGGGAGCCTGTATCGGGACTGGGAACGTCCCAGCCCGTGCGGTGAAGAAAGGACAATTATTTACCAGAGCAGGCCCTTTCCTCAGGGCTTCCCAAGGACCTCATCTCCAATGAGTTCATCCAATGCAGCAAATCCCTTCTCTTGCAACCCTCCAGATGAACCAGGCCTCAACCCCTCTCCCAGGACCACAGTCTGGGTGACAATCCCAGAAGAGAAGGAGCCTTAGAAGATCACTCTGTTTTCAGGAGACGCTGTTGGACGGTGGCTGCGTCTTCTGCAACTCTTCATTTGTCCTTTACAAGGTTCTGTGATTTAAGAATGTGTGTTAAATCTTCTGCAACAATCAATTCAAATATACAAGTTTGGCTATTCAAATTACTTTTCCAAAAGTACTTTAAAATGCATTAAGTTATTAATTGCCTGCTGGCACTTTAATCAAACGGGAAAATTGACATAGCCAGAGGCATGTATTTTTGTGGAAAGGAAATTTATTTAAGAAGAAACAGCGGCTCTTACTGCTTAATTTAAACTGAGAAAACTGTGGAAAATCAACTGCTATGGAAAATTAATAAAACATTTCCAGCTGCAAACAGTGACTAATTGTACAAGATGAAGACTGCCTGGAATTAATAACTTGCAATCTTCTGTGTGAAGAACCCCCTACCAGTTCAATTTACTGGGAGATTAAATTACTTCTAAGTTTGCCATATTAAAACAGAACATGAATAAAATGTTAGTGAAAGCACATCTATTATTTACTGTCTGTGATATGGATATAATTATTTCCAAACAACCACAATGTGACGTGACTGGCAATATTTAAATTATTTGCTAGAGAATGTAGTTTTACCACCTCGCTTCCTATAAAAACAGCCCAAATGGGTTTTTACAGATGGCGTATTCCTGCCACGGGGAATTATCCTCTCGTCCTCTGCCCCATGGTGCCCAGCATCCCTGTCTTACTGCTCTTTTAGCCCCACCTCTCGTCTTCCCCCACTGCCCCATATCCTACAAACTCCTCACCTCCTTCGCCTTCTCGATTTTTGTGATTTTTTTCCCCCTTTTTCAAGCTGACTGCACAGAGTACCTTGTGCCAACAAGAGCTTTGGCGGTGGTAGAGCGTAATCAGGCAAATGTTTTCCCCGTGTGCGAGGGCTCCTTGCTGATCCCAGGGCAGAAAGCTCACCTGTGGAGACGGAAAACTCACGCTTATCTTTTTCAGAGCGTGCCAAGCTCGCGGGGAGGCACGAGCCCCTTCCAAGGGAGCGGAAAAATAGAGAGGCGAACAAGAAAACCCAGGCAAGAGAGTGTTTGCAAAAACCCAAACAAAACCCAGCGGGATTTCCAAGAAACCTGGGAAGGAGCAGGAGGTGGGAGAGCCGCGGAGGATGGAGGAGTTGCCAACCCTCAGGGCCTCCTGCCAGGATGCTGTGTGGTGGCCCCGGTGCGTTGGTAGGTGCTGAGATAACACAAAGAAAGAGGTTGTGCGATGGTGTGGCTTAGGTAGAGGGGATTTTAAAAGGCCCAAGTGAGCTGGGAGCGAGGAGAGACCACCTGGAACACGTTTGGGGCTGATGGGGTTGGTCACACACCTACTGCCTGTCATGAGATGCAAAACTGGAGCGGAAGGACAATGAGGAGCAGCTGAGGGAGCTGGCGGGGCTCAACCTGGAGAAAAGGAGGCTCAGGTGTGACTTTATCCCTCTCTGCAGCTCCCTGAAAGGAGGTTGGAGCCAGGTGGGGGTTGGGCTCTGCTCCCAGGCAACCAGTGGCAGAATGAGAGGAAACGGCCCCAAGCTGCACCAGAGAAGGTTCAGGTTGGACATTAGGAGGAATTTCGTCATGGAAAGGGTTGTCAAGCGTTGGAATGGGCTGGCCAGGAGTCACCATCCTTGGAAGTGTTCCAGAAAAGACTGGACATGGCACTGGGTGCTTTGGTCTGGTTGACAAGGTGGCGATCAGTCAAAGGTTGGACTTGACCATCTAAAAGGCCTTTTCCAACATAAGAGGTTTTGTGATTTGGTGTGAAAAGACTTCCAGGATCTCAACACAAAATTGAAACCCCTAAGAAGACCCCAAAATATAAAATGTTGCAGAGAGACAGCGTGGGAGGATGTTAATGGGCTATAGGGTGTCTTATCTTCTGCTTGGAGAAGACAGGAAGAAGGATGGTGTGGCAGCACCCCCGCTTTAGAGAGGAGAAACTGAGGCACGGAGTGGTGGCGACCAGCCCATCTCTGGACGATCAGGCTGGGCCTTTGTGTGGGGCATCTTGCAGTCACAGCCCTGGCAGAGAGACCACTCCACGTCCCTGTCCATCCATCCAGTCTCCGAGGGGAGCTGATACCCCCAGCAAAGCTTGGGGGATATAAAGACACAGTGAAGCACTCTCAGAACCTGATAAAAAGAAATGAGAGCCATGGAGCTGGACAAACCACAGCAGGAGTCACTCCACAAGTCCTCAAAATAGAAATGAATGGTTCTGTCATTAAAGCTCGGCACAGACATGGTTAAATGCAAGTGCATTAAGCCAAAGCTGTCCAGGCAGCAGTGTCAGAGAAGGACAGGACCAGCCACCCTCTGCAGCTGCTGCTGGAGGTCAGAAGAAGCTAAGCATGGAATGGTACCTTCACACCTTTTCTTCACCTCCACTGCTCTGCCACGCCACTGCTTCCAGCCGGGGGTGGTCCTTTGGACCTGCCTGGGTTCCTGAGGTGAGGAGATCCACAGCTGCATCATTTGTCCTCGCCTCGGGAACCATTTACACTTGTGTTTAAAGGGATTTGGTCATGCTCTGTGGAATTAACTGTGCTGCAGAAAAGGGAAAGGGGCTCTGTGGTAACTGTGGGCACCTTTATTTACAGTTTATCCCTATCTGTCCTCCAGTGTCCTTCCCAGCTACAGGTGATCCCTGTCCCTCACACTCTCTGCCGAGGAAGGTCTCCTGAGGAAGATGATGAGCCCAAGCAGAAGGTGCTGAAGAGATGAGTCAGCCCACTCCCAGCTCCTCAGCTTGACACTTTGGGAGAAGGAGCTCATGTTCACAGAATCCCAGAATAGTTTGGGTTGGACCTTAAAGCCTATTTCATTCCAACCTTCCTGCCCTGGGCAAGGACACCTTCGACTATCCCAGGTTACTCCAAGCCCCACCTTTGGGCAATTCCAGGGATGGGGCAGCCACAGCTTCTCTGGGCACCCTGTGCCAGGGCCTCCTCATCCTCACAGGGAAGAATTTCTTCCCAAAATCTCATCTAACCCTGCCCTCTGCCAGTCTGAATCCTTTCCACCTTGTCCTATCATTCCAGGCCCCTGTAAAATCCTTCTTCTCTGTCCGCAAAGCAGTGCGTTGCAGCTCAGATCTGTTGGTTGTCATAGAGAATGTGGATGGAGATGGAGTTTCCCAAAGACACTTTCACATGTCAGTAATTGAGTGTGGCACATTTAATCACCATAGTCCTGTTGCTGTGCAAACCTGAGGACCTCTCCTCTTGCTATCAGCTTAGACCCGATTTTCTAATTGCATTACCTGGGTAATTAGATAGAAATACAGCAGCCCTGTGCTGCACCAGAGCGAGGATCCACTTCCTAACAGAATTAACCTGGCTTTAGTATGGAAAACTTGTACACACACACGGGCACACAGACACATTCAACTTAACCCAGCTGTGATCTCACAGATTAGACCGTGGGGCTTGTTCCCTTCAGGAAATAGCTCAAAATGACACAGGTTTGGTTCCAAACAGACTGTAGTTTGAATTCCAGCAATTAGAGGCACAAGACAACATGGAAGCCACCACGTTCCCACCATCCAGCGCCTTTGCAGGATCGCCCGACAGCCTAGTCCAGCCCAGCTTGAGATGCTCCAGATTTGGGTGCACCAGACACCAATGAGCATTTCGGGCTTCATGAAAGCCCAGTGCTGGGAAAGGTTTGGAGTGGTACGGGCTTCCTCGCTGAGTCCTGCAGGTGTTTGGTGTCACAGCATGTCCCCTGTGGCGGTGGCAGCACCCGGGGAAGATGGAGGGAATGTTATTGCAGGCAGAAGGACTCACTGCAGCCACGACTGGTTGCCACCATGCCCTGCTGTCACCATGCCTACTGCCACTGTGCCTTTTCCCAGCCAGGGAGGAGAATTAGCTTCGCCCTGGAGTGGGTTCAAGAACAAGAAAGAAAAGAATAATCACCCCCACGGCAGGGTGCAAGTCTTGTAAAAACAAGCGGCTGTAACGCTCACCTGGAGACCTGGGGAGGTTTGGTGGCCTGGTGAGATTTGTTGGCCTGGTGAGGTTTGTTGGCCTGGTGAGATTTGTTGGCCTGGTGAGGTTTGTTGGCCTGAAGGTCCCGTCCCTTCCCTCGTGGTCCATGCAGAGATGGGGATGTGCCCACAGCTGCATTTCCACTGGCCAGGGACAATCAGCGCCCACCTTGGCCACGGTGTGACCAGTGAGGAGTCGGAGGGAAAAGGCATCTTCGTGCAGAGGGTGGTTGGTATTTGAAACAGCTCCAGCCCCTTTTCCAGCCCTTCACCCCTGTCTGAGACAACCTGGCCTTTCTTTGCTTTGAAACTCCCGTTTCCCATCCCATCTCACCCCTGCCCACACTTGTCCCACCTGTCCCCGCCACCCTCAGCCACCGCATCTCTCTGACATGCCACCAACCCTCCCTTTCTCCCTCCTTTTGTTGTTCCCGCCCCGCCCTTGCTTTTTTTTCGTCTTTTTTTTTTTTCCCCCCCTAAAGAGCGAACAAAACAAAACAAGAAAAAGCGATGCCAAGCCGATCCTCTTAACCCAGCGTTCTTACCCCGGGGAGGGCCCCGGCAGCGTCGAGGCGCGCGGCGAAAACCCCCACGCATTTTGTCCTGTTTCTTCAGAGCAACTCGAGCAAATTGAAAGCCGCGGAGGGGTGTGTGCCCCCAGGCACTTGGTAAATCCACTTCCTTTGTCATAACAAGAACAAATCCCACCTTTGAAGTTTTTCCTTCTTGTTACAAGGGGAATGTCTTTTGTTTAATCCATTTTAGCCTTTAATGCCTGACCTGGATCAATCCTGTTGGGTAGATTACACACTACTCACGCCGACTTTAAACTACCCTACAGGGATTTTTATTCTTCCCCCCTTCTCCCCACCGCATTTGTGTGAGAATCTCAGCAATAATCGGCATTACGACTTTAGACCATCACTCACTTTGAAGGAGGAGACTGTCCTTTAACAAAGGGGAGGGAGGGGGAGGAAGCCCGCAAATATCAAACAGATTTAATCAGCTTTGAGGCCTTTCAATCTCATATTCATACCGGATCTTTACTAGTTATGAAAATCAGTGCAGAACTTGGCTGGGCTCTGTGTCTCCGTGTTCTCCTCTCCTGTTTCACGCTCTGTTCAGGACTGAACTCACTTTCACAGCCTTCCCAGTGCTGGTCCAGGGAAAATCCAGGGAAATACCCACCCAGGACTGCTGCAGACAGCCTGCCAGGGCGTCCATCACCCACAACACGTCTGAACTGCACTGATGTGCTCCATCCCACTGCTCACACCAGTGGAAGAGGCAGAAAACTGCTGCCAGGAGAACCAAGGGGACCCCCATGGTGTCCATGACTTCCATGGTGGACGGATATCCGCACAGAGGATAAATCTGTGCGTGAATTCATAACCTCCAGCTCCTTAAACCTTTACATTAGGACTCGCTGTGGCAAGTGGTGACCCTCAGCTCTCATCATCTCCTTATTTCACAAGACAACCTTTAGCAAGGGCTTCCTGTGCTCCCCAGTAACTACTTAGAGCAGGAATGTCCTGTCCCAAAGCCTTCTCCTGCTGGCAGCTTCTCCCTTCTCCGGCAGCACTGAGGCACTGGCTGTGCTGTGGGCCTTGCTGACAGATTAATGTTGGCTTCACTGCTGTTTCTCGTGGTTTAAGGCCAATCACCAGCCTTGTGCAAAGCCACAGGGCTCAGGCACACCCAGAGCTGCAGGAGAGCTCCAGAGGGGATTGCAAGCCCCATTTCCCAGTCCTCCCCAGCTCTGGCACCAGGATGGATGATAGCACTCCCACCAGTCTTGCTTAGCTCCTGGTGGCCACGAAGTGGAGAAGACCTGAGTGACCCAGTCCCTCCGCAGGAGCTCCCTGTCTTGGAAAGCTCCAAGGCAGAGGCTGCGCATGGTCCCCTCATCACGTCATTGCTCTTCCAACTCAAACCAGTTTTTCCCTGAGTGCAGCTTTGACCTTTCCCCAAGAACCAGGAGAGCTAAATCCTGCTCCAGGAGGCTCATAGCCCATCTCCCCTCACCAGCTATGGCCCAACATCACTTCTTTTCCTTCCCTCTGGCCTCCCTACAAGTTGCTCGCAAGGTTTTGAAGCCCTGAGCCGGACACAAGGCTTCCCTTGTGCCTGCTAGGAGCACGCAAGGCAGGACCACTCCCTGCCAGGTCTCACATGTGACTCTCTTTATCATAAACACCCCAAATAAGTTTTTCTTTACTGTCCCATCAGCCTTAGGCTGTGATTTGTTCTGCCTTCACAACCCAGCCCCCAATGCCGCTGCCTTCCCATCTCTTCTCCATTTCATACCTGTGTGCCTAATTTTGCTCTCCTGAATGTCCCCAGAAGCCCTGGCCTTGAGAACTTGTCACTGCTCGTTTCTGATCTTAGTTCATCCAGATCTGTTTTGGATTCCTGCACAAAAGCTCTGGTCTCCCCCCATCTCCAAGTGTCACAGGTGGACCAGCTTGGTGTCTCATCCATCCAAGCATGGGAAGGCAAATGAAAGGGATTAAATGGCCCAAATATGCCAGCAACACCTTGTGTTGCAGCCCTTAAATTGCCCTTGTCTTTGAATGGCTGTTTCTGATGGATTTCTGCTCCTGCCTCATGGGTGGATGCCCTGTTGGCCTGTGGAAGCTGGGAACATGAGGACATTAAGGAGACAGGATGAATTCCGAGACAAGATTTCATCAAAGTTGGGTGACTCAGCGACATCTCCCATCCTTACCCTTCAGGCAGCTCCCAGCCAGAAACCAGCCAACGTCGCCCCAAAAACTCATCCCACAAGAGGTGGGAACCATCTGCTCCTGCCACCACCGGTGGCCACATTTGGGGCCACAAAACACCCGCCAGGACCCTGCTGCCTCACCCTGGGGGAGAAAGCAAAGAGTGGGATTGTTTTACAGCAGAAATACACCCCTGGGTTAGAGTGGCTGTGGGTCAGAGCACCTGGATTAGAGTACCCGTTCCTGACAGCATCAGCCTGGGGGATAAAGTGGCTTTTCCTTGGCTTCCACAGGGCCAGGGCTCAGCAGTGGATGTAGCAGAGCGTTTTGGCGCGTGGAGCCAGCGGACGGCTCAGGAAGGGGCCAGGGAGCCCCCAGACATCCTCCAGGACAGCCGAGTAAGGAACCATCTCCTTTCACTTTTTATGAGGTTGATATGCTTTGAAATTAGTAACCCTCCATTAGCTCTCCAAATAGCTCCGAATCATTAGGGTCAGTACGTCTGCACTCCTCAAAATGAGCTTTTACCTGAATTAGCATCTCAAAGAGGCAGGGCTCCCTTCCCCGGTTTTAATTCCAGCGTCGCGCCGCACATCAGGATGGTTTTGGTGGCCAATCCAAGCCCCGCATCCCAAATACATTCAGAGGAACCTGCTGGCTTGTTTAAAATGTTCTTTTTCCTTCCCATTCTTTACTAAATGCCTATTATATTAATGTTTAAAATCCATTTAAGTTCATCATGGGTGGCTTTGTGAAAGGACAGCGGCTCCATCACTGTAATTAGATGATTTATTGCCCTCTCGTGGTGACACGCGCTAACTAGAGAAGCTGTGATTTAAATTGGATGATCCTTCCAAGAGTGTTTGAGTGAGAAATAAAGGGAGAATTATTAATACTATTAGAGAGCAGCGGCGTGCTCGTGCAAGGGATATACTGTGCTAGGAGAGGGATTAGCCAAAACTTGCTGGTTTTGCAGCTGAGCGCGGCTTTCCCCCGGTGTGGGACCAGCACCTCCCTCAGCCAGAGCTGTGAGCAGGGCAAGGTGCTGGCACAGCGATGAGCACGGTGTTAAAAACCAAGTGTTAGCCAAAATCACTGGGTTTAGAATTGGAAACTGTGGGGGAACCACCCACCCCCAACAGGAATTGCTGCTCCATCCCAGCCAAGTGTCCCATCTGCCCCGTAAATCGGGGTATCTCTGTCCTCCCTCCTTTTCAGAGGCTGCTGGGCACAGGAAAGAGTGAAGGAGGTTAAATCTTTTTTTTTAATTGAAATTTTGGTTCCTTTCTTCTTCCTGCTGATTAAAATACTTCAAGCACTGCCTGGGCTGACAGACCCTCTTCGAGCACGCAGCCCTCCTCCTTCCCACTCTTGGGAGAACTGGATGACTCCCAGAGCTATCCCACTGTAAGACAATTCACCACCAGTGTAAGTAGATCCACATGGACATTTCTCACTGATTCAATTAAAACACCGGGCAGGCCTGAGCTGCAGTAATTTGGTATAGAAACCAAGTATAGACCTAGCCTGGAGCTGTTATTTAAAAGCCTGGGTTAATACAGTGTAAACCCATGAGCACATCCTCTTACGATGGGGCTTAAATCTTTTAAGAGTGGCTTATATCAATCTAGTTTAAGTCAATTCCTCACCGAGTTAAGCTAAATTGAAAGAAGCACTCAGACCCCAAACACGGAGCTGGTGTTACCTAATCCCTCTGCACACAGCCGTGGCTTCGGCCAGCGCCTGCTGGGAGGGAACAAGGCCCCAGGGAGCCTTGGCCAGGCCCTGGGGAGCGCCAGGGCACAGAGTGTCCCAGTTTGATCCCCACAGCTCCCTGCAAACACGGCTGGCCCCTCTCAAAGGCCCCCTTTGCTGCAGAGCCGTGGTGTGGCCCTGTCCTCACGGAGGACGGGGCTCTCCAGGTCACCATTCCTTCACAGTGAGCTTCGTCCAAAAAATAGAAACATCTGCTCATCAAATTTCGGAGAAAACCTCTTTTTATGTTGGGCTCATCCAAAGCGATGGGCAAAGGTAAAAAAAAATGCTTTCCTGGCAGGAGATACAAAAGAAGTTTCAGACACAGTGGGTAGATGCCCTGTGACCACCAAAGGTGTGTGTGCAGATGAGGGCTTTAGAGTGGTGAAGGAAAAAATAAAGGAAAAAAGCTTTTCTCCTACTTGGGGCTAAGCCTGGAGGCCACAAACTGTTTCAGTGCCCAATTGCATGATCTTTGCGTGATTTTGGGATCAGCTGGCTGGCATAAGGCCCAGGAGCTCCCACCAGGAGCACCATGACCTGCAAGAGATAAAATTAGCTGTGGCAGCTAAAGGAATTCCAGCCTAGATTTTGGGCACAGTCATTAGGAAGCTCCTTGGCTGGCTCCCATGAGCCTGTGGCCCTTCAGCCCTGGATGTGCCAGCATCCTTCATCCCTGCCCTCCTCACCCCCCAGGGGAGCTGCACCTTTCCAAGAGACAGAGGCCACCCCAAATGTTGTGACCTCCAAATTCTGTGTTTATTTGTGCCCAGCCACACAGATGCCCTCTGCATCCTTCAGGGAAATGTGGAATCACCAAAATCCCTTGGAAGATCCTCAGGAGACTGGACCCCGCTCTGAGGGTCTCTTTGGAAAGGACAAGAGCAGGTTTTTAATCCATTTCATATCCACCCACCCTCATTTTGGAGAGTGATGGTTGTGAATATAAAAAAATGTGGGGAAAAAAATAAATCTTCTGCAGAAGTGATACAATGGAAGGAACCTGCCCCGAGTGCTTCAGTGAGTACTAAATAAATAGAAAGTTATTACAGGCAGCAACACTACTCAGATACAGAGATTAATGAAGATCTGACTTGAAAAAAACTCCCTTCTCCGTATGTAGATCTCCCATCCAGCCCATCATCCCAGCCACCAGCTAGTGGGAGGTGTCCCTGCCCACGGCAGGGGGTTGGAATGAGGTGTTCCTTAAGATCCCTTCCCACCCAGATCATTCTAGGATTTTATGATGTGATTTTATCCAAGAAATCATCTCTCCCTCCCTGGCAGAAAAAGGGCAGGGGGGAGCAGCCCCAGCAGGCCTGAAATCCTGGCCGTGGAGAGCTGGAAGGTGTTTTTCCTGCAGTTTTTGGGTGTGCTCAGCCAAAAGGACCAACTGAAAGCACTCCAGGCTACTCCGCATCCCTGCCCGGACGCTCCCGCTGCTCGCAGTTATCCGTAAGGTTGGTACTCGGGAAAGGAGCATCCTTTACCCTCGCAAACAACACCTCTTAAAGAAAAGGGGGTCATTCTTCTTCTCTCAGCTCCCAGAATTTTCCCCCCGCGTTTCCCGCGGGGTGCCGGCCGTGCCCGGCGCTCCGGCCGCGAGCATTAGATGGCAGCAGCGCTCAGGGATGGAGGAGCCCGGCAGCCGCAGCCCCCCGCCCCTTCCCTGCACCACCGAGGCCCGGGAACGGCTTTGGGTCATCGCTGCGGAGCAGAGGGGTCTGCTCCGGCTGTGCGGTACAGGCAGGATTTGGGCAAAGGGTGGGAAAGCGTTTTGGAAAGAGCTGTGGGTTGGCAGCGTCATCCTGGGCGCGTTACCCCGGAGGTGTTGGTGACCGCGGCCTCCGGAGTATCCTTTGCAATCAGGAGCAGCGGGGCCAGAGGGACCAGGGCAGGGATTGTCCCCTGTGCTGGGCACTGAGGAGGCACCTCCAGTCCTGGGGGCAGCTTTGGGATCCTCATGATGAGAAAGACATTGAGAGGCTGGAGCGTGTCCAGAGAAGGGAACGGAGCTGGGGAAGGGGGCTGGAGCCCCAGGAGCGGCTGAGGGAGCTGGGAAAGGGACTCAGCCTGGAGAAAAGGAGGCTCAGGAGGGACTTTGTGGCTCTGCACAACTCCCTGACAGGAGGGGGCAGCCGGGGGGGTCGGGCTCTGCTCCCAGGGAACAGGGACAGGACAAGGGGAAACGGCCACAAGTTGTACCAGAGGAGGTTTAGGTTGGATATGAGGGAAAATTTCATCACTGAAAGGGTGGCCAAGCATTGGAACAGAGTGTCCAGGGCAGTGGTGGAGTAAAACAGGTAATTCCCGTGAGCCAACCAGCCAAAGAGGGGTGCGCTGAGAACCCTCAGGCCTGAGCTAAGAAATCCCCTGGGCTTTTCACCTTCAGGAGATGCTGCGGGTCCTTTCCCCAGGTCCAGGTGCTCAGTCCATGGCAGAGGGTCCGTGGCCACCAGCTCAGGTGGCAGCAGGATGTGCAGCCACTGCTCCATGAGGATCACTGGAGCGTCATCCCAGCGCTGTGAGCTGCAGTGAATCCCCAGCCAAGGAGTGCCCTCAGCCCCAAACCCCTGGGCAGGAGCCGGAGAGCTGCTCTTGGATGGGTATTTTCACAAACAAACACATTTTCACGCTCAGCTCTCTGGTTTTGATCAGGAACAGATCATTACTTTGTAAAAAAATTGGAGAAGGGGAAAAGGCATCTCGGCCGTTGCTGCAGCAAACTCACAGATGCGGGAGGGGACTTGCAGAGCACAGTATTTATTTATTTTTTTTTAATCTGACATATCCACTTTCTCAGCCTCACGTTATCTTATCTGCCATCCTGATAAGGGCCCCAGAGAAAAACCCGTCAGAGAAATTGGCAATCGCGGGCCGCTTTATCAGGTCTGTGTGACAAACACAGGGACAGGGAGCAGTGTGTCCTTTGGCCCCTCGGAGATAGGGGTGCCTGGAAACCACGTGGCTGTTTGCAAAGCAGGTCAGAGAGATGGCGTGACCCTCGGTTTTATTTTTCCTGCTCCCACCTCGGCAAACACCCGGCGCACCCAAACTCCTGCAGGGAGCAGCAGGTTGAAGCCCTGGATGCCACAGGGTGCTTGGTCATGAAGTGAATCTAGAAAGTCTTTGCTTCAGCCAAAAAGAAAAAAAAAAAATCACTTTTTTTTTTGGAGGTGGTTTTGCTCCAGGGCCCAAGGAAAGATGCTGATCCTCAGCGTGTGCTGTATGACCAGCAGAGAATCCCAGAACGGTTTGGGTTGGAAGGGACCTTAAAAACCGTGTGGTTCCAACCCCCTGCCGTGGGCAGGGACACCTTCCAAACTTCCCCTCTGCAAATGCAAAGCCCTCGCAGCAAAAAAAAACCCACAAAAACTGGAGATACGGCAGAGAAAACCGCAGATGAGCTGACCCAGCCTCAAAACCTGGGAAGCAGCCCTGCCCCAGGCCAGGCTGGGGTCTGGCATCAGGTGTCCCCCTCCAGCCAAAGCTGCACCTTGCAGAGGGAAACGCCAGCAGGCTGCGGAGGAGTCAGCGAGATCGATAGTGACCAAATTCACATCAAAAAAAAAAAGAGAGAGAAAGAGAGAGACAGAGAAGAACTTGCTTATAACCTTGGGCTTGCCCTTTCTCCGTCTGGCTGACGGGACTCTGCAGCCGGCCTGCCAAGGAGGAGCGGCAGGACGTTCCAAGCTCCATCCAGCCCCGTGCCCTGCCGGCTCGGGGGGATTCCGTGCCCTATCACACGCGCCCTGCAGCCCTTTCCGCCCTCAGCTGGGGGGGCAGGAGGTCGCATTCACAAATGCGGGGGGAAAAAAATCCTTAATTACTCCCCCAAGGGCCGTTTCAGAGCTGCTGCCGGGCCGAAAGCGAGACCGAAAATGTTCATTAAGGAAGTCGGCAGACAGATGTGCCCGAATCGCGGAGTCACAATGCGTTCCCTGGCCTTAAAAACAAGGAACCTGCCCACCATGAGCGAAAGGAGGAGATGGAAGAGCCTCAAACCAGCCCTTCTCCAGCAGGGAGGGAGCTGTAGAGAGGAAAACGCTGTCAAGAAACGTGGATTTTTTTTCTTTTCCAGCTGGGGATTTTGCTCTGTGCAGCATTCAGCAGCGCCAAGAGAGGGCAGCCCAAGCCGCCACATCCCTGCCTGGCTTTTCCCAAGGCTGCTCACCGAGGTGGAAGGATGCTGGGAGCAAGCAGAATTTGGGAAAAAAAAAAAAAAGATTTGGGAAAAAGGCGGGGGAGGCAGGGTTAAAAAAAAAAAAATTAAATTAAAAAAAGAAAAAAGAGGGGGAAAAGACAGTCAAAATAGTGGGAGAGAAAATACAGAGGGGAAGCCAAAAGGAGACATCAGTTTTGGAGAGATGGACAGGCTGGTGCTGTAAGATTGCAAACTGCCTTTGGGCAAGAAAATTGTAAAAGGCGTGAGGTTAATCCATACCCCAATCCTAAGGGGTTGTGCGGGGGAATGCAGGATGCAGCGTCTGCCCTTCACCCTCTGTGAGGGAAGGTGAGCCCGAGGTGCTTGGATGCTTCGTTTTCAGGATGTTATAGGGAAAAGAGAAGCTGGGAAAGTTTCCTATCCAGGCCATAAATGTGGTTTTTGTGCTCACAGGAGCAGGTCTTGGCTCCCTCGGGGTGGGATGGGTTATCCATGGAGGTCGCTGGGGTTTTGGTCTCCTCTGAGTCCCTTCCCTGTGGAAAGAGGCTGATTTGCACAGTTACAGGATTTTTAATAACCAGTGCCTGGCTGTGGCACTGGGTATTTTCCTTTCTGAAGGAGAAAAAAACCACAAGTTCATTTATTTTCCCTTTTTGCAGCTCCCAACCCGATCTGGACACGGAGGATATTGACGGGGGCTTGGAACTGGATTTTCTTTTAGGTCCCTTCCAACCCAAACCATTCCAAGATTCTATGACTCTAATCCAAGCAAACGTTTGGAAATGGCACTGGTGAAAATCCAGGGCGCTGAGGTGAGGATCTGCCCCAGAAAATCTGAATTTTACTGGGACAAAGTAAATTAACCAGGAAGAAAAAGAATTGCCCTGCAAATTCCCTCGCCGTGTCGTGGCAATTTGAAGCAGCGTTAATGTTGATTTATTGATTAGGGAAGGTACTTACATTTATAAAACAGCAAGGGCTTGTCTGCAGTGCCAATAAAATAACACACCTGATGGCTCCAGGCTGGCGGGTCTCTTATCAGCACCTAAAATTCATCATGAGGGAAGGATGCAAAGGGGAAAAAAAACAGGAAACTTTATTTTTCCTGCAAAAAAAAAAAGCAGGCTAAACCTTCCAGCAAAGGCTGGGATATTGTGCCATGAGCCAACCACCCTGCAAAGAGCCAAGGAGTTATCCAAGCTGGGAATCAAAGAGGGGATCAGAGGGAGCAGCGAGGTCTCTGGCACTTCTGAGGCTCAGGGATCAACACCAGCACCATAAATCCCTCAAATATCCCCAGAAGCAAAGAAAGTTCCCCCAGGGATCCAGCTGAGCAGCTGGAAACAGGCATCATTTCCCAGCAGAAGAGGTGGGAGCAAGGAGCAGGTCATAGGGACAAGGGATGATGCTTTAGGGCTGGTGAATAAAAGCACAGAGAGTCGGTGAATAAACTTGGAATGCCCTTCCCTAGATCCAGGGGGTTTCTGTGCGTGTTTCATGGCAGGATTTGGTTTCTGGAGAGCCCTGAAGGCGTTAGGTCAGAGCTGCTGGGTGAAAAGATGCTTTTCAGCCAGCAGGAGCAGGGTTTGCTCTGGGCAGCTCAACGTGCGGTGCCAAGAGAAAAAACGGGTCAGGAGCCAAAAGGCTGAGAGATGCCAAAAGCCTGGGACAGACATCCCATGGGACAGAGCCTGCCATAGCTTCGTGCCAGGTCACTGCAGCTCCCTCTGCTTTGTGGCTTGTCCAGGAGATCCACCACTGGATGGAAGGAGGAAAATCCCCTTGGAAGGCAAAGGCAAACCAAGAACCTGCTCAAGGCTCGCTCCTCAGACACGTGTGGGAATAAAGGTATTTTTTCAGCATAGGATGCAGAAAATAAATAATTTCTCATGAATCCAGCACGGCCCAGGTCAAACAGGCAGTGTAGAAAGGACGTGCCTGACCGAGGAAATCCATATAATCTCCCCACAGTTTGATCAAACTCCTCACCAGATTTTCAAAGTAAGGAGGGAATCGAGCTTCTTGAAGAAAATCTGCCCCTGGGATTATTCCAGGCTGGACCAGCCCAGAGAGGAGAGAAAAGCAAGAAAGAAACAGTCAGTTTTCTCAGCCTGGACATCTGCCCTCTGCATCCTGTGGAGCTCCTGGACGGAGTCCTGGATGGAGTCCCCATGTGCTCTGGTTCCCAAATACATCCCTGGAGGATGGGGTACCCTGTCTGCCACGGAAAAAAGGGATGTTGTTGTCTCAGCAGACAAATCACCCACAAATTGTACAAGCCACAGCTGCTAAATGATTTAAGCATCTGATCTCTGGAACACCGAGGGTGAAAATGGTTTGAAAAACGGGATATTTGGGCAGGGAGAGAGGGCTCGTCCAGCATCTCTCTGGGGGCTGGGCCACAGGAGCCCTCCAGAAGAGCCGCAGACAAGTAAGACATCATTAATAAATCAATGACAGGGAAATGAAAATGGAAGTAGATGAATCAGCGAGCTGATGGGGTCACAGATGAAAAATAGCGCATCTGCTGCCGCTTTCAGTACATTAACAAATAAGGCCAGTGGCTCAGACACGCTAATGCTCGGAATAATGAAGCTTCAAGACCGATTAGAGCATAAATCACTTTTTTTAAAGCGTGGCCGGGCCCTCCCCGGCCGTCGGGAGACAAACATTTGCCGTATCCCACGGGCTTCCCGGCAGCGCCACTGCCCTGCCCCGCTCCCGGTGGCCGCGGGGCTGACTCCAACCAGCTGAATGCAGGGAGCCACCCTTGATCCACGCGTTCCATCCCCACCAGGGAATGCCCGTGCCCTCCGCACCGGCTGGACGGGACCCAACACCCGCCCCTCTTCCCTCGCCACTCGCACCCCTTCGGGGCTTTGTTTGGACCCGAGAGGGCAGCGAGCACAGGCTGCGAAATAATCTGCTCCGTGTTGTCAACTTGGGTTTGGGGAAGGAAGGCAAAGCAGCTTTTCCCTGGAGCATAAAAACGCCCAGAGCTGGGAGCAGCCCCCGCCTCACCCCGCAGGGTTTCCCTGGGGACCTCGGGGCTGGGTGCGGGGGCGCAGGGGTGGGACACAGGGGATCCGCAGCGCTCAGCACACGTGGCAGGCTGGCACTGAGCAGCCCCAGCTCGCGAATCCCTGCGTTCTTTATCCTTCTCCCCGTCCCCGTGTCCCCGTCTCCCCGCCATCCATCACGGTGGCGCAGCCCAGCGCGGCGCCCGGGAGCCTCCCGCTCATCCATCAGCTCCGAAACCAGCCAAAAAACCACCCTCCGAGGGCGTTTTGGGGACAAAACCACGGAGTCACCGCACAGCCCACACCCCATGGATGTGTCCGGGGGGCAGGGTCTCCCCTCCTGGCTGCTCCCCGATTTCCCCCTGCACGTTCCCACCTCCTCCGTCCCCTTCCCCGGACACCGCGGTCACTCTCACGCAAACGAGGAGATCCATAAGCTAATCAAGCTCCTTCCCCTCCGGGCTTGATAGAGAGACGGATCGTTATTGGTGTTGCTATTTTTAAACGTCCGAGAAGTGCCTGGCTCTTCCCGCAATGGGGTCATCTGCATCCCCGGTACCCGCAGCCGGGGCGGGGGCAAAGAGAGGCACAGCCTGTCCGCGGAAACCCAGCACCCAAAATATCCGTGGGAAGAGTTCTTCAGCCCCCCTGGAGAACTCGCCTGGAAGGGAAAAGACGGGGAAAATGAGAAAAAGAGAAGCCCCGGCTGCCGGGATGGGGGTTAGGGCTTGGAGCACGGAGCTGCAGCACCCTCCATCCCTGCTGGGAATTCTCTGGAGCTGATCCTGGGGCTCATCCTCACACTGAGCTCCTCCGCTCAGCCCCAAAGCAACATTCCCCCAAATTGTTGTTGTGGCCTCACCGCCGGCCTGCAAAAGCCAGAGCCATCGGAGCGTGCTCCTCCAGCCTCGTTAAATCACATTTAAACGAGGGCAGGATCGGGCTCGGGGCTCGGGGCTCCGCAGCCGCGCTCCGGGATTATTGCAGGACAGGATTACGGAGCCATCACGATCCCATAGCCACGGTTTAAGCACAAATGCTCTGAATCGCAGCCCCTGGTCCTACCAGCAAACACGGTTCCACGGGCTGAGTGCTGCCTGTGGAAAGCCGACGGGAGTTCTCGTTTGGCAGGGAAGGCTGGCAGGGCCTCTGTCGCTGCCAGATGGTGACGGGAGGGTGCCGGGCTGGGGGCTTGCAAGGGGATGGTGTCAGAGGAGGCAGAGGCCATGAGCTGCTGGGGGATATCAGGGAGTCTCTGATCCCGAAGGAAGAGCTTTGCTCTGGCTGTTACATCCTCGGTTTATCCCAGCGGCAGCTCCCGGTGTTTGTGTTCCCATTAAAAGCCGAAGGACCAGCCAGCCACGCTGGTTCATTAGGAAGAACATCATGGAAGAGCCTGCTCGGGCTGTGATTACCTGTTTGCAAGTGATATTAATCACTGAATCAAAAACTAATTATGTGGTTCACCAGTTTTCCCTTTTCCTTTTGACAGCTCCGCTGTGAAACCCCCCGACCTGACAAACAGGGAGCCACAATCTGCCACTGCTATGACACAAAATGCCTCCTCCTTCCAAAAAGGGAAGGACCGAGGGATTTAGGACGAGCCTGGAGGAGCTGTGGGAGCATCCCAGGGTTTGTATGTCAAACACAAACCTCTCTGTGATGACTGGGACGTGATGGGAAGTGTTTAAAAATGCATATTCTGACCTGAAAAGAGCTCCTCGGGCGTGCTTTCTGAAAAAAATGTCCATCCTTGGAGTCCAAAGCACCCCTCTGCTTTCCTGGAGTGGCAGGGCAGGTGCTCCCAAAGGAGCTGGGGGCTGCTAGAGGGGAGCCCCAGCAAAGGAACAGAAAGGGAATAATGGGAGTGAAAAATGAGAAAAGGAAAAGGGGAAAACAAGGAGGAGGAAGGTAAAGGGGAGAAGAAGGAGAAAGGAGGAGAAAAGGAGAAGGGAGGAGAAAAGGAGAAGGGGAAGGGAAAGGAGAAAGGGAAGGAGAAAAGGAAAAGGAAAAAGAAAAGGAAAAGGGGAAAAAAGGAAGGCTCAAACATTTTGCAGTCCTGGAAGTCAGGCAAGCGTGGGAGCAGCCACAGGAACCGCTGGGGCCCAGCAGGGTCTGTGCACCTCGAGTCACCTCTGAGCACTCACCGAGGAGCAAGCCCACAGCGGCGCTGATTAAGTGGGTTAATTCCCATCCCTAAATGATTATTTTATCACAGCAGCCGCAGCATTCCATGGCAAGGCACAGGCCCTGCCTCCGCCGGCTGCTCCCCAGCCCGCCGACACCCTTCCCCCGAAGAGCTCCAATCTAGGTCAGAGCCACGCTTTGTACGTCTTTCAATATTAAACAAAACTGAGGCGCTGCGAATAACTCATCTGCAGGGGGGTGGGGGTGGCTCCTGCTCCCATCCATCAGCTCGGTGGGAAAGGCAGCCTGGAAAAATATGGAGAAAAGGCTCTAGTGCTAGCAGGGTTTCAAACCTGGCAGAACCCAGAGCAGTGACGGACTGCCCTGCCAATATTTGATGTATTAGAATCATTAAAGTTGGAAAATACCTCTAAGATCGAGTCCAACCATTCCCCCAGCACTGCCAAGCCCACCCCTAACCCATATCCCCAGATGCCGCATCCACGTGTCTTTTAAATCCCTCCAAGGATGGTGATTCCATTTCGCTCAACCTGGTGCCGTATGACGGTGGTTTTTGTGGCAGGAAAAAACCCAAGTGTTCATTTTCTGCTTGAGCTCCATGGGCTGAACGAGGGGCAGAATCACCTCTCCCAGGGAAAACTTTTCTCATCGGCACGAGAGTGGTGGTTCCGGCGCTGCCAAACCTCCAGGGGTCACAGGCAGGATGGACCCCCGGAGCACACAGGATTTTGGGAGCACTGACCACGGGGAAAAAGCAGCAGCTCCCTGTTTCCAGGAGCAGTGGCTCTGGAATTGCCATGAAAGGGCTGCTGGTGAGCTTGGCTGGGGTCCCCAAGGTCCGGCTTTGCCGCTCCACGCCCGTTCCCTCCCATTCCAGCAGCTGTCCAAAGGGGTTCCAGACCCGATAAATCCAGCCTCAATTTAGTGCCTGTTACGCTCTGCAGGGAGAAGGACGCTCCTGTCCAGAGAAATGCACTGGCTGGTTTTCATCCTTTTGATTTATAGAGCTCGTGGTTTAAGAGATGTTCCTCTCCTCTCCAAACAGAGCGGCGCTGACAGCTCCATCCATCACCCAGCCTGTCAGGAGCCCAGTGCTTTAAATAAGCTATTAAAGTGAGATCTAGCTGGTTAACAGTCATAACGGAGCAGGAATCTGAGAGTTTACTTACGTCAGTGCCTGGTGAAATTAATTTCCTTTTAATGACCGGGCACCGGAGGGAGAGATCGCTCCGGGCTGGGAGATGCAGAGATATCCCTGACACGGCAGTGGCTGCAGCATCGGCTGTAAAGCACCTTCCTGTGCTTGCTCCAGAGACAGAATCTCTTTTCATACTCTGGTAAAGGCCAGTTAACAGCCTCGAACACCCACGGTGCTGGGCTGGCAGAGGGAAGTGGTGTCACTTTCGCTGGCACCCCCGCCGTGACCTAGGATGAGACACAGGTACGCACTGAAATGGGACATGTGCAACTTATCAGCTTTAAATAACGTCTCTGATGGATCAACATCACCTGTTTGGCTTTTTCTTTCCCTAAAATAGATGTTCATTTCTTATAAAATAGTTGTTGCCACCGATGTTGAAGATGAAAGGTTTTTTTGCATGATTAAACCCCTGAACTTGCCTCTGTAAGCCTTGAAATTCCAGTGTTAGGACAATTAGTGCTGTTAGCCAGAGTTTATTGAGTACACACAACTAAAGAAAGAAACACGATCTAAGTGTGATTATCTGAGTCCGACGGGAGACTGAAATTTAATGTAGGAACTGCAATTATCCAAAAGGAAGTGTATTACTCCAGGATAAAACTGTCCAAACAACGGCGGGAGCTCCTACAAATCACACGGAAGATCAATAAAGCTGATTCTACGTCATAGCTTGAGAATTTAGAAATTGTATTTTGACCTTAATTCATGATGCAGCCGTTCAAAACATACTTTAAAAATAGGCTTTAGGGCTTCTTCTTAATTAAAAATTAAACTGTTCCTGCTGGGTTGGGATCACGGGAGGGCCAAGTGCTGCTGTGCTCTGCCCAGCAAAGCCCATCCCATCCCAAAAGGCCCACCAAAACAACCTGCTTTGCCTTTATGGCATTTTTTACCCCAAAGTGGCCAGTCACCATTTGTTCCCAGCCATTAAAATGCTATTTTTCAGCAGCTGAGGCACTCACTCACTGCTCAGTGAATATTTCATTCCTTCAGAGCAGCAAAGTCCCTTCCAAGCTGGTCCTTTTGGCCACGGCTACATCGGGATTTTGGGATAGGGATGCCATAACCCCATAGCTAAATGCACAAGTGATGCTGAATTCCCAGCCCAAAACCCCCCAAAGGTTTTTTTCCCCAGGCACAGACTCACAAAAGCTCTTGGGGAGATTTTGGAATCCACAGGTGAATATCAGACTGCAGCCTCCATTCCCAGGGGCTCCAAGAGAGCTGGAGAGGGATTTTGGACAAGGGATGGAGGGACAGGACACAGGGAATGGCTTCCCACTGCCAGAGGGCAGGGACAGATGGGATATTGGGAAGGAATTCCTGGCTGTGAGGGTGCTGAGGCCCTGGCACAGGGTGCCCAGAGAAGCTGTGGCTGCCTCTGGATCCCTGGCAGTGTCCAAGGCCAGGTTGGACGGGGCTTGGAGCAGCCTGGGATAGTGGGAGGTGTCCCTGCCCATGGCAGGGGGTGGAATGAGATGGGCTTTAAGGTCTTGTCCAAACCAAACTATAAAATAAAAATAAAAATAAAAATAAAAACAAATAAAAATTATTGGTATTATTAATAATACTAGTAATCAAGGACACAACATGAGGTCAAACAGCTCCTTCTGGGCAGAGAGATGCGGCCAGGTGAGGGGTCATGTGCACAACGGGGAGCAGGTTGGGCACCGAGGGAAGCTCAGGCAGACAGTGATGAATGGGCAGGGGGATGAAAAGACACAGCCGTATTTATTACCACTGGTCATTTCTGACAGCAGAATGTTAATAAGAATACTAATAGTCAATATTTCTTCGGGAGAGGCTCCATCCATTTTTAGCAGCTTGCTGCTGCCAGCAGACGAGTTTCTCATGGGCTGTTCCTTGTGGCTGCTGACACGAGGTGATGAAATCTGAGCTCCTCGAGCTACGGCGCAGAGCAGTGGCACAACTTTATTGGGCTTTCAAAAATCCAATTTTACTGTGTCCAATATTGCGAGTTGATTAAACCTGATTTGAATCGACAAACGTCCGGGAGAGTGGGTGGTAGCTCACTGTGAAAGAAGGGAGAGAGTTTAATAAACAGGCTTGGGAGATAAAAATCTGCTTTTATTCCAATAAAACCCCCGTGTCAGAAAGCTGATGGTAGCGTGAAGGGTGAGAGAGAGAGAGAGAATTAAAGAAAAGACATCTCCAAGCCAGTGAAGACTCAAAGATACTGAGAGTACAAGAGATTAAAGTGGAAAATCAGCCAGGACGGCAGGATCTGGGTGCAGGACTCGTGGGCAGAGTTTGGGGACGAGGTGCAGAGCTGGGGTTGCTGCAGCGAACCCCCACCAGCTCTAAAAGCGGCGCACCAGGGTTTCAGTGTGGGCAGGGAAAAGGTGAATCCCGGGAGAGAACAGCCTCTGTTGAGTTTAAGGCAAGCTCAACCTCTCTCCCCACCGGCAAAAACCCCGCTGGGCTCCCAAATGGGCTGCTGCTCTGGTTTGAGGGGATGGAGCACAGCACCCAGAGCACTGCCAGGGCCGGGGAAGGGCCTGGGATGGCCGCAGGGGAATGCAGGTGCCCTCTGCTCCTGTCCTGCACCTCCAGCCAGCCTTGCCCAGGGTTGGGATGCAGCTCCTGGGGTGCCGGGCATCAAATCCCACACCCAGAGTCCTGTTCATCTCTGCCCTCCTCCCCAGTGCAGCTGTCTGGCAGCAGAACATTGTGCTTTTCCCCTGGACGTGCCCTCCCTGGCCCCAGGAGGGGAAGGGGTGTCCGGCCATCCCTTGTGGCATTCCCTGTGCCCCTGCACCAATCCTGAAAGCCTTCAGTCCTGCGGGTTAAACTGCTTGATCCGGGAATATCCCCAGCTGGCTCCTGCCTTACATTTGTGCTCCCTCTCCCATAAATCCAGAAATCCTTCACCGCTCAGGGCTCTGCCTCAATATTCACCGGCAGCAGTCAGAGCGCAGTGAATTCCCACATCCGTCTCCGTAACAGCCACGTATAAACCCTTCCTCTGTGATTTAGGTGGAGGTGGGAGGGATTAAACACAAACCGAGCACCCTGAGGTGGATCCTCTTTCCACAGCTCCCCAAAACCTGCCGGGTCCAGGCGAGCTCCTGCTCGGCATCACCTCGAGGACGGGATGTCAGGAATGTGCTGTGCCGAGCACAGGGCTGAATCCATGGAAAACTGTTCCTGGAGATGGGGAAGGAGCAGATCAGAGCCCCAGCTCCTGCCAGAGCCTGGCACCGAGCGGGTTTCACTGCCCTGCAGAAATATATTGTCCTGTCCTCCTCAGCCGCCGGGGTCCTTATTATTCCGCCCGCATCCGTGTGCCGGTGGCTCTCTCCCAGGCAGCTCAAGATCACAGCCAGGGCTGCTCCAGACAGTTTCTGTGGCTTTTTTCATGAGGAGCTTATTGTCAGAACCTCCAGGCTTTCTGCAAAAGGTTTAAAAGGGTTTTACAGCTGGGGAGCGAGGATGTAATCTGCTGTTCCCAGTCACCCCAGAGAGACGATGGGCGGGCGCTGAACCGGGCTCTGCGAGGATGCTCCTGGCTGTTGGGGCACACTGCAACCACTGGGTCCCACCAGGCCACCAAAACCTTGGCTTTCCCCGCATTTCTCTGCCTTGGCATGTTGTTCGATCAAAGAGGAGGGATTTGGCTGTGTCCTGCCCCGGGATCTGGGCATCCCACCCAGGCCCCTCCCACATTTCGCAGAATCGCAGGATCACTGCGGTTGGAAAAGACCTCCAGGATCGTCGAGTTCAACCTCTGACCGAGCGAATTTGGTGGGTGCACGGAGGTCCTGTCCACTCAGTGCCAGGCAGAGAGGCACATCTGGCCCACCCAGTGATCCCAGTCCACCCCAGCCTGGCTGCTTGCAATCCCACCTCTGCCCAAATTTAAATTCGATGGGAACAGTAAGTACCTTGCATCGACCACAAAAATTCCTGGCTGTGAGGGTGGGGAGTCCCTGGCACACAGACGCTGTGGCTGCCTCATCCCTGGCAGTGTCCAAAGCCAGGTGGGATGGGGCTTGGAGCAACCTGGGGTAGTGGAAGGTGTCCCTGCCCGTGGCAGGGCGTGGAATGAGACGAACTTTAAGGTCCCTTCCAACCCAAACCCTAAACTCTGAGTTTGGAGAGATGCAGTCTGTACAAGCACTTTTTATTGCCTGCTCCCCACCTTTCCCCTTGGCTGGGCAGAATCCAGGCCACAGAGCCAGATGGATGCATCAGCACCTGGGGAAGGAGATTACAGACACAGGCTCCTCCCAGCCTCACACTTGTTTTATTGCCCTCGTGGTTATCATAACCTAAATGTCCTTCCTTTTCCATCCTCCCCTGCCCATTTCCCTCAGCATCATATTTTCCCTCCATCACTTCCAGCTCTCTGCTCTTCTGCCACGAAGCCAGGAGCATTTCCAAAGCCGTCAGGCCAGGAGTTTGCCCTCAATGGGTTTGATGTGCGCAATATCCACGTGTATCTCATTGCAACACACCCAACCCCTCCAGGTAGAAACCCACCCGTGCCCAGGGCTCTGGGCACCCACCCTAATAGAAAACAGGAGGAATTATTGCCAGGAGCTTAAACCCACAGCTCTGGCTGGGTTAAGTGTCCCTGTGCCAACCCTCCCTGTCCCCTTGGTGCCGGGGGTCTCTGAGTTACAGGAGAATGTGGGTGGACCACAGGAAAATCCCACTTTGGTTTATGCTCCACTAAAGCATCTCTGAACACACCAGGCTGCCCCGGGACGCTGGATGAGGGAATCCATCCCCAAAACCCAGCACAGGTGTGCAACAGCTCCAGATCTTTGTGTGGTTTCGAAGCACTTTCAAAGTAAAACCATTCGATGCCCATCTCCAGGGCAAACAATCAGCAAAGGGCATTTTCAACCCCACTTTTCAAACTACCCAAGCTTTCCTTGGTGGGGCACAGCTGAGGGACATAAATCTCCAAGCTTGCCTCTGCTGTTTTCTGTAAGATGAGACTTGAGCAAAACTTTGGTTTTCTCAGGGATAAAGTTACTCGTTGGAATAATTTCTCTGCTTTAAGTGTTACATTTTGGAGGGTCCAAAATCAAATCCCTGGCAGGGAAGGGGAAAACGAAATGAATCCCCCCAGATTTTGACCACAAATGCTCCAGGGCTCAGATTTTTCACCTCATCTGAGAGCCAGCCCCTGTCCAAACACATCAGGTTTTCCTGGGAAAGCTGCATCTTTACACACACCAGCGAGCCAACAGCCCCCGGTCCTTCACAGTGATCCCAAATCCCTGCAGAAAACACAGAATTTTTTTTTGTCTGGCAGGGAAGATAAAGAGGGAAATGACAGAATTAGCAACTCTTCTGGTGAGAAGGAGCTGTGTTTTTTTAAGGGACCGAACAGCATCCCTGGCTCCAGCACGGGCACGGGACACTCTGCCTGCAGCCAAAATCCCTGCCCTGATAAGCAGCATCCCCTCTCTCCCGCACATCCCTTTTCCCCCCAGCATCCCCCTCTCTGCTGAGTCCCATCTGCACAGAAGGTCACTCAGTTCATATTTTTTTGTTGTTTATTCCCTTATTCGATTTTCCTGTCCCCAAATCCCTCAGCATTTTTGAGCCAAACCAAAGCCCTGCCATAAGGGTGGGTTATTTTTTTTAATTACTCATAATTAAGTGATTCTTGGCAGGGAGGATCATGGAAAGAGCGTTATCCCACAGACAGGAATTCAGCTAGGAATTTCCTCTTAGCCTCCTAACCCTAAATACATCTGGAAAAATGTATAATCACTTTATTACAGCAGTATTTCCTTGGGAATAGAGCCCTCGTGCAGCACCCCAGGACCTTTATCACAAAACCAACAGCAAGGCCTCGAGCTGCACCTTTGGCTCATTATTTGCTCAGCTCCACTTTTTCTCCTGCCAAAATCACCAGGAAAAACCCTTCAGATTCTTTTTGGGAGGGTGTGGACACTGAAAAGCTTTAGCAGAGGAAATTTTCAGCTTTCTGCTGCATTCTGTGAGAACTTCATGTTTCTCACAGAAATTATGCAAAATACTGTTAAGGGTTGTTGTAAAGTATTCCTCTATTTCTGCACCTGCTGTTTTTCCAAAGGATTGTTATGATATCCTGAGAGAAATATTTTGAAACGGGTGTAGAGTGGACTGACCAATCACCCTGATGGGTGGGTGGTCAGAGGTCCAATAACCTTCCGCCATGCTGGTGACTCAACTTATAAAAATCGATTTATAATTAATTAAATCAACCATTTCCTCCGGATTTTGGTCGTGTCGGTTCTCACCGTCCCGGGCACAACAGCGACCGGAGCGGGTTTTGAGCAACCTGGGACAGTGGAAGGTGCCCCTGCCTGTGGCAGGGGGTTTGGAAGGAGATGAGCTCTAAGGTCCCTTCCAATCCAAACCATTCTGCCATTCCATGGTGATTTCCAGCGTGTTGGCCGGTGCCAGACAGAGGGAGCATCGCCTGTGCCCACACAGCGCTGGAGACTGCAGGACTGAACGTCTGCTGAGAGCTCCACGGGTTTGGCCACTGCTTCCATCGAGCTGATGCTCTCCCGTGAGTTACAGCCTGGCTTCGGAGAGGGGAGGAAAACAGGAAATCCCTGATGGAAATAACTGGTGCATCCCTTTCTGCCTTTCTGCAGGGCTGGGGGTGCCCAGACTGGGGCTGAGTGTTGCTTAGGGGCGCTGAGGTGGCTCTGGCCAAGCTTTGATGCTCTGAGGGTCCTGCAGCATCTCACGGTGCCGGGTCTGGGGATTCCCACCTGCAGCTTAAACCTGACGGATTCCCATGGCAAACACCACACACGTGGATAGATCCCACAGCTGGATCCTGCAGGACACGTGCCAGGCCCTGAAGCTGGAGATACACAAGGAAACAGGGAAATCCAGCCAGTTCTTCAACGATCTCCTTCACTCCTGCCTTTTTATTAAGCTCTGCCTGCAGTCTCAAGTCTCCAAAGCACCAAATCATCTGGAAGCAGCAGCAGCATCTTTCCCCCATCAGGCTGGATGGGGCTGGGAGCAACCTGTTCTAGTGGGAGATGTCCCTGCCCATGGCTGGGGGTTGGAAATAAATCATCTTGAAGGGACCTTCCAACCCGAAACGTTCTGGGATTCTGATTTGCTATTTCCTTCCATCTCACAGCATTTTAGGAAGACCACGTGGGTCTCCTAGGGATGCAGGAGGCTAAACCAGCCCCAAGTCCCCTTTCCAAGCTCAGGACCATAATCCAAAATGCTCGGAGCAGGAGGTTTCCTAGGGTGGGCTGCTTCCCAAAACCTCAGCACTTCTGGGTGGGGAGAGGTTGCCCAGAGAACTTGTGGATGTCTCATCCTTGGAAGTCTCCAAGGCCAGGTTGGATGGGGCTTGGAGCAACCTGCGATAGTGGAACTGGATGATCTTTAAGGTCCCTTCCAACCCAAAGCATTCCATGATTCAAGCATCACCCCCAAAATGAAAGGAACCGAGTTCACACAGCTCCGACACCCTGAGCTGCTCCGAGCTCATCGCACACTGGAGTTTAGCACCATTTCCCAAATAAGCTCAAGGAAAAGCCTGTATCCAGGACTGTCAGCTCTAAATATTCATAAGTCATGAGACTGCCTTCAAAGTCGGCAGATTTTTAAAAAATCTCACTCATACATTGCTATTATTCAGAATTGTCTTAATTTTTTTTTTTTAATGTTCTATATTTGGCTTTCTTTTGATGTGCGCTCTCTTTGGGGTTGTGTTTCCCCCTGCAACCATGTGGGCTTTAAAAAATGAAAAATAAAAGACAGCTGCAATTCTGATACGTTCGCACAGCTCTAGATGTTAATCCTTAAAACAAAGCAGATAGGAGAGGAAAAAAAAAAAACATCAGGATGATGCCTGAATAGCTGGTGGGGAGCTCCAGGAATCTCCCCCAGCATCCAAAATCCTGCCTGGAATCCCGAGTGCTCTGGGGGTCCATGTCCTGTGAGAAGAGCAGGGACAGGGACCAAGGTGGGGCGTGTGCCAGGTACCTTTTTGCCAGATTTGGTTTTGCTGGAAAATCAGGAGCTGGCCTAAAACCTGCAGGTAAAATCCTAGAAAAAAAGCTCTTTGAGGTGGCAGGGATGTGCGTGGAACCAACCAGCGCCCAGGAATGAATCGGTATCCCGGGAACTGAACAACAGGGACGGGGAGAACCCCCATTTCCTGCAGCTGCATCCTGCACCCAGGACGAGAAGAAGAAAACCCGCTCTGATCCCTGCTCCCTTTGCTGAGGGAATTAAAGGAAATCCCCACGCGCCCCTGACGAGCATCCCCGGGGAACACGGCAGTGCCTCCCTCCCGCCGCATCCGGCGTCTGCATCCCCAAATCCGAGCTCATCCCGGCCGCCGTGCCAGGTGCCGGCCTCATCCCCACAGCGAAACTCTGCATAATCCGATTAAATAAATGGACGGGTTGCCTGGCACGGCTCGGGCTGGCGGCAGCACCCGGCTCAGCAGCACGGAAGGAAAGCCTCCGGGACTTTGGTGGCTGCTGGTGGATTCTCCAAGGAGAGGCTTTGCCTTGTAAATCCTGGAGTACAGAGCTGGGTGTTATGGCCGGGGAAAGGGGAAAAAAGAAAAAAAAGGAAAAAAAAAGAGAGGGAAGGGAAGGGAAGGGAAGGGAAGGGAAGGGAAGGGGAGAGGAGAAGAGAAGAGAGAAGAGAAGAGAAGAGAAGAGAAGAGAAGAGAAGAGAAGAGAAGAGAAGAGAAGAGAAGAGAAGAGAAGAGAAGAGAAGAGAAGAGAAGAGAAGAGAGAAGAGGAGCAAATGTTGGGTGCAGAGGGAGAAACCTCCCAGAGCCACCACAGTGCTGTTAATGACATCTAATTAATTGTGGATATAGGGAAGTTCTGGAAAAGTAGAAAGATGGTTTAGTGTGGATCCAGGATCAAATAAGGCAAAAGGAATGACCCAGGCTGCTTTCCACTAGATGTCTGTCCCAGGTGGAAAACCACAGGTACTTTTCCAGGATTCAGCTCAAATGATAAGGAAATGCAGAAACAACTGGTTCCGCTGGGAGGATGTGCAGGAATAACCACCAAACACGAGTGTTCTCCTTCCTCATGAGCTAATGCCTGGCTTTACCGACAGCACGGAACTCCAGAGAGGAATTCCAGGAAGATTTTGAATTGAAAATCCCTGACACTGGAAAGCAGGGCTGCAAAATTGTTACAACTCGATGATCTCAGAGGTGTTTTCCAACCTCAGCAATTCCGTGAGGGAACGGGGCTGATGGCAGGAGGGGGAATTTGGCATGTGGGGAGGATTCCGGCCCCATTAGGTGGGGTCTGCAGCCAGGGGAGCCTCAATCCCACCAGGTTCAGCTCAGCTCAGCAAAACCAGCAACTCCCATTACCTCCCAGCTGCCGTGTGGGAACAGGGGGGTTGCGAGGGTGGGATGTGGCCTCCCACCACAGTGCCCCACCGAGGAGCCCAGCAGGAAAGCCACATGCCCAGATCCAGTAAGGGAACCTGAAAAGGCACAGGAAAAGCACAGAAAGGGGCTTAAGGGCAGAGAAAAAGCCGTGTGGAAAGGACCACAAGGATCTCATCCTGCTTAAGGGAAAGAAGATTGACAGTGGCTTGGCTGTGTTCGTGGGGAGACACGGGCACAGCCCAGAGAAGCTGTGGCTGCCCCTGGATCCCTGGAAGTGTCCAAGGCCAGGCTGGATGGGGCTTGGAGCACCCTGGGACAGTGGGAGGTGTCCCTGCCCAAGGCAGGGGGTTGGAATGAGATGAGCTTTAACATCCCTTCCAACCCAAACCATTCTATGAACTTCTGATCCCTCGTTTTCCTTCACCTGCCAGCACTAATTAACGCACTCATTAGCCCAGGGTAGTTAATGAGACACACTAGCAGCACACTCCTCAGGAGTGAGAAGCAGGAGGCAACTCAAACCTGTGCATAATCCTGCAGCGATTCTCTGCCAACAGGAACAAAAACACGGCAGAAACTGCTGATTCCCGTGGGACAGAAAAACCCATCCCAACACCTCAGCTTCTGGGAGACACGAGCTGCTCCTGCCACAGCTTCGCAAGCAGTGAAGATGCGAGAGCTCAGCCCTCATCCCATCCCTCCTGAAAGACGAGTTTGAACAAGCCCCAGGGCTGGGAGCTGATATTTCGTGCTGCCGGATGCTCTGCAGGTCAGGGTCCCAAAGGAAACCTGTGCTTAGGGCAGGGCTCCAGCGTGAACCCTGGGCTGCAGCATCCATCAGATGCTTTGCTCCCCCACTGCGGATTTATCCGCTTCCAACCCAAGATGTTTGGGTTCTTTCAGAGAAACCCATCGGTGTGAGCGTGTCGCCAGTTCAGAAGGGCAGGACCTGGCTGCTTTGATCCTTGCTCACGGAGACATCGTGGTGCTTTTTGCCCCCGGGCTAAACACAGCTGAGCTTCACAGAACGGCCAAAGCCCCAGTTTCCAAAAACTTCCCTTAAAATAAGGCAGGCCCAGAGCAGCGAAGCTCAGCAGCTCCATCCACCCCCGCAGCAGGGCAGGGGCTCAGCAGTCTGAGCTGGAGCCGGGGCTCTCTCTCCTCCCAGGCTCCTGTTCATTAATTGCAGACCTTGAATACAAAATTTGCCAAATCCTCCGTATCTGCAGTGTCTGGATTCTGCTCCCAGCCAGTCTGGCACCCTGAGTCACTTGAAAGGACTTTGGGCTTTCAAGAGAATTTCTGGTGTGTTTGTTGGCACTTGTGATGTCTCCAGGAACCAGAACCACTGGGGAGTCATTGAACCCCTGGATTTTTCTGTAAATGCCACCTTAAGGACGTTTCGGGTATTTCAGTTGATTTTGTTCATTGAGATAAAGGTAAAAATGCTGTGAGTTGCTGCAGAACAAACCACTCCCAACACTTGTGTTTGGAACCTGATGGAGGAGGGATGATGCTCGCTGTGGAATTTACTCACACCAAACTGGTGGAAGTTTCCTGAGCTGGGAAAACTTTATCCAGATAGTTTTTCTATTTAAAGCAATCTGCAGCAGTGGAGCTTTGCATTTTTGAGCAAAGACCAGTAAAAATCACCTTCCCTGGGAGCTGGCTGGGATCATTTTTAGGATGAAGACAACAAGTTGCTCCTTTGAATACAACACCCTGACACCGACACTGTAGACCCTGCCTCTTGACTGGGGGCTTTGAATTATTTAAATATAAATAGGAACCTCCTCTTCCTCTGCCTGAAAGTCCTATCCAAGGGAAGAAAAAAGAGGTTTGGATCTTTGCGTGCTTCCATATGCTGGAGATCTCAGGCTTGCAATGAGTCCTTAGGGGGGACACAACAGACCTGAGCTGGATCCTGCACGGACAGACCAAACCTGGAGTCTCTCAGGTTCAGGTTCTTGCTGCTCCACACGTGCCCGAGTCCTTCCTGCACTCACTGGGCACGGGAACGTCCTTGCCTGAGGAATGTCACAGCGGGAAGGAGAGGAGTTCACTGTCCACGAGCTTGGGATCGCCACGGTGAGCACCAACATCTGTCCCACTCGTGCTGGGCAGGAAAGATTTCTCCTGGTACTCAAGGGACTGCCTGGAAAACTCGCCGTTCCCTGCACTGGAGGCTCCTGGCTGTCTAGACACACTCGGTTACAGGCACTCAAATCCCCAAACGCTCCTGATCTGGCTCAGAGTGACCCTCCTGGCTCTGCTCCCGAGGAGGGGCTGGCTCTCCCTGCCAGCACGGCTCTCCCCAGCCAAGGAAAAGGCAGGAGGGTCTTGATAGCGAGGGCCCAGCCAGAGGACTCCAGGGCTGGGGTGGTGTATCCTGATGGGAAGGGAGGGAAGGGAGAAAACAGATCCTGCCAAAGGGACAACGCTCCTGGGAGCACCCAGAGGGTGAAGGAAGAACAGACACCTGAAGGAAGACATTGGATTCCGCAGAGAATGTTCCCCCTGTAAAAAAGGGACATGTTTATTATCTGCTTGCAAGGAGGGGATATAACTATTTAGTCAAAAGCCAGATTTTTTAAAGAAAAATCTCAAATAGTTTCAGGCAGGGCCAGGTAGCTCTGCAGTTCCTGTTCTCTGCACAGGACAGAGGAAATGAAAAACAGCCAACCCAAGGGCTGAGCAGGGAAAAGCCAGAAGTCAAACCTGCCCTCCTGTTAGCTCGTGGGAAATGTGAATTTTTTGGCTTTAGGTGCCCAAGCAGCTCCTGTGACATGGGGTGGCTGTGGCAGCACCTCTTGGTGCCTTTCTGACACTGAGAGCTGGAGAGGGACTTTGGATAAAGGATGGAGGGACAGGACAAGGGGAAATGGCTTCCTGCTGCCAGAGGGTAGGGAGAGATGGGATACTGGGAAGGAACTCCGGGCTGTGAGCGTGGGGAGGTCCTGGCACAGGGTGCCCACAGGAGCTGTGGCTGCCCCAACCCTGGAAATGTTCCAGTCCAGGCTGGACAGGGCTTGGAGCAACCTGGGATAGGGGAAGGTGTCCCTGCCCATGGCAGGCAGTGGAAATGGGATGGTCTTTAAGGTCCTTTCCAACCCAAACCATTCCGTGACTCCTCCAGGCCCACTCACAGGTAAGGTTTGCTAAACCACACCCGAAGCCAGCACAGACTCCCTTTGTACAGACACAGGTTGGACAAAGCTCAGCTTAATCCTCATCTGGACCCTCTCACCAGGGGAATTACTCCGGCCCATTCTCCCTTCCTCCACCCCATCTCTGGCCCCTCACTTCCATTTAATCAGGGGGAAATAAAGAGGGGAGGGGATGCTCCACAGACCCGAGATGTGCCAGATGTTGCTCCCCGCTCTCCCTGCCCAGCTGAGCTGGATTTGTGGCCTTTGCTCAACAGGCGCCTCGGCCCAAATCCTGTCCCTCTTGGGGCTGAGGCCAGGCCGTGACTCCTGTTCTTGCTAACACAGCTGGCTGTGCAGAGCCACAGCTGGATCCCAGCGGCCCGGAAGGGACACAGAGAGCCCATCCTTGAGATTCCTACCTGCATGGGCAGCAGCACATCCCATTTCTGGTCCCTGGGTCCCTTTCCGGTCCCTGGGTCCCTTTCCGGTCCCCTTCTGTCCTTGCAGAGGACAATTCCTACCAGAATTAGCAGATTTTGGCTCGGTTCAAAGGCCAGGCCTTGCAGCCTCCTTTAAAAATACAGAATTCAAGGCCGATACTCCCCAAAGAGTATTTCTTCGCAAATATAATGATTTAATCATTTACAGGCACACCTGTGATTTTTAAGCCCTGATGTAATTTGGGTTCTACTGAATTCCTTTCTGCCACGAAGTCTTTGCTCATCTCAAGCCTGTCTTCAGACAGGAGTTTTCAGCGAGTGGAAAAGAAAAGAACTATCAGGCTCAGACTCCTCTGTCAAACTTCTGTCTGCCTCAGCTTTACATGAAAGAGATTTCTTAAGTTCCTCCTGAAAATATGCAGCCATGCAGCCATGCCTTGAAAGGCAAAGGAAAGCAGGAGTCACAGACGCCCTGGAAACCTCTCACAAAGATGATTTCCCAGCAGCACAAGCTGCAGTGAGTAAGTAGTGAAATTCTGCAGCCAGGTAACACAGACAGGAATCAATGCTCCCTTCAGAGGGGAGTGAAAAAAAGACCACAGAATTTTTCATCAGGGAGCCGGAGGGATGAGGAGAAAAGCAGCAAGGGAATGGGATCATTAGGATGATGTGTGGTCCTGTTGTCTTGCATAAAATGGAGGGAGAATAGGCTGAAAGCTGAAGGTTTCAATTTAAAAAACCAACTTGTGACAGGATTGATACAAAATCCACACAATCTGCATGACAAGCTCACAGAAGGTCAGTCCTGAGGGGTACTGAGGATTTCTTTAGGATGAGCTGGCACACTTCTGCTGCTCTGCAGCCAGGCTGGGACAGCCAGGGGTGTTCACCTGGAGAAGAGAAGGCTCCAGGGAGAGCTCAGAGCCCCTTCCAGGGCCTAAAGGGGCTCCAGGAGAGCTGGAGAGGGACTGGGGACAAGGCATGGAGGGACAGGACACAGGGAATGGCTTCCCACTGCCAGAGGGCAGGGATGGATGGGATATTGGGAAGGAATTCTTCCCTGTGAGGGAGGTGAGGCCCTGGCACAAGGTGCCCAGAGAAGCTGTGGCTGCCCCTGGATCCCTGGAAGTGTCCAAGGCCAGGTTGGACCGGGCTTGGAACAACCCGGGACAGTGGAAGGTGTCCCTGCCATGGCAGAGGGTAGAATGAAAGGAGCTTTAACATCCCTTCCAACCCAACCCACTCAGTGATTCCCTGAGCCCTCATCCCAGCCTGTCCAGGAATCCAGGACCACATCCGTGCCATCAGGAGTGCATTTAGGGTGTCCTGGAGTGAAGCTGGTCCCCACACAGACAGCAATCCCACAAGAAAAAGGGTTTACTCTTCTCTTGGGAGATGGGCAGAGTTATACACAAACATCCCAAAGCTTCCTGTTCACCAGGGAGCATCTTCTCTGGAAAGATTTAGCACTCTTGACTTCCATGGAAGCACAAGAGCCAGCTGGCAGGTGACCACATCTAGAAAACACTTCAGATATCCTTATTTCCCTTCCCTGTGCTCACGCCAACATTTTTTTTCCAAGTCCCAAAAAAGGCTGACAATTCATTTTAGCTCCTTTTAAAAAATGAAGCTCCTGTGCTCACGGGGACCGCCTACAAAAAAGGGACACAGAAAACACAGACGGAAAACAAAACACTGAATCCCCATTATGGAAATTAATTTTTAAGAGTCACAAAGCATATTATTCCTGGAAATTGCTTTTATTTAGCAATTACGTTAACACTGCAAGAAGGCAGCTGGCACTGAAAACAAACAGCTCAATTTAAAAATCAGGGAAGGGAATTAACTGGAATTCCAGGGCACTCACACCTGAATACGCTCCACTACCTCCAATATTTAGGAATCCTCAATCAAAGGCTTCCGGTTTTGTTTGCTCAGTAGAAAGAGGATAAAAGAGTAAAAGAAACCGCTTATTTTTGAAGTTGTTTATGTAGTTTTTTGCAAATCAAAGTGAAGCTCTGACAACCACCCAGCAGGGAAAATAAACCGAAGGAGTCGGAGACAATACTGAGATAATATTTTAATTTGTTTTATAATTTTTTTTTCCTGTAAAATGGCTTGTACTTCCACAGGTACAACAGCAAAAGAAATTATTCCAGTCCATTTCACACGGCGTATAAAAAAACCAATTTTACAAATATACCCAGAAGTTGAACAGCTGCTAACACTGTTTTAAGGTAAACATCACTCCTCCGTCACCCAGGGCTCGCTATGGGAGAGGCTTTTCCTACAGCTGTGCTGAACCTTCCAAAGGCTCTCTGTCATGGATCTAATCCAAAAGCAGAGCCACATCCATCCCTAATCCCCAGGACACCAGCAGGAGGGACTTCAGGTGACTCGGAGACCGGATTCCCCACCAGGAAAGTATAAATATGCCCCCAACAAGGGAATTTTGACAGACATTGTTTTTTTCTGGCATTCGGGTGTCCAAGCAGCTCCTATTTTTGTTCCGCTGCCAATCAGCAAAAACTGAGCAGCACAGAAAGCAAAGCTCCATCTTTCCTGCCTGTCCAGGGTGACTCCACTGCTCTTCCAAGCTCCAAGTGTCTGCTGCACTCAGTGGGACACAGTTTGCAGAGCCACTGCAATTCCATCCTAGAAACTACCCCCCTCTCCACCCCCCACCCCCCAAAACCAGCCTTACCTTCTACGTCTGTCCTTTAATCTCCCAACACCGAGTGTGCAGACTTGTGACGAGTGCTTAGAAAACTCAGAATAATGAGAAAAATCTGTAGAAAGACACTTGCAACCCCAAGCTGTGTTTTCCTTGTTTTCTCTCCAGGCTGTATTTACTTGTGTACCTGCAGCTGCACGGATAAATAGAAAATGAGGAGCCAAGGACTCACAAGACTGTGAAAAACTGGGGAAATGATGAGGAAGAGCCAGGGCAGTTTTCCTACCCGGCTAAAAGCGGATTTAAATGCCTGTCAGTCCTCGGCCCGGCCAGGTCTGTACCAATGGTTCTCCAACCCCAGGAAAGTGTCAAGACCGTGGGATGGATGAACAGAAAAAGGATGGTCTCGGAGAAGTTTCCTTCCACTTCCAGAAGAATGAAAAAGTGGTGTGGAAGTGCCCAGCTACTGCACTAAAGGGAGAGTGACCACAGCTGAACCAGATTTCCTTCGAGTGGTGTGGTAAATTCTGCTCAGTTCCATCGCAGCTCCTCACCATGACACTCTCAGCATCTCAGGCTCCCCGCTCAGGCTCGGAAGCCAAACCCTCACATTCCAGGAACTGCCAATAAAACACCAAGGAGGGTCTCGCTGGGAAGATCACAGGCGTTCCACGGCATCCCAGAACTTCCTGACAAACGGGGGAGAATCCTTTCCAGAGCATGGATGGGGACTGAAAGCAGGAACAGCTCCAGTCACATTTCTGACTGGTTCCTGGCATGCCTTTGCTTCAAGGTGGATCTTTCCCTACTGGAACCAGCCCAACCACGGCTTTCCTCTCTTCTGATCCCCATTCCCACCCTCACAATGGAAGAAAAAATAAAATCCTCCTTTAATTACTCAGCCTGTACAGTACTGAGACTGTACCTTGATGCACAAAATGACCATGTTTGAAAAAAAATGAATGAGTAAAACACAGTCTCATGTGAACTCTCCTGTACAACTGCACAACAATTCCCAGTAAGAACAGCGTTCACCACTCATTTTATTTAGACTTCAGCACTCTCCCAAAAGCTGCCAGGAAAAAGGGAACTGCTCCAGCTCCAGTCATGGATATGACAGATATATTTAAAAAAAAAAAAAAGATCAGACTAGAAAAATACTTTCAGCTCTAACTTACGCAGTCAAAGCTGGTTTTGAAGGATTCAAATAGAATCAACAGTAACAGGTGATAAAAAAATCCTTATGAATACATTGCCAGCATTGGGAATGGGATGCAAGGAACATCGTAACACTGAAATAATGAATAAACTTGAGAGTGGTTCTCAAGTTTACTGACTCCAGTTTTATTTATCCACAAACTCCTTTTTCCTGTTGAGGTACCAGAGCAGAGGAGGTGTTTATGGAGCTGAGGGAAGGCGAGGGCTGAGAGCTGAATGCTCCATTTCATCAAAGCTGAACACCAGAGCGGGTTTTGAGAAAAATCACATTACAAACTCTTCTGCCTCCCCAGCAACTCCAACTCTGCGGGACTCACCCTGGATTTGAACAGCAGAGTCCCTGGATTCCATGCAAACTGTGGAAGATTGCTTCCCAAAAAAAGAATCCTGCCCCTCTGCTCAGCCCTGCTGAGGCACATCCAGAGTGCTGTGCCCAGTTCTGGGCTCCTCAGGACAGGAGGGACAGGGAGATGCTGGAGCAGAACAGCAGAGGGCAAATCCTCCCAAGAGGATTAAGGGAGCGGAGCCTCTCCTTTAGGAGGAAAGGCTGAAGGAGCTGGCCATGGTCAGCCTCGAGAAGTGACGACAGAGGGGACCTCATCAATGGTATAAATACCTAAAGGGGGTGCCAAGAGGAGGGACCAGGCTCTGCTCCGTGGGAGAAGAGGAATGAGCAGGAACTGATGCCCCCAAGTTCCATGTGAACATGAGGAAGAACTTCCCTGTGCAACAACCAAGCCCTGAACAGATTGACCAGAGAGGCTGTGGAGTCTCCACCACTGGGGATATTCCAGAGCCATCCGGACACAATCCTGTGCCCTGTGCTCCAGGATGGCCCTTCTTGAGCAGAGAGGTGGGACCAGATGAGCCCCTGTGGTCACTTCCGGCCTTGCCTATTCTGAGATTCAGAGAGTTTTCCTTCCTGCAGGATTCCTTGTGTTATACAGAACTGCCGACAGCAAAAGAAAAAAAAAATCTTGTTTAAACAGTTTCAAACAGACACTTCCCTCGGATACAAACCATTATCCAGTGTTCTGCTTCACACAAGCCAAACACACCGAGCCCGATGGTGCACTAGTGTTTCCAGTAAGGATTCTTCCAAGACTGTACATTCACTTTCCGCAGGGAACAGGAAGGGATATGAAGCCCTGAAGCAGCAATTAAACTGCACCGGCGAAGGGAAGGAGTAAAGCAGCTGGGGAAGGGAGGTGGGTGCCTGGGAGCCGGGGTGTTTCCGATCCATCGGGGCTCAGAGGAGACAACACCACGCGCACACCCTGCTCAGCTGAGCCACAGGCTGCCAGCCCGAGCCCCAGGGCTCCGGGCCTGAATCCAGCCGGGAGCGGCTCCCGCAGGCGCGTCCAGAGCGGCTCTCGCGAGGAGCAGGTGAAGCGCTGGGGAGTCCGGCAGGGAGGGGTGCAGGGAGGCCGCCTCTCCCAGATGAGGTATCTGCTAACCAGGAACGACGCTGCAGTGTGGGACCTGAGGAACCGGCGCGGGGTTAGGAGCGAGGAAGAGGCACCTCTGCATCCGGGATGAAGCCACAACAAGGAACTGAAGGCCGAAGGCGTTTCTTCCCCATCGGGCTGGGCTGCGGCTCTCCACGGAGATGGGCACAAGGTTGCCTTGTGGGAGTAAGGGAATATGGAATCACAAGAGGATCTCTTTGAAAAGGCACTAGGAAGAAGCATATAGTTTCAGGTTAACAAGGTTTATCCTGTTTCCAATCACTGAGTGGGACAGAAACTGTACAGTTTGGGGCTTTTAGAAAAAAAAGCTGCAGAGTTATTTTTTTTTTTTTAACAGCAAAAGCATAAAAAGAAAAGTAAAGCTATTTTCAAATTATTAAAATGCTGAACATGTATACAGCAAAATTATATTAAAAACAGCAGCAGACAAAGTCCATCCCATAACCATTGGCAAGGGACATGTAAAATGTTTATAAGGTTAACTATAAAACAATTTTACAACCAAAATATGAACAGGCCAAATTCAAGTATATATATACACAGAATATATTAAAATCATATAAATTATATATTTATACAAAGGGCACAAATATAGCAAAAAGCTATAGTTGATTAAACAGAACTGAGCTTGAATGATCAATTTTATCTAGAGATGTTAAAGATTTCTCCCAAATTCTTTTTTTTTTTTTNNNNAAAATTTTCCCAAATTTTTTTTTTTTTTTTTTTTTTTAACCTGGATAGATTGATACCTCAGATACCAAGAGTACAGAAAGCGTAAGGAAAAAAGCAACCCACAAATCAAAGAGTTATCATTCTGCATGAAATGAGCCTAATAGTGGGCAGGGTACACCTCATATGAAATTCTGATTTAATTATTTCCATAGTAAACATTTATCAGCTCTCTTAAAAAGTCACGAATTTCAAGTGATCCGCTTCAGATGTACCACCCCGGTGCATATATTTGATTACATTTGAATGTTGTTTGATTTGCAAACATTTGGGGGAAAAAAAGAGATACAACCACAACTCAATCTGCAAAAGAAAAGGTGACAGATGGCAGCAAGTTGAAAAGTGAACAAAAATGCTCAGCTGAACTGGCAATGATGCTCTCCCTTCTAGTGAAAATGCTTTAAAGTGAGCTTAAAAAATAACTTATTTTAAATTGCCTTTTTATTTCAAAACGTAACAGCAAATAACCGCAATGCACTGAAGCTCTTGAGAATCTAAACAGTCCCAGCCGTGGGCTTATATTTAAACACAGACTAAGTGCTTTCCTGAATTCAGGTTTACGTAAATAAATTCTGTATCAGCTGTACCTAAACCTCGTGTCGTGCTGTGGCACCACCCCTTCATCACGGCACTAAAGCCCAGACACATCTCCGGCTACATCAGGGTGCCCAGAGAAGCTGTGGCTGCCCCTGGATCCCTGGCAGTGTTCCAGGCCAGGTTGGACAGGGCTTGGAGCAGCCTGGGATAGTGGGAGGTGTCCCTGCCCATGGCAGAGGGTTGGAACTGGATGAGCTTTAAGGTCCCTTCCAACCCAAACCATCCTGGGATTCTGTGGCCTCCACTCACCCAAAGGTCCTGGGTAAGGAGCAGTGAGGGTGAGCAAAGTGAGGCAGAAATAAAAAGGCCAGACTACACATACACAGAACATCAGCTTAAACCCCAGAGCTAAGTATGGAAAAGAGTAAAGTGGTTTCACCAGATGCAGGTTAAATGGAAAAAAAAAAAAACCCAACTGAAAATAATCAGCCATCTCCCATACCTAATAGCCAGTGGATATCTATTACACTGAAAGGAAATCAATGCAAACAGGATTTCCTCAGTTTCAAGTAATCTTTGATGCCTTTTTGGCCAGCTGTGTTATACCATAATAGATATTTTAATAGCTTTTATCCTCTACACTTTAGGCAGCTAATTTTTCTCTTACATATCCAATTATCTCTAGTGAACATTCACCTAGGGTTGTCCACACATTCTGTATTTGCTCCTTGAGAAACTATTCAAGTTAAATTATATTGCAAATTAAAGACAGTTACATTCTGTATGTTCCTTCTAGATTTGAAAAATAGGTTTTAAAGGCTTGTCAAAGTTTAGAAGAAAAAACCTTTCCATTAAAAAATCTTAGCTTAAAAAAATCATTTAAGACACCTTTTTCTGATCCAGGGTACTAATAAAAAGATTACAAATATACTACAATTTGACCAAGAAGACTCCATGAATATGCTGCTTTTGAGCATGCAACACCACTGATATCTGTCAAGTTCCAGGTATCAATGTATCCCAATTCCACCACAGTCCCTCCATTTCCTCGTCGCTCCCCCATCCCCACCCTACCACCCCTATTAATAACATTATAAAAAAAGGTAAAATCTAGAGTTAGTGGCAAAAATCTTCACAGTAAACCGTTAAAGAAAACTTTTATTGTGGTCATTGCAAAGTGATTTCTCAGTCGATGGGGCCCTGAAAGATGAGCTTGACGCAGTTGTGCTCCCCGGAGAGCTGCGTGGCGCAGAACGGGCAGGCGGCGTGGAACGCGTGAGTCCCGTGAGGCAGCGGGATCTGGGACCAATATTTGGCAGATTTCTCGGAGCACACGTGTCCACAGGGGGTGAAAGCGTGGGTGGGGGGCCCGGCATCCACGTAAAACCCGGCCTCACAGCCCAGCCACAGAGGCACGTAGGGGCCAACGGTTCTGCACATGGGGCACTCGCGCTCGTTGGCTTCCGTGTCACTGCGGTGGCCCCAGTTGTGGTAGCCGTGCACGTGGCCGCAGCTGAGGTAGGCCCAAGGCTGCTTCTCCTCCACCACATCCTTGCGGTTGATGCTGGGGAAGGCCAAGGTGTTCAAGCCCACGGGGCACTGGGGCCTGGCAGCGTTGATCTCCTGCCGCAGGGCCTCGATGTGCTTCTGCGTCGGGGTGTGCAAGAGTCCGTCTGCCGTTCTCCACAGGAGGGTGGCCCCGCACAGGTCGATCAGGGAGCCGTCCTGCAGGACGTTGGTCTCGTTTTCTACCTGGTGGCAGGACACAAGGGGAGGTTGTTTAGCCTGAGAGCTTTTACAGACAAACAACCAGGTCAGTCCTGCAATCTCATCATCTTTCTCAGCATTACAATCCTTAGATGCTACTTAATTTTGTCTTATTGTTGTCCCGAATCCACCTCACCTCCTAACCTATATCTGGGATTATAACGAGCGCTGGTCTGTTTTTCTGTGCTTGTACAGGGGATTTGCATTTCCAGTTGCAATACAAATTATTATACACGCTCTTCGGGCCCCTGAGCCTGCACTTTTTTCTCCAGTATTGATTCTCGGTGTGCCTGCGTCGTGTTTCAGTAAGTCCTGATAGATTGAAGAAAAGACGTGCCATTCCCTAAGGGCTGCATTAGCAGATTCGCTCCTGGAATCTTTTGCCCACACAGACTGACAGAAGCTGCTCACACAGTAGAAAAAAAAATCCTTTTTGGACTAAAAACTGGTACCCAGGACGGGCCGGCTGTCCTGCCTTTCAGATACCATTTTCTCTGGGGTTGTGGCAAGGGTCAAGCATTTTGCAGAAGCATGAGCCCCCAGAGTGTGCCTCAGCAGCACAGCTACCTGCATGGTTTATCACTGCAGCAGACTGAATTACCAGCTGAATTTCTCAGGTGACAAATTCTGCAACTGAAGCCACACAGGCTCAGCTTGTGAACAATTACCCACCCCACTCATTAGGCCTTTTATTTAATGAGGTATTCCAAGCAAACACAGCCCCCATGTGCACTGCCTAAAGGCTTCTCTCTGATTAAAAGCAGGTACTTAAAACATTTTCAAGGGATTATGCCAAACACACATTGTCCTTGGCTGAAATATTCTTTATTTTAATGTCACAAACATTTAAGTAGCAGGTGCTTTTGCTATCAGTTCATTAATGATGAATATATATTAAAAAGGCTCTTTATAAAATTAAAGAGAAAAACAGACCTACTGCCTGGCTTTACACACAGAAAGCATGCAGAAAATACCACTAATGCAGAATAAATAGTGAAATACAAACAAATACATTAAGTAGGTCACATGAAATCATCACATCTGCCTAAGAATACTATGAATGACAACCAATTCGGCATCTACATTTTAATCCAGTTTAAATTCACAGATTAACTGTGGATCATCCTTGCACAAAACACCTCAGTGGTACAATACAAACTACAGATAAGAGGTCACCAGCGCAAAGTAATTCCAGCAGAAAAATTTAGTGGTTCAAGTAGAGATGAGAGAAGCCTTGATTTGATGCTCTTTTCAGATAATTCCTTTGCAAACAGCAAAGCAAAAAGCTCCCTCATATGCAACGTGTTCAATTCATTATACAGCCTGCACTTGGTTTTATGAACCCAATCAACGAACACTGATCACATCAATACCAGTGTGCCATGCAATTTTATTTAAATGAGAATTGAACTCATTTTGGATGCAGGGAGGGGGGATTCATTTGTTTTGCTGTGCCTCCCTTTAGCAGCACTAAAAAGGTGTTTTGCTAACCACGTACAAAGGCTGCAATTGCCACATCATCTGTCCAGGTCCCCAGGCAACATTTGCCTGCCACCATCAGTGTGGCAAAGCAATTTATGTCCTGCAGGGTGTCTGCTGAAAGCAGAACAGCCCAACTCCATTCCCCTAACTCTTTCAGCAGTCAGTTTTCTGCAAAGCCAATGGCAGAGTTGAAAATTCAGTTCATGGAACTTCTCTCCTGGTTTTATGTGTCACGGGTCTGGCAGCTGAAATCTCTCACTTCTGGGAAAGGCAAAGCCCATCCTGCCTCACAGGAGAAAACAGGAATATACTTCCAGGGCTTCTCTCATCTTCCCAGTGGCAGGTAAATCAAACAGAAGCTGCCTTACCCAAACTGCTTTTGCACAAAAGTGGACTCTTCAGGCAGTACTGCAAAAGACAGCTCCCCATGCAGCAACTTCCAGACATCCCCGTGTCCCAGGAGAACATTTCAGAGATGGACATTCCAGAGCAGAGTTTATTTAGCTTTCACACTCTGGGCTATCTCAGTTGCAAAAATGGCATTAGCAGAAAGTTTTGAGTGTTCCCCCACGCCATCAGTAACAGAACAGCAGTGCAAAATCTGCTGTCACACACAGATTTGGATGCTTGCAGTGCCCACTACTCAGGGACAGTCACCGTGTAACCGCCTCCATTCAAAGCCAGGAAAACAAGTATCTCTCGATTAATTTTAGTTACTTCCTACTTACCAGTTTGCCCCTCTGCTGAGCAGACCTGGTCTCCCGGAGCGTGTACACATCCCCACAGACAGAGATCTCCCGCCACACTCCGGGCTTGGACTCCTCCGTGAAGCCTCCTTTGGGATGCATGACCAGCACCCCGTTGGTTGTCAATCCATCCATGTGGCCATCAGGGTTTTTCCATTTGGCTGCTTTTTCCTACGTGTGACAGTCACAATGACTATCAGAAATACATCAAACCCACCTAAAGAAAATCCACTAACAGTTACTAAAGTGCAGCTTCATTGTTAAAGACAATTATGACCACGAGTCTCTGCTGGTGATAACTCAGGCACATAAAACTGCAGTTTCTACTCAACACTGCAGCTGGTGCACTGGAGTAATAAAGCCTAATGACAGTACAAGTTATCAACCAGTACAAGGAGATTTGGGGGCTCGAAAATAACAGAGTATAAACCAGAGCTTGCTCGTAACATCATTATTAGCAGTACTTACACCAAGAAATATATTTTTAGATGAGTCAAAGCCAGCTGCAAAGATCCTGGCTGTGTATGGTGGGCTCCTGTCACAAACAATCCTGCAGGCAAATCGGGAGATGGTGCTCTGCGTAATCTGGGTTTCATCGTTATTTTGACTTCCCGAAATAGTATCTGTTACTACAAAGTCTATGGGGCTTTCTGTCGACCTCCCGACCTGCAAAAAAAATTAAGATTATGATGTAACTAGAAATACTCACAGAAATAAGAAGCATTGAGGACAGAGTTTTGCCAGGTTAAGACTGACAACATCAGTAAACTACTGCCTGCTGAATTTTTGGATGGTGGCGAGATCCAACCGGAGACTAACCTGTATTTCCACATTTGTCCTAGGCAGAAATACATCATGGACATGGAATGACAAATTTTCACTTGCCACAAGTGATGTTCATGCTTGCTTGAAATAAATCAACACAGCTGATTTGTTTGGTAAGAGTATTGTCACCAAAAAAGTATTATCACCTTGCTATTTCCTCATCCAACCACAGCAAATCACTTGCCACTACATTCTGTCAGTTAAGAAAACACTAGCTTGGATTGACGAGTTTTATTCGCATTTTCCAGTCCCAAATTAACTTGCCATGAAAATAAAGGACTTCTTTTAGACCCAGAACTCGGTTATTTTGATATGTCATAACAAAGAGCTACCCACCTTTTCAGGATTTGTAGTCCCAGAAAGAAGAGTTTTCAGGCAAAACCCATCACATGATTAAATTCATTCCTAATCATGCACAAGCGTGACTAACAGAACTAGAAAACTCTCTTCAGCAGAAATGAAACACACTTGATCAGTAGACAGGAATATTTTTCTATCTTGCCATGTATCAGATTTAATTCTAAATCTGGAAACATCTGGAACAGAAAACTTCATGACTATATGGACGGAGGGATCTGACTGACAGACAGACAGCGAGGCTTTATCAATATTTCTACAGGCAAATTAGTGTTACACCAACTTTGAGCGTAACTGAGAAAGAGGAGCTGACGAACAAGAAGTGGAACAGAATATTAATTTTACAGACACCTTGTGATCAAACAGAATTAGGAATACTCTTCACATGAAACTACCTTCAGTATCAGGTATCTACATTGATATAAAATAATCTCCTCACTAAACACGATCTCACTGTCCCCCAAGAAGTTCCATTCTGCTCAGATCTTGCTCTTAAAAGCCAGCTATGGGGAGCCATGTACGGTTCCATCATTAACAAACATATCTGCAAACTACATCTGCTTTAAGGAAACACTGTTCAAGAGTCAAGGAAATTAATATTATCAACACCTAACCCTTGTCACAACTGAATTGATAGAAACAGTACAGGGATCTCTCCTGCACTTCTCTCCTGCTTCAAGCTCTACTTTGCAGGGTTACACTCTAACACATGTCAAAATTCATGTCTTCAATAGCACATCCAGTTACTGTCTCCGTATCACAGGTCTCAGCAAAATGGGATGAGCTCTCTGCAGAGGAAATACTCAACAAGGCCTAATCAAAAGTGTGCATTTCAATTTCTCACAGAAAGTGTCTACCAGAATACCCAGGAGACAGAGTTTAGAAACTATTTAATATGGGATATTTCTGATTTATGTAACTTGACAACTTGAAGCTAAATCTTACAAAGCAATATTCTTCTTCCTTTTACAGTATTATTTCTAACAGGCTTCTATTTCCCATGCAAAGCAATTCCTGCTAAGAGTCAGCACCGAGCAGCAGCAGGAACTTCATGAATAACTTTTAACTATTCTCTGTATGTGGAGTCTCTTAAAGGATAATCAATAACAAATATGAAATTAATTTGTTCCTAACAAGTTTCTGCCTCTTGCAGTCGCTGAAATAGATCATTCTCCCAAAGCTTTTAGACGCAATTAGAGAAAAACCTGCCTCATTTTTCCTTAAAGGAAGACAAAGCACGCGTGTGCTCTCAAGCCTTTCTTACATCACACTAATCATTCACCATGAAATTCAAATTTGTTTGGATATAACCATTAAGATCTATAAACAATGCTTCTATGTGGTTTTTTTAAATCTCTGGAATGATATGTAGTATTTTATACAAACACTTAAGTACTTATCTCATTTGTGTCACAAGTATGCCTATGCAAAATCAAATATTTTAAATGTTTGGTTTTCTTCCCTTTTCCTGTTGAGAAAGCCTTCTAGAGGATCAGTCTCATGTATTGTGCTATTTTTCGGCATTGGATTTTATTTGAACAAGTGGCCTTCAAAATCTGGCAATTTCTCAACTCTGCATTAAATCAAGAATTTGGGTTTGAGATTACCTGAAAAGCAAGTGCCTAAGGAATAAATGAAAAACTTGACACTGTCAACATCCACCCTCCAAAACTTTTAATTCATCTGCTGTTGCAGTCAGACTACAGTCACTGCAGACTGAGTTCCATTATTCAGAGCTGCTCTTTACACACTTTGTTATTCATTTTCCCCCCCATTTTCCTCCACAGCACAGAAGAGTTTCTTCTTTCTAGCAATTTCACGCTGTATTTTGGGACACTTCTCGTTAACTGTGTCGTATGATTTCCCTAAGTTACTTCCAGCAAGAACCCATAAATCTCCCAGGTGCCACAGAGGCAGCGAGTGTTGTCTCCTCTGCAGGTGATTGTTAAAGGCTGCGTGAGAGGCAGGCAGTCCCTCGGTTTGCTGGTGTCTGCTGTCAGCCACAGCAGTGCTGGTAAAACACTGCTCCTGACAAGGCAAAACCTGCCAGCACAGAATTTAACAGCTGCAGGTTCTTGGGCTACAAGAGAATTTCACTCTGATGAGAGCAAGAATTGGACTCTGCATCTTCTGAAGGGCCGTTCTTCAGAAAAAAAATCAATGCTTCATATTGAATGTACCTGCTTCTTGTATAAACGTGTAGTTATTTAGGGCAGGAGCTACACATTTTGGTTCTTCATAGCGGCATGAACAGGTATAATCAACCCATTCTCACCCCATCAAACCATGAAGGAACAGGTTCAACTTCAGCTAATGCATCCCCAACAGAATGGTTAAACTCTGAAGAAAATCTTGATTTATATCATGGATGCTGGAGCATACAGAGTCTGAGAGATGCCAGAGGAGCATTTGTACGTTCTTTTTGTAATTAAACGAAGAAATCTGACCTGGATGTCACTAAGACAAAGGTGCACAGTAGCATTTGCGCACAGATTTCATTATATAATTACATTTAAAAACCCCAAAAAATGAAACTACAAACAACACAGCAGAACAACAGCTCAGGAAGCACAGTGGGAATAAAGAACAAAAAGCTAAGTGATTTGCCCAGGATAATACATGTTAACAACAGTCAAAGCGAGGCCTCAAGGCTCAGGATGATCCTGTGGTCCAGGAATTATCCTTCCCTTTTCGACTTCCACATCCTACACAAGCCAGGAACACACACTTGAAAAGAAAACAACAAACTCCAAGGATTGTCTGTCCAAGGGATGCTTGACCAACAATGAAACTCTACTCTGCAGACCAACAGACATGAAATTTGCCATCACGTACCACAGGGCTGCACTAAAAACTTCCTCAAGTAACTTTTCCTCTAACTTCCTCAAGTTTCCTTTTCTCCAACAGATTCATGAGAACAGATAAAATCTAACGGCTCATATAAATAATGGAAACCTGCTCTGGCATTGCTTCAGTGGGGAATTACTGCCACAGTGCACCAGACCACTCCTGTTTCCACTCTCCCCAGCCATCAGCCCCTGCAGGTCAATGCATGGAGTGCAATCCTCAGGAGCCACCCAGAGAGCAGAAACTTGAACCAGGACACGGCACGTGGAGGTCACACTGAGATCAAGTCACAGCAGGACCCCCTACACATCCCCAGACTGAAATGGTGTCTTATCCCTCCCAATAAAAGCTGTACCCACCACTAGGACATTATGCAATAGCTGTCTGTGCAATATGCACAGAAAAGCAGCTGTTCTGCAACTTTTTATTCATTTTTTACTGTACTAAGGGAGGGGGAAAAATCCAGCTTTCAAAAATGGCTTTTCAAAATTTATATACACTAAAAAATTTCACTGGAGCTACTCAAGAGCTAAACAAGTATCACACAGTAACCCCAGTGGATGGGTTACATTTTCTTTCACTAGTCAACATAGAAAAACCTATTTCAGTTCACCCTGGCTGCTCAATCCTTCATTCTGCAGCAAATGAACAGGACTGGGTTTTAATCAATTCCTATTTGGACCTAATAGTTTCAGTCACACTGGGAAAATTTAATATAGAGCAAAACACAGAAGTCAAGAGAAGCAACAACATCTCCAAAGAGATATTTCCTCTTCTGTCAACAGCACTCAGCTGCTGACCCTTCTAAATATGAAAGGCTGAATGAGGAGGGATAACAATTCCTGGTGAGATGCTCTAATTAGAGGTCAAAGATAACACAGACCCGATCAGTCTAGAATGAAAAAGGTTGTTTGGCATGTGTGGGTTCCCCAAGGTTGAAGTCTAAATTTGCACAGGATTTCTGCTCTCTCATTATACATAAAAATAACCATGGCACAAGAAAATCACTCGGGTTACCAGAATGTTAAATGATGCAGAAAACCAGGAATGTATACAGGGGACAGCGAGCACATGTTGGACAACAGAAGGGAGCTTAGAGAAACTCAGCCCAGTCCCCTACACCACCTGAGAGATTTGCACACCCCTCAGGAACAGTTCACCATTTATCACTGGTCTGTCTCCCCTACTGCACAGCTCCCACACTCCCCTCCCCACCTTCACTTTTACCTTCCTCCTTCCCCATCCCATGTCCTACTCCTTCCACTTCCTTTTTACAGCAGCAACTTGATTAACTGGAGGGTGGTGGGTGTAACTGTGCTCATTCATGAATCCAAACAGAGCACACATCTCTCTCCAGTACTGTTTGTCTTTGGAGAAAAGGCAGAGCACAGTTAAAGGGGCAAGTCAGTAAGAACATTAACAGATGCTGGTGTAGGTTTGAGAAGAGGAGCATAATGCAAAATTTCAAAGTGCTCCCATCTTAATGCAGTTGGGTTAGACCGTGGAAATCCCACGGGTCACAGAGAACACCCAGAGGACAATGCAGAACTGAGGTTCCATATGTGGCTTTCAAAAAACAATCCAAGTATTTTAGAGCCTTACCTGAAACATGTCTGTATCTTTATCATGAATATATTCCACTATAACTGTCTGGCTTCTGGATAACGTGAAAGAGATACTGTGGTGACCTTTCGAGCTGATTGCCTGGTGAATAAAAAAAAAAATGCCTATTACACACAAAAATATTGTAATCAAATTCATTTTGCTACATAAACACCTTTGCTATGATCAGGAAAAGCAGTGTATCGTAACATGTTATTACATGGTTGGGTAAACACATACAATAGGATTTCTCTTGTTTGTTTTTCATGGAAACCCCCAAGCTGGCACTTGTTTGATTCTAGTTCAGAAGTACCCACTGCTTATCATTTTTATAGTTCAGACTCCAAACACCTTTTTTCTCTGAAATTATATTTAGTTCCTAACCCTTGTACTTGTACCCCAGCAAAGACTTGGAGCTGAGGGAGTTTTGGCTTGTTTTTTTCAAAAAAAAGTGAGCAGTAGAGCTGATTTCCAGTTAGAAGCCAGGATTTCAGGGATATCATTACTGTTAGGTAAATTTCTGGTTATACCAGAAAGAGCCCAGCAATTTTATATAACTGGTGGCAAAACCCAAACACGTTCAATGTGGTTTTCCTCATTAAAGGGTACTTTTTGCTACCTGTCAAACTAGGCTGGTGTCTATAGATATGGATTTAGCATCAAAGCCTAAATGGTATTTCAGTATTTAAAACAAGACAAGAAGAAGACAGCTCCTGTTTTTCTGCTATATCTTACCAAGACTGAGGGAAATGAGCTGAGAAACTCCATCTATTGGCTAACAGGGAAATAGATGTAAATATAAAGGGCCATATAACCACACACAATTCTAGAAGGTAATGACTGTTACTGCTCAGAAAACACTTTGCAGACACTTAAGCAATGAATTAATAGGTTAATTAAGGCTTTCTCCAGTTTTCGGCTAAGGGGATAATTTTCTCCAAGAGGTTCTCTCGCTTGCTCCATTCCTTCATTCTGCTTTTCACCTAAAGAATTCACAGATAGGGATGATTAAACTAAACAACTAAATATATTCTACTCATCTGCCTGCCATCTCTCACAAAAGCCTAAACTATGCCAAAGCTACATCAATTATTGAACAAATCATTAAAAATCCTTCTGAATGCTGAAGGTCTTAAAAACATCTCTGTGCATACTAAAATCCTACTAAGGGTTAGCAAGAGTATTTGACACAGAATTACTGAAAACACATAATGGAAGAACTGTTTTTTGCAAACCTCTTGCATTTACAACACCAGAGACTGCTTTTACAAGATGCCTCTTACTGGAAGCTCTAACACCTGGTCTAATGGAAAATGTCCTTGACAACGGCAGAGGGGTGGAACTGGATCATCTTTAAGGTCCCTTCCCACCAAACCATTCTATGATTAGGCAAGAGGACCTTTCCCAGTACGTCTTTTCTGCTATAAAACCTTTAACTAAACTTGAAGACAAAGTCTAGGAGCTGTAACAGCTGAGAAGTGACATAAACACACTCGGTAACCAGCGATAGGCAGATTCTGAATTTGCCAGATTATTTACAGTGTTTTGCAGCAACCACTACAGTGGCACACAGTATGTTGCAAGAACAAAGGGCAGCAAGATGCACTTTGGATGAAGTCGCTAACACTCTGTGACCCGCCAGGACACTGAGCTGTGGTCTCAAAAGGTTTTCCTCTGTGCCTGTTTGACAGCTAAGAAAGGGATCTCAAACCCTGGGCAGGTCTCAGGTTTTCCTAGGATATAAAAGAAATAAAGTGATAATCAGGTGACTCTCATACCTTAAGTTTTAAACTTAATACAGCAATAATCAGTTCATATTCATAGTATCAGATATCATCATTTCAAACATCAGAAAGCAATAGCTTTCATACACAAGATTTTACTCGTTTCCACAAAACTCTGCTGCAGCTGGGATACAACAGAGGCCAGACTGTTAACGTGACAGTCCTGACTGCAGCTCCAGCCACCCTGCAGCACTGGCCACCAGCACCCAGGCAAAATTCCCAGGCAGGGATGTGTGCCCCAAGCTCACGCTCTTGTCAAGACACGCCTCTGGATCACATGGAAGCTCTGGTGAGAACCCAAGCTGAAAGTTTTAAGGTCTGACGGAAAAAACACAGAGGGAAACACAAGGACTTCCTGAATTACTGAGTAAGGTCGTGCCCTACGCCTACAGAGCTCAGGGCTTAGATATATTAATAATACTGACCAGGGTCAGTGTGTCCTCTGAAATTCCAGGGTAGGACATAATCTTCTTTTCTGTGTGTGCTCCTTTCCCCTCCCGACTTTTCTTCCCCATCTACTTCCCCTCCTCTTATTTTTTTTTTACACTATTTATACCCAGTTATTTTCAGTGAAGAAACGCTACATTTAATTTCCTGGAATTGTGTAACCATTTTTTGGAAAAAGCCAAGAACATTATGAGAAATGTTTCAACTTGTGTGCTTTCACAGCCTGCTCAGCACCAACAGTTGCTCCAATCCAAAGACACTTTACAGACATTTTAAGTGCTGGTCTCAAAGCAATCGACCACTTCCAAGTTTAAAAAAAATAAATTACAAAAAAAAGTGACAAGTAACAGCATTTTAGGAACTAGAAAGAACAGTGGAAGTTAAAACTCCTAATAAAACACTATTGCAAGTGGAATGCTGACACATTCCTGTGTCACACACCTGTGCTGACACAGGTGAAATCATGAAGGATTTTTGACTGCCTGAGGAATCAAAGAACCACACTACTACAAGCCCCAAAAGAGTCTGGAGACTGATTGCACAAATCTGGTTTGTAGTAACCAAAACAGTGAGTTTGCCTTTCTACTGCTTTTAGCATTCAAATTTCCTGACTGTTTTTTCTGTCAGCAGGATTCCTCCCTCAAAACCCCTTGATGCTGTCACATAATTGCCCTGGTGTAGCAACTGAAGTTGTGAGAAAAGCACTGACTCCCACAAGAATTACAGCAGCTTCACAAGTTCTAGCAGATAAATTCAGAGTTTCAGGCTGGACAACATCATGTCCACATTCCAGGCAGGAAAAAGGACAAGGAAGAACAAGAACCTGGCACTAAACTTTACCTTTGTCTCTTCACCTCCACCTCAAGGCTGCCAAGATCCACCAGAGCAATACTGGGTATTTTCAAAGCTTTTTCTTGGAATTCACTAAGCTTTTGAGTGAGCGGAATTATAGAATCATTTTGGTTTTAAAACATCTTTAAGATCATCGAATCCAACCATAAATCCCAGGGTTGTGGTTTCACCTGAGTGGTCATGGAAGAGAAATCTTCCTTCAGGCACTTCCAGCATTTTGGGTTCCTTTACTCTTCCCTGAGCTTACTTTGAGCAGTTTGTTCCTATTTTTCAGCTTCTTAAAAGTTTAATGAAAATCCTCAATTGAACAGGAAAAAAAAAAACCACTCTGAATTAGTTTCCAACAGATTCAAATGCTGGAAAAACCTCACTAACACCCATAGCCTGAGCTTACCAAACCAATCCAAACCATGTGGCTCCAGGCTGGCCACAGCACACCCCACCTCTTGTCCAGCAGGAATGTTGGTGGGGAGATGGAGCCTGGGTGAATTCAGCTGCCTACACAAAAGTTGGTTTTATACACTTAACTGCCTCGAGCTGCTGAGTTCAAGTAACTCCCTTTGGAGGAAACAGAGGGCAAAGTGGAGATGAATTGACAAAAACCCTGCGGAGGAACAGGGGGAACAAATAGCAGCAAGAGATTTTTCCAGAATAATTCCACTGCTAATGACTGTCCACAGCAGGGCTGAGGGATTTTTAAAAGTCCAAATGTCAAACAAAAGCAGTAAGGGAACCCTGAGGTGCCATATTCTACGTGGCATGAAGGGACAGATTGCCCCAGCACCTTTCCAAGACAGGGCTCATGTTTGCACACCAATCCATCCATCTCCATGGGGTTTTGCAGATGCAGGTTCCAAGCCTCACCGTGTGTTGAGCCTGCTCTTAAGGTGAGCAGGAAGATTCCTCCCCATTGCCCAAGGCAAACCCCACAGCTCCCCCCACTACCTCAAGATTTGTATTCTGGTGATTTAGGGTCAAAACTGCCTGATTTTAACAGAGACTGAAAGGAGAAGGCCCATGACCTCACCCCCACAATAACATGGCCCAAGCAAATATTCTTTTTGTTAACTGTTTTTCATTTCTCAACTTTGCTAGTAGCTCAAGTTTCCAGTAATATCCTTCCTGCTGGCTGGAATTACACTTGGCCTTGGTTTTTCCCCTGCCTCCTTACACACACTTTTTCATTCTTGCTCCTTTCTCTCCGTTTTGAGAACAAAACCTCGTTCCAGCACTTTGCCCTCACAATCAAAGCAGCAGCTAAAGGCTACGACTTACAAATCTGTCAGGTCTCAGAGGAGCCAAGATCAAATAGAGATCAAACAGAGTCTGCTTTCCCAGCAGCAACACTGCAACTCTGCCAGCCCCCCGAATATCTCAGTCCAGCTGAATTCTTTGCTCTCCACTCACTCCCCTGGAAAGGTGGATGCTATCAGTTTTATCATCATTTCAAGAAGTGAGAAAATAGAACTCCCTCACCCCACATAAAATCACCTTGTAGATAAAGGGAATAAGACTATATAAGGGTTATATTTAAAACCAGTGTTTCTTAGTGCTCTGCTTTTTTAGCAAAGATACAGAAAATGGAGGGAACAAAGCCAAAACTTAACAAATCTTCAACAGATTATCCCCAAGAGCAGAAATAGCTCTTTAGTCAGAATTTCCACCTTTTTCTCCTACACTGAATTTACATCTGTGCTCAGCCAGATGTTCCCTATCTAGGATCATTTCCCGGTGTGCCACAGCAAACCCTGCACACTGACAGTGCTGCTCATTCCCCTCAGTCACCTCCAGCCCCAGAGTTCAAGAACAGGTCAGGAGCTCACGGCACGATTACATCAACTTAACACTATTAAGTCAAACCTTCCGTGTCAGGAGCATGCCAATGAACTACAGAAGCAGATCCCAAAATTCTCAGAGCCTTTAGGCTGCTGCTTGCAAAGCTTGCAGGGAACAAGTCTAATCCACTTCTAGAAATAGAGATTTTACTGCTTCCTCCTGGCTTGCAAACCATGTTTCCGAGGAATGAAAAAAAAATCTCTGCATTTGGAAATTTAAAATTAACCATTCCCTTGTGCCAGGTGAGCTCCCCAAAGATGGCAAGAGGGACTCAACGTTATTACGGTCACCAAATCTTGTGCGCTATAGCAGAAATAAAAGCTAAAATCCATTAAGAAAGAGGCAGATGTCTCACAGGAAGGGCTGCTTCATCAGAATAGGAGTTTTAGTTTAGTTAATTAGGTTGGATTAGGACAATAAAATGATTTATGGGAACACTTTAGTTTTCTTTGTTGGTAGTCAAGCTGACCAACACCACAGTGACGTGTTTAAAATTAATGACAGCAGAGCCTTCATGAGTTAAATGCTTTCGGACTTGGCTGCCGGCCTTCCATTGCTTTTATAAAAAGAGAACACAAGAAACACTCAGGGATGTCAGACAAAAGATCTTGCAACTTAAAAGGAAGCTTTAGCCAGCAAGGAAGGAAGCCTTCAAAAGCAAAGAACACATCCCATTTCCACTGGATTTTTGGACAGACCGACTGCCAGGGCCAGCGGACTCCGAGTTATCATAAGAAAACGTAACAAAAGCTCGTGAGCATGAGCCACTAATATTTTACCCACATCAGAAAAGTGTGTCCAGTTGGGTAGTTTCTCAGCAAATTAAGACAGATGCCAATTCATATAACATTAGCTAAAGACCGTCTGCAATTTTACTCTGCCTCAAACCTAACAGTAACTGCCCAGAATTACTGCTTCTCTAACACTGCGTTTCAATAAATTTACACTGACCTCTGCCTACTGACACAGCTATTATGTATATACTGTAATTTTCCTATAGCCTTCTGCAAAGAAAGACACATCATTATGGAAACCTTATGGGTTTCATGTGCCCGTAGGAGAGACCGAAATACCTGTACCAACCAGAATCACTGGCCCAGCTCTTTTAACTCTGCATCTGCTTCCTGCACAGCGCCATACAAGCCCATTCTTCCACGGTTCTCCCTCTCCTTATAAACACTACAACTGCAACAACATCTATGCAGTCATTTTTGAAATACCAGTGTTAACACCTTGTCTGTCTCTAATATTTCAGCTGCCAATATTCTCTTGACAACTAAATGAGTGTTAGGAAACGGCCAAAAAAAGACCAAGAGCCAGTGACTGCATGTAGGGAAAGAAATGTGCCACCACAAAGAAATTAAATTTTGTCACTTTGAAACGACCTCCATGTGGCACTGTCTGCAATCCCTGTCACAACGAACGAGTCGAAGCATGCAAATGGCAGGTCATCCACCCCACTTCAATTTACTGAATGCACATCAGCCCCCAAAACTCAAGGCACATGGGCTCAGTGACTACACAGAAACAAAGTCAGCACAGTGTGGTTTATTTACACTTCACGTTTTTATGGCTTTTGAAGCACTTCCAGGTTTGTTCTCTGCACCCTTTCCTGCTGAGGTTGGAGGTCGGAGGGGGCAGAAGGGACAGCACATTTGTCTCGAGCACACATCAAAGCCATCTGCTCCAAGTGCACATGTGGGGTTGTGTGCTGCTGCTCGAACAATTCACCATTTATCAACTCAACAGGCAGATGTTAAACCATTCTCTCCATTTGCTGGATCTGTGCTGTTTTCGACAACCAGCCGACAGCACACACAGCACCCTCTCTAGAGAGGCAGCATCAAAACGTGCCACTCCCTGGTTCTCTGGTTGGGTACTGCAACAAGGAAGGAGGCAGAAAGGTAAAAGCTTTCCTAGATAAGCTACTGTAAAGCTACGTCAGGGCTGATAAGACACTTGGCTGTACTCTGCTTTTCCAGAGAAGAATGTAGAGTAGGCTACTCCTCAAACAGAAGTGAGTATTCAAAACATCTTCCAAATGCACAGTGGGCATTGCTGAAATTGCACAGATTGAAGTTAGGGGCTCAAATCATCATTTTTGCAGTCACTGACCAGACCACCTCACTCCTAGGACTCCTGACCACCTCTGCAAGCCCAGCTGTTCCCCTTAATAAGTATAAGCAGCGCAAAGTAGACACCAACAGGTTTATACCAACAGGCACCAACTTTATGATGCAGTAGCTCAGGAGCTGCTCTGTCAATCACCAACTTCTGGTGGTTGTGAACCAACACTTTACAGAACCAACCTATGAATCATTTTCCTCCCAATCTCACGTTTTCACTTTTCTAGCCCCTAGAATCTTTCTTCTCTCATTCCATTTCCTTCTGTCCGTGTTCAGTAACATTATATTACAAGTGATCTTTCATCCATCTTTGAAATCATCTGTATTTTTCCTCCTTTAGTCAGCTTGCTGAATTTCCTCCCCCAAGCAGGCCAGAGCTAGAGACAGCCCAGAGGCACCACACAAAGCTGCAGCAGTGTCAGATACATCAACTACCCAAAGCATAAACCATCCTTCCCAAAATCCAGAATGCTCCTCTGGACACACTGGTGCATGCACATTGCTGTGACACTTTCTATCACAGCTGCTCTGGAGTTGCCCGCTGGGAATCCTGTGTTGAGGACACATTTCACCTGCTCTGGAGACTCAGGAGACATTTCTGTTTATCACTGTCCCGTGCAGTTTCATCTGTTTGATAGGAGATCTAAAGTGTTGTTGTATCAGATTGTCATGTGCCTATTTCTGGAAGTTTTGCATTTTTAAATATTTGCAGTCAACAATAACTTATCCATACTAAAAAAAGTCCCACTAGTTCTCATTTACTCCAGCAGGGATTCTCTTTTCATTGTCTCAATTGATCACTACAGAATACAGGGGGATGCCCCACTGTATTGCAGGTTAGATTGCCACATTCCTGTCAATACAGATTACGACCAAACTATTAAGATGATTTTTTGGACACCAGTGAGACCTTCCCTGATGTGTGACTTTCTGGAAAGCAAAACTTCTGACCTCAAAACTCCTGGCATTAATTCCCTAAGAGCAGGATTTCTCTGGGAAGACTACAAGCCTATAGATTTAAACATGAAGGCATAAACATGATTTTGTCACTGCAGCTGGGTCACATCCCCAAAACTCTTGACACACCCACAAAAATATCAGTAATTAGAGAAGGATGCAACAGTGTTTGCAACTGAACATTCTCGTGCCAACAGTCTACAATTCATTTATACACATCAGGAACAAAAGCAGCAGATGCCTGGCTACACTCATGTATTTGGGCATGCCAAGCACACAAAATAGCCACAAATTAGAATCCTTAACTAAAAGCCAGACAAAAAAAAAACCAGTGGTGATAAAGCCCCCTCAAGGGCTTCTATCAATACACAGACTGAAAGATTTGTACACTCGGCTCATCAGCAGTGAATGCTTCTGTGAATCAAAGCACCCCTGAGCACCAAGCTGTGCCTGCTGCCAAAGGAGAGCACATAAGCACACCAGGAGAAGCTGCAGATCCTTCCACAGCTCCCAGAAACCATAAACTGCATCTGACACAAGTCAGTTTTACATTAAGACAGCCAAAGACTCTCCAGACAGTTACCTTAACAGACCTGTTTAAGCAGCTGCACAAAACTCTCTCAAGAGGGAAAAAAAAGGCAAAATCCTCTTGCCAAAAAGCCATTCAGTGCTTCTAGAAAGCAGTTTTATTTTACAGAGCCCATCAAGCGACAGAAGCTGCTTTCTAGAAATCACACTACAGAATATTGTCCTGATAGAAAGCACTCTTTGACAGAACAAACCCAAAAGCAATCAGGTTCTTTTTTACTGGTCTGGGATTGCTACAGGAACTGCAACAAGTCATTGCAAAATGGACTTTGTGGCAATTTCCTCTGTGGAGACTTTCAATTAAAAAAAAAATCCTGTAGAATAGTTCAACTGGTGCTCGAACCAAGCTGGGCAAACTTGACAGTAGCTCTTGGGAAAAGTATGTTAAGCCCACCTTTCAAACAGAGCATCCTTACTGCAAGAGATTTTGGGGGGCAGAAGGCACAAAGACAGGTAAATCTGTAGGATCTGTCTCCTCCAGAGATGAAAGGGATGATCTGACCTCTCAGTATACGAACACAAATTAATAGCCCACATCTTACATGTGGAAAAATATCACTTTGGGTTTCTTTAGCCCTACAAGTACACAGTAAACAACAGTATTTCTAACCTCTCCAGTTCTCATTTATACACGTTACCAAGCATCTTCCTGTGCAAAGTTCAGAGCTTACTCACATTCCTCATACACAACTTTGTGTATTTAAAAACACACACACACACACTCTAAACTGTGTTTAACCGAGCTACTTAAGTGATTTAAGTCAACAAGATAATACATTAAACAGCAGCCAGAATTAAATCCTGATTTACGTGCTGCACGGGAGTTAAAAAATCAACTTGCTAACAAGTGGGAAGCAAGGAGCTTTCCTCACTACACATGCAGTTGCCAAGCTCATTTGAAAACCTAGGAGACTGTAAACCCCTCTGGTGCTGTCTCTGAATCTGTGCAGAACTGAAAACAAGGCTGGACCCAATTCCCAAACCTTTCTAAATTATCCAAGGGGAAAAAAAAAAAAGACCATTTCTGCAGCCAGGAGGTGACATGCTGTGGGTGCACCTGGGACCCAGTACTGCCCCTCCATCTTGCAAATCGAGAACGACAGTGAGAAAGCAACAAGTGCAAGTCTCATTCTCAGTCACTCACCACAACTACAACAAAGTGCTTGCAACCAAATTTAGGGTTATTTATCTCAGGATGTTTTGTCCCTGGGTGTTACTCCAGAATTTTTACTGTCCAAGCTACCAGCCGGGTTCACAAAACACAGGCAACACCAGTACAGGGAGGTTCAGCTGAAAGCCACACATTTAACTGCAGCATCTTTGTGTATTTACTGACTTCAGTGTGGAGTAAGGGATCGGGGAAAATTTCAGTATCAACAGCACACTAGTGAGCAAAGCAAGCACAAAGGAACTGTCTGAAAGCACTTGAGCCAAAATACAGGTCATGTCTGCCACTAAACAGCTTTGATATTGATGCGGAGCCCAAGAGAACTTTTACAGGACAGGCCAACACAAACAGTCACTGTTGTAAACGTGCCACATCCTCAGCCCCCGTGCCCAGAGCAGAGGGCTCTACCTCGTGGTTTATAAAATCACGGAATTGTTTAGTTATATTTCAAACCCCAGGGTGCGAAAGGGCGAGCACAGGGCAATTAACAGCCAGGAAAATTCAAGTCTGTAGACAGGCGTTTGACAGAGCAGCCACATCTGCTTCGCTCCCATCAGATAAAGACCACCACAGCCCATTACTATTCTGAGTTGGTAGCAAAATCCCTCCCTTTATAGCTTTGGAATGGAATAAATTTAGCTTCCTCTAGATTGTACTGAAGGATATTCTGCAGCCCAATTCCCAGTGTTCAGAGAAAGTAATTAGAGGATTAGTCGCCTCTATTGCTCTCCATTCCTGTTATTTTCATTGTGTTCTCAAATTTGAATCTCCTGTCATTTTTCAGTAAGATTGATACAGACAGAGGAGAGGAAGGGAAATTTATTTCCCTAAAATTTAAATCTATCATGCCAGCTTAAAAATTCAAGCCACAAAGATTCGTTTTAAAATTTATGATCCTGGAATTTGGGTTTAGCAGGCTGTACTAGATGCATCCACATCAGGAAATTACCACTTATCTTTTCTGCAGTTTATTAAAATTTAAAGCAAGCTTTACAGGCAACTTGCTTTCTATTCATATGTAATGTCAGATAAGAGAACAGCTCATCAGAAGCTCTGCACTTCACACAACATGATTTTACCACTGATATGACCTGCTTTGCCCCTCTCCAAAACAGGCTGTCTCAGAAGCGAGGCAGAACTCCATCCTATATTAACACATTTTTTCCAGATGTACCTTTAGTAGTAAGACCCAAATTATCTGAACACACACACACACAGTCGAAAAGATTCTTTTAAAAATAAAAAGGTAGAGCACAAGACTAGAGTTGCAGGAGCAAAATTATGGGATATGTCACTATTTCTATGAAAAATACAGACTAGTACCAGTGGTGGGTGGGATTTGGGGCTTTATATTGAATAAAACAAACACTGAGTAACAGTATTAAATAAAAACACAATGCACTTAGCAGGCCCACAGTGTAAATAAGGCACAGTTTTAATTAGGGTTATAGAATATCCAGTGCTTCCTAGGATAAAGCAGCCCACATTTATGTGGAGAACAGGCTTATGAAATTACATACAGCAAAAAGCACTTCAAGGACCTTTTTTCCCCCACAGCGTGCCTGGGTAGAAGTTCTTTACATAAAAATTAATTGTGTTTCCCAGTATTAACTGATTTAAACCATGGTTTTATAATTTGGTGTCTTAAACTACTTGATTTCTTAAATCAGTTGTTTAAGCCAGGTTTCAACAAGCAGGAAAATCTTTGCTGTGTTGATTCTTCTCCTGGCAGAGCTTTGAGTCCCAGTCTCACAGGGTTAAGGATATTTAGCACACAGCACCAGCAGGCTGCCCATAATAAAGATGGTAAACGTGTTCAATATAATTGCTTAATTTCAGAAAAAATAATGAATTTACACACGTGTTTCTGAGAGCTTTAATAGCTGTGTTTGACATGTTTCAAACCACTTAACTATCCACAATTTTACAGGTTTACTGAGAGCAGAACTTGGAACAGCCATTACACATTTCACGTACAGCTCAAGAGATCCCTGCTTACTTACCCATCGTTTTTATGCTGGAGATAAGAAGCAAAAAGTTTCCCTTCTGCAACCCTCTGCCAAAAACCCCGTTTTGACTTTCCAGAGAGCTGTCCCATAAATCCCAGAATCATCTAAATCATTTCCACTGTCTCTTTCCTCTGCACCCACCTTCATCTCCAAACTTACCTGCCCTTTACATTCTCTTGACCAAAAATCTAATGACAGTTGCTACACGATTTGGAAAACATATATTCTATATATAAAATTTAAGACATTGAAATCACATGGCATTGGGTGGAATGTTAGTCAAATTCCTGTGCACTTTAGGAATACCTGGACGATATCCAGAGGAAACCCCAAGACACTGTGCAACTGGCTTCAGTGAAGTCAGCTGTGGGTGAGGGAATTAAGAAGCAGCTCCAGCGAATCCTTGGAGCAAACACTGCCTACAAATAAATTATCAAATCATCTAATGCAGGCAGTAGAAAAATCATGAGTAGCCTTTTTTTTAAATAAACAGCAAGTGGCTGTGAAGATCAAGTTGCAAGAACTCTGCCACCACTCTGCTGAGCTAAGAAAGCAATTTAAGAATAGTAAATGTGGGAATCTGCACTGAAATCAATTGATTCTTTCACAAGGTATGAACTGTAAAGCTACAAAACCCAGCAGGAAGCCTAATTAAAGACAACAGATGAAAATGGCAATCCAGATCAAATGCCAGATAAAAAAAAATAATTAAGAGCTTACATATTTTTAGAGCAAATATAATAAATGGAAATCCAAAAAGATAATCTCTTCAAAGTCAATATAAATGAAGAGTATATTCAAATTCACATTTAATACAATTGTAACTGAAAAAAACCTTACCCATTTTTCTAACAACCACCCAGCAAGCTGGTACAGATTCACTGATCCTTAAAAACAGGAACTTAATAGCACAGCAATGATGAAGAAATGCAGACCAGAGTGCAGTGCCAACACAAAAATTCTTTTTACATACAAATTGTACACAAATAGTTGGCTTTACTTAAAGAATTCCTTTCAGAAAACTGCAGCAGAACCTCTCTTGAGTTCTATAAACATGGAAGGAAAGGTTGGAGTGTCTCAACAACTGAACGCACTCCCCACTGGCAGCGTGACTTCCAACCACCTCTGTTCTCAGTATACCTTGTCCGACCAAAACATTCATTTTTCCACTGACCTTCCAATGTTTTCTTAAATCTCTGCGATAATGACATGTATTCTTTAACAAGCAAGGTAATACGTAGAAAATATTTCACACCTAAAAGGCGTTTTATTCAGCTACATTAACCCATCCTGCTCTCTCAACCTCTACTATTATTATTAATACAGCTATTACAAGTAATAGGTAATTCAGAACATCTTTTATCACAGTATCTCATTTTGACCTTTTCGTTTCTGTACGTGGCAACTGATGTAAAATTATTTCCACTCAAGAGATTTGCCCTCTGACTGTTAAGTCAGGTCAGGGAGAGTGGATAACAGGGATTTAAAATGATGGCACAGATGCCGTAAACCAAAATTTGTGATTGATTATAAACTACATTTTACATTTCATACAGTATCATTCCAAATTCACAATTCCCCAGGCAAAATACATAAACTCAAGTTTGAGGCTTTTTGGTATTGGATTTTGTTGTTGAGCCTCTGTAAGAGCAGCAACTAATCCCTTAAATCTCACATCTGCTTTGCCTAATGAAGCACCAGGAACAAAAGGCCCCAAGAGCTTCGAGAGTTTCCCTGCATCCATCAAGGCACAGGGCTCTCACCCCCTTCCCTGCAACCTGATGTCTCTGCAGACAGAGCTGGAGCTACAAATCACATTTGGGCTGTAAAGATGGTATCTTCCTTTAATCTTCCCAGACTAATGCTTCCCAGGTTTGTTTTTTTCCCACATTAGGTACACAGAGACTCTCCTCTCACTAGAAGCACCATCATTTTCTACACCTAAAAGAAAAAAAAAAAAAAAAAGGCTCCATTTTGGCATTTACTCACAAACAGCCCTAATTTGTTTTTACAACAGCCATTACCCTCCCATTCCACACACTGCACACAGTGACTACTATAACACACAGGAACATTTTCCATCATTTTCAAAACCCTGCAGTTACTGGGATACGATTCACCTCACCCTCCACCCAGACCCTAAAGAAAACAGAGAACACCTGATTCAGAATAACCAAATACTTTTGCACACTAAATATTTTCTCCAAAAGAACACAAAGAAATTATAAATTTAGATTTTTAAACTCTGAATTACTTAATCAGGGTAAATTTTCCCCACACCAGCTATTTTCCAAAGTCATCCTGTTGTCCCCCACACTGGTTTAAGCGCATCACATTTGGCTAAAACGTCAATCTGCTTCATGCTAATCTGATTTCATCAATGAAGTGTAAATATACTAAATTAAAAGCAAACCACACTTCTTCAAAGAAATCAGCTTTCATACAGCAGCAAGTGGAAATTTCTAGGCAGTTGCTGGAGAAGTCTAGGCAGTTTGCTGGAGAATTTGCTTTGCAGAAGCAAATTTGTGAGGCACTTTCTGCCAGGGTTTCTTGGGTAGTTGTGGAGAGTAACTGGTGGAATAGCTCATTTAAGCTGCCAGTTTTCATTTGCTGCTCTACCAGGCAGAGTCTCTCCACTCCCTCCTTCAAATCAGTTTTGCTACTCCTGTTTGAATCCTCTCCAGTATTTCAGAATCCTTCTGAACACCTGACAGGCAGATCTGCACAGTATTGGATAACGCAGCCTCGTCAACACAGACTGTTCAATTCCACAATCCCCTGCTCAGCCCAGTCCAGAAATCCATTACATTTTTACCAACTGGAGACAACTCTGGTTTCCAGGGCACCGTCGCTGTTGCAATAGCTATAGGCCCTACTGAAATTCTCCAAGTATTTCACTTTGCTAGTATTTTGGTTATAGTTAATTATAACTAATGTGGTTTTTTTAAAAACCCATATCACCAAGCCATCCAGACAACTCCATGCAGCTGTTCCATTTTATTTACCCTTCTGACACTTGAACTGCTACCAATTTTGCCAAATTAAATTTATGAGGTTTGTTTTTTGGGGTTTTCTTTGTTATTTTTCAAGGTTTTCTTTCATGTGGTGCATTTAATGCTGGAAAATTGCTTCCTACTATGGAATCTCATTAGTAACCAGCTCAGGAATTTAAATTTCACAAATAATTTACTGGGATTTAAATTAATTAATAGCCAGCTGATAACGGCGAAGATAGTATCACCTAAAGCTCCTTTCCGTTCCTCTCTTTCTGACTTTTCACACCAGTGTTCAGCAGCACCGTATTCCCACCCTGCACACGGATCTGGTCCCTCGTTATCCCTTTCCAGCTCTTAGCGGACCATTAAAGCTCTTCAGGAATTCCCCACTGTTCTCACTCCAGCAATCAATTACCAAGCCAGCGGGTGCTCTCGCCTTCTCTCTTTAGCCACTTAGGATCCTTGGGAACACACTCATTTAGAAAATGGCATTTCTAGGAAGTCCTCAATAAACCAGGACTCACCTTATAACCCTGCAGTGAACAGACACCCGCTGTTCTGCTGTTTTCCCCAAATACAGGGAAAAGATGTGCGCAGAGGGATGAAAAGGCGGCGGAGAGGTGCTGCGCAAGCTTTGCCATGCCCACCTCCCTTGGGAAAGGCACAGCCAGGCTCTCTCCTGCTCCCAGAAAACTCAGAGGATGCCTCGTTACAGAAAAGGGATCCAATCTAACCCAAATGGGTGAGGAACTGATCATGGCATTTATGACTCCTCCTTCACGAACGTGAGGGTAAATAGTTTAGAATGCCAATTCCTCCTTACTGCTTCCTCATAGACTTTCTCACAGTGTCTTTTATGATACCAACATCTCATTTATACTCAGCAAGTCACAGAAATGTCAGATTCCTTACATTATTATGTAGGCAAGCAAGGAGTTCGTGGGACGAGAACCTGCTAAATGAGTTTCTCTCATTTGCTGCTTACCACACTCACCACAGACTGTTCACCTGGGTGCTCCACCTTGTCTTCAACCCCAGTGACAATTCCCACCTGCAGAATGTTGGGGTCGTCCTTCACACAATCCGTCTTCCACTGAAATGCAACAAAATAACGCACAAAACCAGAGCGTTTAATTCTCACTGGTCTTGGTACATTTTTTCCCCTTCTTCTCCTTGCTGAGAGCATCTGAGAAAGCCAGGTTTTGCACCCTGCCAAATCTATATATTGACATGCTCTCTTTAAAGTAAAATATTTTGAATAGACCTCTCCACATCACCACTACTTCTAAAAATAAATACTGAACAACAGCTAACGCTCACTTTCCAGGCACAGAGCACTGTGAATTGCAGGTAGCTACTTAAGTACATTCTTTTCAAAATATTATAGACATTCCCTTAACAAGGAGTTATAAATGCATGAATAAACTGTTCAGTTCCCCTGACTTACACTCAGTACTTAAATGCTGGCAAAGATACCACTGTGAAAAAAGAACTATGTCCTACTAAAACACATAAGCAAAAAAAAAGAGCATTTATTTGTTAAAAACCATTATTTAAAGTGTCTTGAAATATCAGGTGCCCAACTGAGACAATCTTATGCAGTGGAAAGTGTAAATATAACAGTTTTTGTGTCTGTAACCAAATGTATCTTCATTACAGTCTTGTGCTGCCACTCAAGCCTCAGCTTTGAAAGCTAAAATTATCAAATTAAAGGAGGTTTAAGTGTTAGGAAAAGACAAAGCACTACCTGAAGAAGGAAATGCTACTATGAACTGTAACTAACAGTCTGGAGGGTCTGAAGTATTAAGTACTTGCCCTCAGGGTTGGATCAGCAAATCTAAAACTTCAGGAAAGCCTGCTTAAACCTGCACTAGTCCATCATGAAATTGCTGTTAGAGCGTGCGGCTTTAAGAGTTAGAGCATTACGTGCCTGTCAAATTACATTAAGCAATATTAGAAATAGAGCAGTTTAAAGCCGTTTTGGGGCTGGAAGTGTCCCTGTCTTTGGCTGATAGCAGTGGAGGAGCTGATGCAGCAGAACTGTCGATACTTTTGCCACATCACTATCAAACAAGTCGGTTTCAATAACACAAGCTCTGTCTGAACTCGCACAGATCCTCCCGTTACTGCAACAACGGCAAAAGAAACCCAAAAAACCCCCAAACCCCCAGTTAAATGTTCCATCAGCGAGGATGAAATACTACACAGACAGAGAAAATAATAATTTGTTGTGTCTGTTGAATCCTGAACTTCACCTTGCCGAGACTCGGCAGCAGGGAGAGAGGAGCCGCTGTAATGAAGCCCCACGGGAGTACAAAGACAGAGATAATTGCAGCTTTGTCTCACTGCACATCAACCTGACTAACTTCTGTTAGGAAGTTCAAACACCATTTCACAAATTAATTCAAGATTTTTATTTTTAGGGAAAAACAAACAAAAAACCCACACGGCGCTTCTGGGGAAGGCATTCAGAAAAGAACAATGCGCTGGAGTTGTAAGAACAAAAGGCAGACATTCCTCTGGAGGAAAAAAGCTGAGTTGTTACTATGAGGCTTCTCCAGTGCAAACACTCCAGGAGAAATGAGCTGAAATTCTGTCCCGACCTGGAAAGATTCATTTTATTTGTGACACTGGGAGATGACACATCAGTGTTGTGCCGCCAGACATGCAGATCTGTGACTGACACTTTCTGCTCAGACCGGCTTCCAAGGAAAATAATAATAGTTTTGAGGAAACGAGAGCTATGAAAGAACAGCATGTATCCTACATTTTTCCCTTCAGTAGCAAAAGGCCTCAGTACCAAGGAAAATATCAAGACAGCAGAAGAGTTTGAAGTGTAACATGTAATTTTTAGTGCATGTCTCCGTGCATCTCACTCAGCAGAGCAGGAAAAGTACTGATTTTCAGTAAAGCTGAAAGAGGTGATCTAGTGTAACTAATATTGTAATTACAGAATCACATCTCTTAGGCCAGGATTCCCCTTCACAGAAACATGAACAAACAGCAATGCAACAAAATCCTACCATTTCCTGCTTTACGAAGTTAAGATCTGTTTACTCATGAAGATTCAAACCTAGGAGTCAGTGAAGATTTTAGGATTTAAGCCAGACCCATCAGGGCTCTGAACTACTTTCATGAACACAGGCACTCAAAACAAATGATGAAGAGATGAATTCATAGTTCTACATTGTAGATTATTAAAACACTTTTCTGGATCTAATATTTTATGGAATATTCTGTCAATACATCCCCACCATTCTGTCACTGCACTGCCACAATTTGTGTTCAGACACCAGCAAAGAAACTCGCTACGGCAAAAACAAGGTTCTCATTTTGCCAGCTCAAGAGAGGAGAAATAAAAATCAAATGTTGCCAACATGGAGCAACAGATCAACACAGTTCAAGTGTGATTGTTTCAAATGAAAACTGGGACACATCAAATCTCACGATTCCTGAGCACACTGGACTATTTTTACTTCATGTGTATTCCAGGAGGAGCAAGGCTCTACACCAGTAGTGAGTGCTAAGCACAGTGCATACATGTTTTATATATTAAATGCAAAATGAGAAGGAAAATTCTCTTTTAAAGCCCCATGAGTACGGTTTTAACATTTTCCTTTCCAAAAAGAAAATGTTCAGCAATGTTTTCCTAAAAAGCTCAAAGGCATCTCACTGATAGGCCAACCAGAAAAAGCAAAAACCAGCATCTAGACTCCTGGTGTCCCTCATTTCCCAGGGACAAAAGAGCAAAGGAGAGGAGCAGCACAAAACAGGTCAGTGACAGGAGATGGGAGAGGAGAGGTTGGATGGGAAGGAAAACAACAGCAGGACTTGAACCCAGTCTTTCAAACCAATTCATGAAATGCCCACTTCTTTACACTCTATATTATGTCTGCATTTATAAGATGCACAGGTGGTGATATATAAGGGGAAGAAGACAAAGCACAAGCTTCTGTTTATTTCCACATTAAATGTCATCCTCTCATGAAAAGCTCATACTATACATCTGTCCACAACTATATCACAGCCAGATTCTGTATGTCAATTATCAAACAGTTCAATCCAACCCCTTCAGCCCCAACTTTTGATGCTTTAAATTCCTGGCAAAATTGGAACTAAGTCCCAGCCCAACAACTTTGCAGCAAGAACACCACATCAGAGAGCGAGTCTCACTGTTTACACAGACAACCAACCCATCTGCCACTTGACAAGGAGACACAACCTGCCTCAGACAGGTATCAATTTTAGTTTCTGCCAAAAGCACTTTAATATAACCACAATCCCTATTTTCACGGCAAGGTGTTTTCCCCCAGTGAAGTGCGTTTTTGTGAAGGCGTTTTTGTGAAGCAAAACGCAGTATAAGAAACTATTAATAGAGAACTAGCACAGCGAGGCACAATCAGATATTAGATTAATACAGTAGTGATGATGCCAAAACATTCAGCACATTCTTGGCCTTTCCACTTTGCATGCAATTTCTTGCTGTTGACAAAGTTATCTGGGTGAATTCCAAAGGTGAATCTTACTCCACTTCAAGTCTCCACGAGCCTCTATTAAAAAGCATTTAATCATCATCATACTGGCTATTTAGTTAGCAGGCACTAAATAAATAGATTTAAAAGCAGTGAATGCTTCATGAGAAAGGATTGTAACTGTAAATTACATTCCCCCCCAATAGTTTGTATGTCTTCTTTAACACTACTCATCTATTTCAGTAATAACAGGAACAAGGTATCTAGATCAATGCATAAACAAACAAAGAAAGAAAAACAAAAATAAAGAAAGCACATAAGCAGCAAACCATCATGGCAAATTAACGTGCAGGCTTTGGCCAGTCTGATGAGACTGTGACTATATAATATTTCAATGAGAAGGATTTCTGTTTTAAAGAAATCTACTTTTATCTTCACTGTTCTTCAAATACACATTGATACACAACAGGAAAAAAAAGTTATATAAGTGATAACAAAGAGGCATTATGTACCTGTAACAAGTGTCCTAAATGGTCTCTCCTTCCTGTTAATCAAGCCTGAGAAACACAAGACTGAGATAATCCTGGAACACTGGACAGGCTGATTAGATATAATCTGTGTATCTGTGATTTATGAACTTTTGCTGGTGCTAGCAACACATTTCACAAGTAGGCAAGTGAAAGCTGGGAAAGTACTGCTAAAAGACAGCCTATGCACCATTTATGCACAATTAACAAATGATTCTGGGTATGACATTTCCTTGAAGACAACTTCCTTGACTTCAAAACAAAGAGTATCCGAATCTTGGCAGGAGTACAGAAAATGACTCTGCAGACACTCAAGGTTTTGGCAGAAAAATGACTGAAGGACAATGGATTACAGGAGGCTCCCAAGATGTCAAACATCCCATGTACACAAACTGGCTCGAGTTCCTTCTGGAGTGACCTTCAGCCAGGCTTGTATCAGCAACTAAGATAGCAAAATTGGTATGACCTTATAGACACATCTGAGTCAGTGGAGCCCTGACCAAATCCATGTGCTCTAAACCAGCACGTGCTGCTCAGCTGAGCCACCCCTGAGAGTCCACTGACCCTGCACAGCCCAGACCTGCACAGCCAGGCCTTCAGCATCTTCCCACACAGAGCAAATGCTCCGACACAGGCTCCAGTCTCAGCCTCCATGACCCTGACACTCCTTCCTCCACGAGCAAGGGCTGCTGGCACAGCTGGGCTGCCAAAGGAAAGGACTGTCTCCACTGCATCCACCTGGAGCACTGTTGTGGGGTTTTGCCTAGTGCAAAGAGCCTTATTCAGAACAAATTTAGGCAGGGCTGTTACCTGTGCAGCAAGATTCTTTGCGTCTCAGAGATCATCCAGTTCATGTTAATGCTCCACCACCAATGCTGCAGCCAAGCATTACCTAGCAAACACTGGGACAGAATGGATTACAGCTCCATGGAAGCTGTAGCATCCATTTGTTGAGGCAACTATCACCTCTCAGCATTTGCAGAGCCTCCAATCCAACCTGAGGCAGAAGTATCAATTGTTAAATTTCAAAATCTTCTCATTTTCACAGATGTGTCTGAAGCCATCACAGCCTTTGAGTGAGGAAGGTGCCTCCATACTTCAGTTTCAAAGTGGTTTAGTATTTTTAAGGCTAAATGACGTAACTCACTGCCACCAAGTAAAAGTCAATTACTACTTCAGCCTGAAAAAACCTCAGTGCATTCATACTGCCACACCGTATGATGCTGTTCCCCCTTGCCATGCTGTATTTGGTATGCACATATAGATTTTTATTTACCATTATGGCTAAATTTTAATCAGAGGATTTTCTACACAGCATTTCTCAGGAGTCAGAGAAAAATCAGAGCCCTCCCTCTACATTTAGCAAGTACATCTTCATCTGGAGATGGAAAAACGGTTCCTCAGTAAGAGCCCTGTTTTTACATGCATCCCATAATGGCACAGTGATACTCCCAACCCCAGCAGTATTTGCTACTAGAGTGCAAAGATACCAAGAGACAACATTAAATAACCAAGATATTTTTAACCAAGGAAATGAGAGTTAGAGAGTTAGTTCCCAGTAACAGACAAGATCATAACACAGGGATATTTTAAGACATTCAGCATGGGCTGTCTCTTGCACAAAATTGCAAACATTTTGTTTTGACTTACGCAGTTTATTTATTACACTCAAGTAGCAACAGAGTCAATTTTTGTGACAAAACACCAAACAAAGATTTGAGAAAGCTTTGAGGGGGAGGGATGAGTTAGGGAGAACACTTTACGTGCTTTTACAAGTTTTGCAATCCAGCTTTCCAAGGCCAGCTTTTCCTTGGGAACAAACTGGGAGCAGCTGCCCATGCTGAAGCAAGGTCAGCTTTGTCCCTCCCTGCCTCCCACCTGGACCACCAAGGCACTGCCTCACTGCTGACCTTCAGCAGTGGAAGATTCTTTGGTGGACTGAAGAAGGGAGAGGTGTGGGAAACCAAATGCTAATGTAGAGATAACAGGGAGAGGGAAAATTTCTGCACGTTTTACACAGTAGCCTATTGTCCGAAGTTTATACTGGTAAATGTCATTACAGGAAGGCTACAAGTCAAAAGTAATCCACAAAGCCTCCCCGAAGTTCCTTTCAGGCCCCTTTCCAGCTTTTGTGCATTTGCTCTCGCTGTCTTGTTCAACGTTCCCTCCAAGCCTCTGTAGGAAATTCAGAGCTAGTAATGCCTGTATATATAAAGCACAGTGCCTCAAAGGTGCAAACTACAGCCATCAGCCCAGAACCGCCCAAGGGGTTTTTGATCATTCACACAATTTTTTTTTGCGTTTATGCAGTACAGAAGTTTTGCTTTAATAACACTCACAAGCTCTCTAAAAACCTCAAGCACAAAAAAGCACCTCTCCCTTACCTCCTCTCAACCATACGATCTCTTTAATTACCCCTCCTGGAATTCTGGACTTAAGAGCAGGCTGTATGTGAACCAGATGCACAGCCAAAATACTGTGAAGGCAAGAGCTTCAAAGAGAGAGAGGTTGGTTGGTATCTGTGTGATCAGCTTAGGTCCATCCAAGCAGCCAGGCACATTTTCAGGTGGCTGAGCTACACAGCTGGGAGAAGTTCACCGAACCTTTGGCAGAGATGGGGAGGTGCTGGTCCTACAAATTCAGTTGTATCAATATGAGCAGGTAACCCAACTTGTTCAAGAATGCACAAACTTTATAAAAACAGGGGAGAGAGAAGATGGAATAACCTCCTTCAGCTGAAATAAAGCTTCAGCAAGAGCACTGTTAATAAGGGAACAGAAGCTCTAATCGTCAGAGGCTGTAACCCCAAAGAGCTGGAGAACAAGCAAGCTGCTACAGGTTCAGAAATTCCCTGATCACCCAGGGTGTAAATGTGGATGCTCTGGTCCCACAAAGTCCTGATTTTCAGAGGTCGTCTGATAGTACAAAGCAAAGCATCTCTTCAGTTAAACTTCTCTGGGATTTGAGGTTAGCAATAAAACCCAGAAATTTGCATTGCTGTAGTCCAAGTATAAAATGTGGTTTATCTCACCAGGGAAGTTCCATATTCCTTTCATATTCCCCTGCTCAAGAACAGCCCTAACCAATGCTGATCAGAACTGTTTTAGACACAAGAGTTATCCAAGCTGCAAACTGGGAGTGCTTTGTCATCTAAGCCTTCAATTAGTCGTGAAGTCTGGGAGGAGAAACAGACTCGTGCAGCTACAGGCCCTGGAACCAGAGTTTCTTCGGCCACATGAGATTCATGAAAGAAAACGAAATACGTAGAAATCAAACCTGTACTTGCTTCCCCTTTTCTTATCCTGGGTTAGGGCAAAAGGGAAAGGAAAGTGTCTCTCAGTATCTTATATCTAGGAAACAGGGGAGGTTCCCAAGAAAATCTTTGGGACCACAAAAGTGGCAACTGTTGTCAACATCTAAGGCTGAGAGTGCAACACTTCAGGACGACCCCAGTCTGAGACAGATCACTGTTCAGACACTGGCCTTGTTCTCAGTGAAATGCCAGGCCACAGTCCGCAGAGCGAGAGTTCCCGGGGAATGTGCAATCCTGAGCTCAGTGCACCAAGTCCAGAGTTTTTCCAGTGGACAGGGAGTGATACCCCTCCCTGCTTGCTGGTATCAAAAAGCAGAAAAGAAAGCATCCATCATTCCCTGGATGTGGTGAACTCAGCGTAAGAGAGATCCCTCAGAGCTGGAGGAATGCAGAGTACTGAACAACCGAGCAAGCTGGCAGTGCTGGGCCTTCAACGAGCTTCAAGTCAAAGCGATAGGCATCTGCTGCTACTGAAATTAGAAGGCCAAAGTATAGATTACCACAAGCATTATCTCACAGCAGGCATCTGCAGAGTCCAGAACTTCCTGAAGTACCGGCAGAATCACTATGGACAAGAGGCATGCAGAATTTCAAGGCAAGTCTGTACAATAACACACTCAGTCTGACACAGAGGTCACCTAAGTACAAGCTCTGATGTAGGTCCAGCGGCTGGACTCGTTTGTTTTCATGGAAGGACACCTCATGGATGATCAAAAAAAAAAAGATAATGATCTCGGAGAAGCAAAGCCACAGTGCTAAAGAACTCTGAATTGCTTTATGACTGCCAGAGAATTTCTGCACACAGAGCTGAAGAGCTTGGAGCATCCAGCAAATGAAGCATCACCATAATCACTTTGCTGGGGATACATCCCTCCAAAAGAGATTATCAGGATAAAGTACTCCCTGTTTTCTCCTAAAATATTTGTGAGGTCTTTGGTGTTGAATAGGAGCAAACCAGCAAGATCTCAAAACAAAGTAAATCTACATCGAAAAGAAAGCATAAACACGTCTCAGACAAGAGACCTACAGAGTGGAAAGAGGAATCTTCGAATGTCACAAGAGAGTCACCCCTCTTAGTTCTTCTCTTGGCAAACAGATAACATTACTCATTTTACAGATGGAGTCATAAGAGACTTCCAAAAAGAGAAATATTTAGATTTTATTCTTTCCATCAACAAAATCTCTAAGCACTCTGGAAAACAAATATTTTCTAATTTGTAAAACAGGAGTCGCAGCTGTTTGTTTCTTTGAAAAGTTACTGTTGGCCCACGATGCTTCAATTGCTTTTTGTGTTTTCAAAATAATTGCCCCTCTCAACAAAGCCTTGGAGCAGAGAAGTCTCATCTCCTCTTTGATGCAGTTCCAACTCCCCTGTTCCAGGAGAGCAATTCCGTACTGCTCTGACTGAGTACACACTACCTGACTTTTCCAAAACACAATGTTCCATTTATGCAAGACAACTCCGTTTGGACATTAGTTTGAGGTAACAGGAAAAGTATATCCATCAGCAGCTGCATGTTCTCCTTGTCGTGGTGTTTTCTTTTGAGTATGAAACAACCTATACAGAGAAGAGGAATTCCTGTATTACAGATGCTGACGGTCCCAGGCTCTAACAGTTGTATACCAAGCCCCTGCAGTCATCAGGTTCCCAATTGTGCTCCAGCACAGCCCACCCAAACACCTGGAACCCCTCAGCAGATCCCCATCACTTCAACACTCTGAAGAGAATCTCCCTCAGTAATGCCAACTTGCAGGGTGAGTTACCCCCGACAAGTTCCAAAGGCAGTACCACCACGCAGGCACAAACAGCATGCTCAGGCCATGTGGCTTCATTTGATCCAAAACCAGCCTCGGGAGTTCTCCTGACTTTTAGGAAGCTAAGAGCAGCCCAGCTCTCAGGAGACACGCACTTCTAAGACCAGATCCATTCCAGCCAATTGAGAGTCCAAACAGAATAAATACGAAACAGGACAGAGCTTCACCACTACAGCAGGTGGTCCAAAATTTCCACTCTAAATTCTGGGGAACAGTGGGGAAGAACGCAGGAACCAGTCAAACTGGAACAACACAGTTTTAAACAAGTCATGTTACATTAAGCTCAAGCTGTGAAATTTTCATCTTCCAGTGACACAAGGGGCTCTGCCATCTCCAGTACAAATCCTACCCGTCGATTTTCCCATGGCACAAAGAATCGAGGACATTCTGTGATGGGCAGCAAGATTTGCAGTGTCTGACCTTACACTACAGCATTTAAACCTCAGCTGAGATGCAGCCTCTCCTTTCCCTGGTTCTGCACTATCACAAGCCCAAACCCCCCCAGGTTATTTCTGACATGGTCAAGGAAGCTGCAAAGTGACAGATCCTGCACAGCAGTGGCTCCACAGCCTGGCTCCCTGCAGGAAGCCAAGGAGAAGCGTATGGGGAAATGAAATGTTCCCAAGTTTCTTGACACCAGCCCTGGTGATCACTGCATCTTCCTCTGCTTTCAAAGGGCACTACATTCAAGTAGAATCTGCTCTAAAATATTGATTTAGAGCAGATGTAGTTTAAAGAGAGTTTACAAGGAAAGCATTTTTTGATCTTTTTTTTATGCTCTGAAGGGAGAGCATGAAAACAAAAAGCAACGTTAAGTCATAAAAAAATAATTGTTGTAGACCTCAGCAATTTTTAATTCCCCTTCCTTCACTAAACATCTGGGTTTTGTTAGAAAACACTGTAAAATGATTTTCCAAAACCTTTGACATGCACTGAGCAATCAATAGGACCCGAAAGCTCAGAAGGGAGGGTTTCAAACCTACTAAGGGTTGTTATTTATTAAGCCCTACAAGTGAAATTGGTGTAACCATTTTCTCCTGCCGAACCATTCCCTGCTATTTGCAAGGGCACAGGGGTAGGGAGTTAGCATGTTAAGACGATGCTCATTTAATAGAAGAAAAGGACATTACACCAAGGAAACTATTATTCAAGCAGACTCAGTCTGATGAGCCAAGAAAAAGCTGCCTCTGCACAACCCAGGGCTCTCGAGACACCTATGCGATTAAGTTACTTCAGAACAAATTAGTGTTCCATGAACTGATTAGAACATAAATAAGCCCAACAGGAAAGAGAGAAGCCACTGACAGACACAGCATCCTCCTGACAGCAGCTGAGCTCTCCAGCTCTCATTCAGAATGAGCACCAAAAAGCTGTCAGTGCCAAAAGGATTTGTGGCCTTTTTACTCCCAATTCAAAGTACGTCAAAGCAGATGCAATATCTACAGTAGATAACTAATCACAAGAATCCTATACTTTCATTTTCTCTCGTCACTCAAAGCACAAATTGCAGCTCTCTCCCCGACCTAATAATTATTCGTATGGCTGCGTTTTGTTCTTCTCCAGCAGCAGCAGGAAACTTGATTGGAGCTGCAGGAACCCAGCCAGTGACTATCCAAGCTGCTGTTGTGATAGCATAAAGCAGAAGCCAACTCGGCAGGTAATTGGACTTGGAAGTCAGAGAGATCTCCCTCAGTCAGCTTGAAACGGTAATTTCATAGGGGAGAAAACAGGTTGCCTTTATCTACCACAAGTTACCAAAGGAAAACTTTGATCCTAAAGAAGACAGACATAATAAATACCAAGACACACTACCACAAAAAGGTATTAAAGGTGGGGTTTTTCAAGTCTGCAGCAATTCAAAAGGCATTTGGAATCTTCTCTGGAGTCACTATTAGGCATGCAATCAGTCAGGAAAGCACAACATTCCCTTGTTAGAAAGGAGTACTTCCAGTGCTCAGCAGTTATATTCTCTTGCCCACTGACTTCATACTTTGGAAAGTCTCAATTACCATCCACGCTGTAACGAGGGAATTCAGTCATGCTTCCAGAGTAATCCTGGGGAATCCTGCAGGGCTACTGTCAACAATTCCTGCTTCCTAATGCCATATTTCAAGTAATTCAAATGTACATGAAGCCTCTTCTTCATTTCTCTAAACTTCACACCCGTGGAAGTAATTCCGAAGCATCAGAAGCCAAGGGAGAAATCTAAATGCTTGCAGAGCCAAAGTCACTGGGGAGTCCGTGATCAGAGCGCCCAGCCACACCAGTGAGCTCACTTAATGCCAGCTGCCAGCACCCCTCTCATATGGGACTGGGGAAGTTCTCTCCCACTGTTCCACAAAAAACTCCAACCAACGACGTCCAGCAAGAAGCCAGGGGATGGTCACGAAGAAGAGGAATGAGGAGTGAAGACTCACCCGTGTTTGTAGAGGGCAAAGTGTTAACCTACTGGTCCACTGAATCAAGAGATTGGATGTGTACTGGAACAGGAACACCCACGCTTCGCAGAAATTGGGATCATACAATTTTATTTAGACAGCATATTACTGACCTGCTTAAGATCTGTAAGAAAAACATCCCGGCCTTAAATATTATTCCATAGTGACATTAAGCTGGTTTAGTTTTCAGCCGCAGACTCCTCTTTCCCTTTGAGACTCAAATATCCCCAAACAAATAAAGTCACAAACCCTCAAAATATAAAAAACCCTTATGAAAGCCTCTCCTACTCCTCTCAAAACCCAGTGAAGTCCAGTTCAGCACCCCATCATTCCCATCAGGTGATTATTCTAAAAAAAAAACCCTTTTATCCCACTCTCACTTGAAGTTCAGCACCTGTTGGAAAATTTCTGCCCAAGTGAACCCTGTAATCATTTCTGACACCAGCACACTCTGACTGGAGTTTCACAACACTAAATAGTGTGCATGAAAGCAACAGTTAACACAATACAACTCAATGAAATAAACATTACAACTGACTTCTGACTTTGTTGAACAGCTCCAATAGCCTGAAAATAAAAATCACCAACCCCAACTATGTTACAATGAGCCAACAGCAAACTTACACCTATGACTTCGGTAGTCAGAGGAAGGTTTTCACAAATTCAGTGATTATAACTGATAAACCTTTTTCTTTATCCTGAGACTCATGTTAAAAGGCAAGGAATGGCCTCTCCTGTGATGATTTTGAAAGAAACTCTCAAATTCAGCAAAAGGGATTATCAAAATCTTGAGAAAGATCCATACACAGTTAATGAAGACTAACAGGCCCCCATTCACCAAACCCCTATCCCAGACATGCGCAGGACAGCAGAAGAGTTTTAAGCTCTTTCTTACAGTAAAACTAATTTTGACAATGCTGGAAAAAGTCTGTCTCAAATGGGCTGATTTTTGTCAAATAGGGGACGACACCACAAAATTTCCTGAATGGTGCCCAAGCACAGAGTTAGTAAAATAGGCCTTAAAGTCAAGTGCACAGTGTTGAAGAGATGCATCTCTCTTTTAACAATGACAACAACTCTGAAAAAACTTGAGACCTACCTACTACCCTATGCACTGCTTTCCCCCCAAATACACCAATATACCCTCAGAAGGCCAAACATTTCTGAATTTTCATCAGCACCTCAGAAGGCAGAGTGGCAAAAAACAAGTGCTTAGTGGAAAAAACAAAAGGCAGTGATTCATATGCAATTAGCTCAGCTAAATTTACTACTGAAGCCACTGCTACTCCAGCTGTCCTTGACACTTGCACAGCAGGGACAATGGAACACGACAAGCATCCTCTTACCATCTACTGCAGTGTTCAGGCTGACACACGAGCTCGAAATTGGTGACAGCTACAGTTCTTGAGCTGCTGCATTAATGCAATCAGCACAAAACCAGCCATGCACCTTATTCAAGCCTCCGTTTGTCAGAGACAAAGCCAGTGGAGGCAATCAGGGCTTCTCCCACCTTTGCTAAATCCACCACCCAAAAAGCATCAGCACTCTAAACATTACATATGTCTTTTGACTCACGTATTCAGTTTACAGTGACAGACAAGCAGAACAAAACAGAAAACTGGTATATGAAAAGTTAAAATGAAGGATGTAGAAGGAGGAAACTTGTTAATATCCTGTGCAGCACAAGTTTCTGCTGTTTCATCTTCCTTAAATACAAATTAGACTGAAAGACTGAGAGCACAACTAAACTGCTGAGGTCTAGCTGCACATTATTTTCTAAGAACTAAGCAGCTCACTTTTTATTAGCCCATGTTTCTTCATTTACACAAGTTACATGCAGAAACACTTCTCAGTAAAACAATTCAGGCTCTGGTGCCTAAGATGTGAGAAAAGCTGATGACAGCATCTTAAAAATGTAAGTGTCCTTTCTGTGCATGGGAAGAGCACTTGCTGAGAGCCACTGCACCACTGTTCTGGCACACATCCACCAGCCCTGCCCCAGACAGCAGCACAAATACACAAAAGCTCTTTTCTAAGGGTTCAGAGAAAGTGCAAAATACATTCAACTTGACGCATCTCTCTGAATCCAAATGCTCAGAGGACAGGCTTCAATGTCCCAGACCCTCTGCTATCTTTATAAGGGCACTAATTTGTACAGCACACATATTTTATCTGCACTACAATAACACCACAGATGAACATTAACCAGATTCCTTGTGGTGTCTGCCAGGTGTTTAAATATTTGCAACTCAAATGCTGAAATACTATCTGCAGTCTAAATGCTTAAGATTACCCAGTGAGAACATGTGTATATTTCCATCCACTATGTAAAACACATTTTTTCCCCATTTGTTACATTTCAAGTAACAAACTAGAATTACCAACATATACTACAGGTCTAATCTGAAGGTTGAATTCATCAGGAAGATTTAACTCACAAAAGCTTTCATTTTGATAACAGGAACACTGAAAAATATTTACTGTAACTTTTAAGCCAAAAGACTCCACATCTATCTGCAGCAGGCAAGCCCTATACAATGTTCAAAGAGAACAAGCTCTGATATTGTGTATTTTGGTAAGTTTAGGCACGTACTGTGTATGGTGTGTATTAGAAAAGAAAACATAATCCCATACTGTGTATTAAACAACATTTTTCTCTTGGTCCAAAACAGACAACACATTTCTGAGAATGGTGTAGGTTCTCTCCCTCTCTCTCCCAAGAGGTATTTCAGTGAGGTACATCTCCAACAAACCATCCTCTTGTGTGAGAGGCCACCACAGAACTTCCCCTCCAGTTTGGCCCAGATTCTACCCACTTCTTGCTTCTAAGAAAAAGGCTTTGAGAGGAGAGATAGCAAGACCTTTTACAGCCTGAAATATATTCCACCACCTGAATTCTGACCTGGACAGTTCTATATGCTAATATGTTGCTAGGTTAATATATTTACTTTGCTGCTTTTCCTCCTACACCCATACTAAACTTCAGGTAAAAATTTGTGTAGTATCCTTATTAGCAACAAAAATGAAAGGCCCAAAGGGATCAGAACATTTCTTATAGCATGTCAGTTATCTTCTGAAGAAGAAAGAAATACCACTCCAGTGAGAAAGAACAAAAATACTTTTTGTGTTTTTATCCCCTGACTACTCTATGGCTCAGATAAAACAGTGAGCGCTGACAGTCAGCTTTCTGAACCAGGGCAGGAAGGTCAGATTATCTCATACCTGAGAGCTTACAGATGATTTTAAGCAGGTAACTGGATTAAAGCTATATACCCCAGAAAGAAAATCCACTGCAGCCTCTTCAGTAAACAAATGTATCCTACTAGCACAGAATAAACTGACAGAAAGGCAAATCAGCAGTAATACCTGAGCTGTTCTCCACTCAGGATCATCAAAAACCAGGATTTGCCCAGTGTCACATACCTTTGATGCTTGAGGAGTAGAGATGACGTGAACAGTGCTGGGCTTAACTCCGTTTGCCTTGGGTCGCTTGTAAAGGGCAAATCTGCTTTTCCTGCGTCCCCTGTCACCATTAGGGAGGGATCCATTATACCTGGAAATAAAGGAAAAAAAGTTCAGCATAAACCACCACCAGTTTGGAATGCAGGAAAGGAGAGAGCAGTTATTTGGCCACAATATTCTGGTATTATCAAATGCATGGGGCAAAACAGAAAAAAAGTAACAACCAGGCTAAATTTTGCTTCCTGAATTATGAGCACTCAAACATTCTTTACCTACCAATGGTTGAAATTTTATTCTCATTAAAAAGATAATTAGCTACAAATTAAATACTCCGTTTTTCAGCTACAGAAACACTTGTTCACCTCTAGAATCAAAGGAATTTGGAAGAACAAATTCTACATCTTCACTTTAAATTCAGAACACAAGGAGGTTTAAACAGTTTTTACCCTACCACCCCTCTCCCCACATCTCATGCAGGAGTGGAGGAAGAACAGGGGCAACTTGGAAAACCAAAGTAATTTGGGGGCAAGTAAAACTATGCGAAAAGGAATATTACTCACACAGAATGCTTTTCTAGTTGTGTCCCCTCCTTTTTTAAAAAACTTTAATCCTAAAGGCTTTATCTATTATTAAAGAAAGAGGATGCAAATGTTTTTAATTTATGTGACTATCTGAAGCCTCACTAATGACTTTCTTTATCAGGTGTAACACAGGAGCCCTTGACAGTTCTTTCATCTCTCCCTGAGGACACAGACCCAACGGATTAATTATTCAGAGAAGTCTGAAGCCTCAAGGGGACAGAGCTCCCTCCCCAGGGAAGGCATCAACTGGAAATTTCTTTGCACTGCACAAGCGCGGAATTCACCACCACCTCACCCCGAAGATTTAGGTCAGGTAGAGGCTTTTCACCACCATTCCTGCCAGCTCTCAGCTGGTCTAGGGAGAGCTTTCAGGGCTTTACTGCCTCTTCCATTCCTGATCCTGAGATTTCAGACTTTTGCCCAAGAAACTACAGATGTTATTTCACTGATAAATCGCTTCTGTCTTACTGGTGAGGTCTTTTCTATACTGATCTCACACATCCCTCTCCTACAGTCTTTATGATTAAAGGCTACATCGCAGGCAGAAAAAGAATGAAAAAGAAAAGCAAAAGGCAGAAATGCAGTAACCCAGAATAATTTTTTTCTTATCACTACATCCTGTATATGTAATTATTTGTATAACAGGAGAATGCACTTGGAGAGCCTCCTACCCTTCTGTGAACCAGCGGGAAATGGGCAGTGGACAAAAGCAAGAGACCTCATTGCTGGGGCTCTGGAGAAGGCTCACTGCTCACTCCAGGCAAGGATCACCTGCTGTCCCACAGGGAAACAACTCACAGCTGCACAGCCACCATGTCTAAACAGCAGGAATCCCAAATGCAGGGCTGCTGAATGACTGAGCACAGGCAAGAACAGATTTCAGATCAAAATAATCTCAAATCTCAGTGCTCTAGAACATAAAACTTAGACATTTAAAAAATGCACATTCAATACATGACGCTAAAGCCACATAGAAAGTTGAGAGACCTTCAGCTGAACTTGTCCTCTCACTCCCATTTTCATAGAGAAAACTGCTGTGTCTTTCTGGAATATTAAAAGACATTCACCAACACAGCACAAAAACAACAGCAGTAAATCACTAGTATTTCATGCCAGGCCTACTTGCACCTTGAAAATTTGTTATTAACCCTACACCAGAGAAGTGCAGCACAGTGGATCCTCATCACAAGAGACCAATCCGTAGAAAGATACATCAATATGTTCCACAGGCAGCTTAAATACCAGCACTTAAAATAGGAGTTATTTGATTCTCCACTTGAATCTCCCTGGATATATGCACATGCTTTCTTTCAAAGGCACTATTATCAGGAATATGCCAGCAAGTTTTAACTTGTTGAAGACAACATTCTTTCTACAAGTATTTTTATCTGGAAACCTTAAAAAAGTAACAATTCCCTCAGAAATAATACATAACTACTATATATTACCATTGCTAGCTTTAGATCCTGTAATTATTAATTTTTCTTATACTTGTGTAACTGTTAAGCAGTTAAATTAAAATAGTTCCACTGAAAGCTAAAACCAGGCAAGTGGGGTTTTATTGTTTAGGGGGTTTTTCCTCATTTTCAGAAAACAATTTTAATGGGGAAGGCCACTCTAATTCATTTCAGGTTTCTGTGGGATTTAATTACTTTTGAAAGAGAAAAATAAAGAAGCTCAATGTTAAAAGACCTCTTGGAAACTTCATATAGGAAGGAAATACAAGCAAAGTGAAAGCTGAACTCATTCATCTTGATTTGCACTGACAAATTTTCATGCAGGCTTTCCTTGTGCCCATTTCCACATTTCCTTTCCACCAAGAGCAAGAGGAATTGAGTGGTAGTTTTATGATTTGTTATGCTTTAATTATAGACCTGTAAGTTTGATTTTCATCCGACAGTGGTAGAAAGAGCTGGGGCAATTCCTAGGGATACACACACGTTTTAGAAGGGGGAAAAAAAAAAGGGTGTGAGAAGTTGCCTCTCTCCACAGCCGGCAGACGCCTTCGTTTTCCCTAGGCCAGGCCTCTCAACTTGTTCCCCACAAACCAACGCTCCCCATGGCGCTGTGGCCACACCTTTCCTTCCCACCCCCTGAACAAGCTCCGTACCCAGTGACCCGGCAGTAATGCCCTGGGATGCTGCCAGCCATGGCAGGACTGCTCCTTCCCACCCTCTCTGCCCTGCTCCTGAGGCAGCAGCCCCACAGCCTTGGCCCGTCCCCGCCTTTCTGACAGGAGCTGTCCCACAGGACACAGAGGGATTCAGCACCCAGGAGGAGGAATAGCTGCCCACACCTTGCTGAGCCAGCTTTTCCAAGCACAGGCACAAGGAACTACAAAAAAACCTTTCCTCTCCTCTCCACTGCTCTCAGCTCTTCCACTGAGCAGTGCCTGGGCGAGCAACAAGTGCCTCCCTCGGAGCAGCAGCAGGATGGAATCACATATGGAGAAGGGACAAGGATTGAGGCCACAAATTCCCCATCACCAAACACTCGGAGACTCCGAGCTTCCCCACAGCCAACAGAAGCTTCCTCTCTCAAAGTCTCTCCACAAGCAGGAGCCATTTCCCTTCTCCCTGCACCCCTCCAATGGCTCCAGGATCAGCTTAGGGACCAGCATGTCAGCACTCCAACCAAAAGACAACCTGCAGCTGGAACTCTCCTTCACCCCACCAAAAAGCCTGGAACAAATGTTGTTTCCAACTAATAAACAAACTAGGAAAAATCCACTTCATGGAGACGGAGCATTCATTTCTGAGAGCACCCTGCCCACACACAGATCTATGGGGCACTCCCGAAGTTCTCCAGATGTTCATCAGACCAACACATGTGGAAGGAGCAGTCCTGTACTTTTTCCAAACGCTTCTCAGTGACAGCAGTACTGGGACAAGCTGCATTATGAAACCTCCTGGGATAATTATCTCAGTTGATAGCACTATTCCTTGCAAATAAGGGAGTGGTGCTGGCATGGGCTATGGGCACCATAATTATCAAAGCCGGTTTCCTACAGATTTACATCAAACACTCGAAGAGTTTGGTACACAATGAACTGCAAACTCCAATTAAGCTTTTCCCATGGCTGGGATATGTAATGAAAGCCTCTCCTCCGCCTGGGTTCACGGCTGTCTGGAGAGCAAGACCACACATGCTCTCTCCCACAGTCCACTGTGGCAAGCTCCTACTTTCTACAGGTCTTGTACTACTTGTACTACTACTACTACAAGTACTTGTCTACTTCAGAGATCAGCAACAAGCTTTGAACTATTTGTCAGACAGCTTGTTACACAAGCTTTTTTGGTTTATGCTTATTTTGGTTTTGTTTTCTAAAAAAATCCAGCCTAGACAGTGGCGAAGAGTAAATGACAGCTCTGTTACTTGGCACAAGAGCTCTAAATCTTGACCTGTACCTTGGAAAGCTTGACTTCAACTCAAGGAAGTCATCCTTAAAATTAAGATACCTACTACCTGACATTGAAAGTGCTGCACGTAGCTAATTTTTTTTTTACAGTGCTATCAAAATACAAGCCATCATAAAACTTAAATACTTCTCCACACCTATGCAAACTACCTCCCAAGACTAAAACTGAACAACTCCTGATTTTCACCGGTAATATTTCCCCCAGACAAAAAGGAGTAATTTTACTTTGCCTTCCTTGTCTATTACTAACAGATCTACAGCACACCTCGTCATTTTTGGATGAAAACCATCCCAAACGACAGACTTGGCTATAAACAGATGAGATGCTGCAGTTCAGTTGTTTCCATAGCTCTAGTGAGTCAAACAGCACATCTTTGCTCACTAAACAATAAAGCTGCAGGAGTAAGTCAGACTTGAGTAAATCTTCCCTTGTAAGTACATTCTGATCCCATATTTGGTAGAATCCTGTAGCACATTCTCCACACATACCAAAATTCAGTTTGTGCTTACACTGTATTTTTACCATCCCTGAACCAGTGTGGTCCCACACTGCTGCCAAAAGCAGCAGTCTCACCTTTCATTCCTTAATTCGTTCCCACTACTTCTCTCCTTGGTTCACATGAAGGGGAAACAAAACTAGATTTATGCTTTAAATTCAGTTTTAAAACCACATTCCTCACTCTCCAGCCCACTGTAAAGCCACAGAAGCACTTGTATCAGCAACGTGGAAAACAGCACAGAGAGCAGGAGAGATTCCCTTGCAAGTACAGCGAGTCTACAGCTATCATGACATCCAAACATATGAAGGCTAAAGATACATTATTCACCTTTGCAATACCCAGTCCCAGAGCTTTTCACGGCTCCACACTCAAGTCCTGACTAACTGGAAAACCCTCTGCTGCTGAAGCATCCAACACTCCCTCCCTTTAACACACATTAAAAGGGAAAAAGTCACATGTTTATAGTTTATAGCAAAACACAAAGCTTCAAGATACGCAAAGTTGACAACAAAACAAGTGTATTTGTGTCTCCTTTTATATAATATCACCGCCAGTACTTCATAGTCTTTACACCCTCTCCCCTTGTATCAACCTCAACAATTCATTTTGTATCTAGCAATATTTCGACAAAAGAATGGCTAAGGATTTCCTTTCTAAAAAAAGGCAAGAATTCTTTCAAATACATTTTTCTGCATCAGAGCTTCAGAAAACAAGCAGTTGCTGTCTGCCAGTTATCTGAGAATTTCAGTGAAACAGAACAGTGAAGTTACTCTCAAACTTAATCTCATGGAGAAGAGTTCCAAATAGCGAAAGTGAAGCTAAGGAGAACTTCTGTACCAACAGGAGACTCCTGGTTCATTTCCTCCTTTGAACTGTGTTCTCTGGTGCTGTATCAGTGTCACAGATATTAACTCTACATGAATTTAGGTCTCAGCTTGTCTCCAGCTGATTATATGCATCAATGTCTGTCTCAGAAACAGCCTCCACCACCAGAGGTACTACTGCTAATCCCGTTCCTGTCGGGGAGTTTTGGCAGTGAACACACGACTGCTCCTTGAACAGTGCAGTGCTTCACAGATCACTACAACAGATGGCAACAAACACCTTTAATGCTGGATTTTCTCGGAGGCTGGAAGGAGGACACTGTTTTATCCTTGCTGCCCTCATGCCCTGGCACTCAACAAGCCTTGACTGACCAGAAGGTTCCCTTCTGTCTTCCCAAGGTGCCCCTTCCCCACTGCATCATATGCACATCTGGAAAAATGGACAGCTGCTTCCTGGACACAGAATGACAGAAAACAGAGCTGGAAGAGTCACCTGCTCCATCCCCAACTCAAAGGCTTGATCCAGTCGATCCATGACACCTTTGTTTCAGTTAGCCTGGAAGATCCAGGCCTCCCCACTGTGTTTCAACATCTTTAGAGTTAAAACTTTCCCTGTGCACACAGCAAGGGAGATCCAGGTCAAGCAAGCCTCTTGCACTTCCTGCCAAATCCACCAAAGAGCTTAAACAACCTGTTCTCTCTTCCTTCTCACGGCAGGCTCACGTGCTAGATTAATTCCCATCAGATTTTTCTTTCTTTCTGAAGGAAAAGGTTTAAGTGGCTACAACAGCAAAACTAAAGTAGTATTAAGTAGAAAGACTACAGCAATAAACAACTCATGGATAACCAAAGGGCTTCCATCCTTTGATTAACAAAAGCCACTGATCCAAGACCTTCGGTTTATGCAACCTTGGAGGAAGTCCTGAATGAAAGGCACGGTCCCACCTCAGACTCTGCTGGCTAAGACATCTCCATAGGCATAAATGCTTCCTAATCACTACCAGTCGTACAGCTTAAAAAAGCCAGTCTTCCTGCAGAGCAAGAAAATCCAAACCAACAAGTTCCAAAGTCCCAAATAATCTCATCTCTTTACCCAATTAAGAGCAATGTTTTTGCATCTGTGAACTTGATTATCCCTGAGAAAGGTATGTTGGAGTTATTAACTGTGGCTATAATCAGTTTGGGGTTGTTTTTTTTGCTTCTGAGACAAGTGTTTGTTCTTACGACTCGCATTTGTAAAGACATTTTACTATCATGAAACACTTCAGGAAGCATTCCCTTCTCCAGCACTTTTGGAACACTCCTCGGCATAGTGATCAGCCCTGTGTGTTCACCACAAGCCTTCTCTTCCCCAGCACCAAATTTCAGTACTCCTTGCTTTGTTTACTGCTACCTGTGCTGTCCTCGAGCCTTCAAAGGGGCTGCAGTGATTCAGTGAAATGCAGCCTGACCTGATCTGTGCCATGACCCCAGATTTTTCTCAGAAAAGGCTGGCTTGCATCACTGGCTTGTGATTAGGAGTTATTTTTAATTACTTTTTTTAGCTACCTTTCAAAAGTTGCTCCTACCACCAGAGCAGTGAGCTGGCCCAAAAGCCTCACGCTACACTCACAGAGCTTTTATGTTCACATCCAGCGAGCCCCTCTCTGATCAGAATCACAAGTATGGATTAGCTGAGCACACAGTAAAAGGTTACGTACACCATGAAAAAAACAACAAACAAAGCTTTCAGAGGCACCTACAGCAGATCAGATAAGCTAGAACCTACTTTCCTGCTTCACGGGGTATACAAATTAAGTAGAATCTTATCTACTGGAAAGACCGCGAGAAGTCACATGTGCAGTAGCTGAGGTTCTCCAGGGTGACCTTAATTATTCCCTGGTGTTCTGGAACAGAACTGGTCACTCTTCTGGTTTGGGGGGGAAAGGCTATTCCTGGCTGCTGTGGCCTCCTCCTGTTCCCCGCACCTCCATCCACCAAGCGATGAAAGGATCCGGTACCCTCTAGATCAGGTTAACTCATTTTTTAATTATTCCACTCCACACATTCCCCTCCACCACCAGCAGGACTACCCTGCTATTATAACGGCTGTAACATAAGAGTAATAAAAAGATCAAGTTTGTTTCCGGGAGAATATTTATAGAAAATAGCTGACTAACCCTCATGCATGTTTAGCTCACGTAACACAGGCACTTCAAGAAACACGCACCTGATCTGTAGTAACTGCACCCTATTCAAAAAGTTAAAGGATGCTCTTGGCTTGCAAATAACAAATGGATTGTGTAAGAACTGCTTTTAATCAGCTTTATTTACACCACACATCCAGCTTCCTCCAAGATTCCCAAAACAACTCTTTGCTATTTTGATAACTCTTCCCCTCACTGAGAGGCAGAGGAAGAAATTCTGGAGTAAGAAAATACAGAAGCAGCAGAAGCAACCAGTCCCCAAGTGAGGGGCACAGGAGCCAGGGCTTTATTACTGCAGCTGCTTGTCAGGTAAGACCAGAGAGATGCAGGCAGGAATACAAAAGAGCTGCTGTTTCTTCCGGGCTGGGAGGAACTTTCTGCAGAAACTTCTTATTACCCTCCTTGATCTTTCTTAGCAAGTGGCTTGTTACTTGTCCCAAGCTATTTTTCTGGAAAATAATTTGGTTTTTTTTGTTTTTGTGAAATCAAAGACAGTTGTGTAAGTAGCACAAGAGTTCAATAAAAGCTGATATTCTGGAAGCACCCAAGGAACAGGCTGATGCAGCCTACTGGAGCATCAGGATAAGCCTCAATTAAAGCAGTCAGGTAACCTGACAGTTCCAAACAACTTAATAGCTAAAAACTCTCTAGGCAGGGATGACCTGAGTCTCACAACATAAAACACAGAAGTCATCCACAACCATGATATTAGCTGGGAAAAAGAAAGGCAGCAACTTTAACAGAAAAAAGCCACCACATTTAAGATATTATTATATCAATTCCAATAGAAGTAATATGCCAGCAGAGCATTAGAATGCAAAAGGTTTTCCTTTTAGAAAGCAAAGGGTAAGGAAACCTCTTCTTTCACATAATGATTTCCTTAACAATCCTTATTTCCAACATTTTACTGCTCCCCCCAGCATTCATTTAACAAGGAGGCAATTTTATTCAGTGCTTTAAGCCCATCTCCAAAGCTGTCAGCTAAAACCATTCACCGCTGCATAAAACCAGCAACGTTAGAGCACAGCAAAATACGGGGTATAACCTAATCAGGTTCATTTCAAAGGATGCTTTTTATTCCAGCTAAAAGAGCACAAGAGGTGGGCAGAGCACCATGTCTAGAGAATCCTCTTTCCAACCCTAAACCTCTCATAGCACGGAGGAAATGCTACTCATCTGAGAAGGATCTATAATCTAGCCAAATGCCACCGGAATTGTTCGACATGGCATTTGGTTAAATATACACAAATACAGCAGAAAGCGAGATCTGGCTTTCACTGCATTCAGAACAAGTCAGAAAAACACAAAATCCCTTTCAAAGCAAACTACTACACACAGCTGGGTTTCAGTGCACAGGAGGAAAGAAGGGAAGGAGGAAAACTGTTGATCCACACCACCAGAGGCTTAGGAACCACACAGCTTTGTTTGGAAACTATTTACAGTCTGTTCTTAAACATCAGATCAAGGCTGCAAGTTTCAAAATTGAGACAAATTAGACTTCACAGCATGCAAGGGGATGAGAGACCTCAAAACCCACCTGCCCTGACATTCTGAACTTTCTCCCAACCTATTTGTGCTTCACACACGCTCAAAGGGGCAAAACTGAACTGTTCAAATTTTAGCCTGAGGAATGAACAGTAATAACACCATGTTACAGCTGAAACTTCGCTACATTAAACATTATGGAGAAACTACATTTCACTCAAAGGACCATTTGGGCCATTGAAAATAAAAGCACAGTCCCAACAAGTCATTTCCTCAGAAATCAAGTGCTTTCCCTAAAAACCTATCAAGGACTATTTAATAGTTCACATTTTCATAAGAAAAGGTGATAGCTTTCTTATAACTTCAGTTCACCTCCAAATACAAGCAGTTGCAATGTCATTTTTGTGATTCCACAGGCAGTGGAAGTTCCAGGACGTCTGTTACAGCTTTTTCAAACACTGATGCATGACAAGAATCTTCTTAGGTTGGTTTCAGTACCATTTAGCACAGAGGAAGAGATAGAATTTGCATCCATTTTGTGAATATAAGTGATCTCACCAGCAGTGCACTGAATAGAAAGTGAGGCACTCAACTACTGCATCCTGAGCTGCAACATCCAAGTCTAATTCTATCAATTTTAACATTCCTTTTAGCTTCCCAGGGAAAAAGACACCCTTACGAAGGCACAGCTCCCAGTTCAACCCCAATTGCTGAATAGAATCCCAAATATTTGCCTCAGAAACAGAAAATAAAGAATTGGGTTTCCTTCTTTGTAGCACTTGCAAGCATTGCTGCCTCTCTGAACACAGCAGCTTCCTTAATATCACTGATTCTGCATTATATCAACTGCTCCACAGCACAAGCTGTCAAAGGGAAGATAATCTACTGCACTGCCTGCTCCCAGCACATTTAGAGTGAGTAAGTAAAGGGAAAAAGCAAAGAATCACCTTTCTGCCTGTTCTTGGTTAGCAAGTGTGTTCTGTGCCCTAAAATCCACACAGGATAAATTATTCATCATACCCAGTTTGAAAGAACTACCTGAAACCTACTGGATCTGTGTGTGGACCGTAGGTACAGAGGCATCACAGCACTGCTGAAGCTGCGGGGTTTTTTTAAAAAGTCTTAATAAAACAGAAATTAACAGTGCAGCAATGCAGAGAACTAGACTTCAATATATCTTCTTCCGACTTAAAACACGCTGACAGCTTATTAATTTACAGCAACCTTGGGTGTTTGCTTTTATCATAATCTATAACAAAGTTAATCAGACATCTCTAGCCAGGGAAAGATTTCTGCAAAGCCATTAAGTGCTTACTGCTGATCAGCAAAATGAATTCTGATCTATGTACCTTCATGTCAGTAGAGTCTTTCAGTTTCATACTTTCACCTACAGGATGCTGAGATTTTGCTTCCCTTAAGAGGGCTTCCCAAAATGCTACATAAAATAAACATTGACCTTTCACAGGCCTCAGAAAACACCACTTACTAAGAATGAATCAAAGCAACAGAAGTGATGAAATTCCTAATGTTTTTTCACTTCCAAATGCTCAGACATCCTAATCTCCAGAAGAATTCTCACTACAGAGCTTCATGGAGCAGTGCCTGAACAAGAGACCTTGCACTGCTGTGGTCTGCAGATGGGAAGGCACCTCCTCACCGAAGCAGCAAGAGTTTTATGCAAGACAACCACACGAGACTGTGTTTATACACAGATGCAAGCTCTGAAACTCTGAAGCCACACCGAAGGCTCTACAGCAGCGAAGTTTCCTACAGCAAAATTTTCACTTAGCTCATCTGCAGGGCTATTCCAGCCCGCCTACTTCTGGTTACACTCTGCAAGCTGAAGTTTCATTCCAACAGATATTAAGTAACGTGCACAAGCGGCACAATGGTTTGTAGAACAGAAAACAAGTTTAAAACCACAGATAGCTCTCCCTCGAATTTTTTCCTTTGGAAATCCAGCCCCTTTTCTTTGCCAACACCCACAAAGGCAGACAGCATACTATTACTATTTTTGTTCACCAACTTTCAAGAAAACAAGCCACCCCATACGTTTCCCTCTATTTCTCTAGATTCCTTTGATTTTAAAGGCAAGGATGCCCTATGGGGCAAACCAGCCCAAGAAAACAGAGGATATGTTTAAAGCAATGTTTCCACAAGTACAGGCCATAATATCAAACAGTATTACAGGACTTAAAAGTAGCTCTTGCAAGCCAAATGGAAATTCAGCTGTGGAAATAAAGCTCATGAGCTCAAGACTGAAATTCGAAGTGCATTGCCCAGCAAAGCATGACTGCAGGAGCTAGTTCAGAGACACAGAAATCAAGTAATTGATTACAGTTGCCTGGCTCGAGAGATTCTGTGTTGCCCTCAAGTTTTTATACCTGACATCACTCTCCATAAGGGCACCTTGGCCATGCCGCACTGTTTTCAGCTGAAGAGGGGGAGTGGTACAACGCTAAAAAGCTTTGCATCCACTGCAGTGCATGAGGATACGTAAGACTCAGATTTTATCTGTACTATCTCATTTTTATGAGGGTTTTGCAGATTCCCAAATTCTTTCCCGTCCTCCCCTGCCCATCTAAAGGTGCTGCACGTGCATTTCAGAATATAAACCACACATTCCCTTGCTACTCTGGCAATACTTTGGCACTATACCCATAGGAATATCTCTCAGGGACTCCCACAACGGTCCTCCTTACCTCCTACAGCCCGATCAAAAGCAGAGGAAAGAGCATTTGTAGAAATCTCTCAGGCTGTACTACCTTGAGGGGGAGCACAAGATAAGAATGACATCCAGAAATACTCACACCCCATCAGTCTGTTTCAGTATCTGTGTAAAACTCAGAAGCAAATCTCCCGAAACTGCCCGTTATAAAGGAATAAGCCTGAAATCTACTGCAGAGGCATTCATGTCTGGACAAATCCCAAATTTTTCCTTTCAGAGTTTTGGCCAAGAACGAAAGTCCCCCACTAAGCTATTTTACAACCACTAGGAAAAGGAGACTTCCCACATCCAGAAAATTTAAATGTTTGAGTAACACAGAATACTCTTCTTAGCTCTGAACTGAGCTCACACACGAGGCAAAATATGAGGCTGCTAAACTACACGGGACATTGTTTACAATTCTCAAAGCAGTTTCAGGTTGTGTTCAAAATGACTCCAAAAAGCTGTTTTTCCAAGAAAAGACGACATTCAGAGTTATTCTCTTCTACAACCAAACCTCTTCTACATCCACCCCTCAGTTACCTGAGGTAGCAGAACATTTGTGTGCGTTCCCACTCAAAGCTGATATCCCAACACTGTTATTACTACTGCAGGCAGCAGAGGTGAAGCAATAGTAGTGACAAGGAGAACAATGAAAAAACAAGGAGTTTCATAAGCCAGGGAACCAGCAAAGCATGATTTCCTCTGGGTACATGTCTTGCAGTTGGATTCCTTCTTTGTCTACTGAGGTGACAGCTCCAATTGAAGCTTTTTCTCAGAGGTGAGAATCAGTCACATGGATTCCCCGATGCCTTACAAGGAGAGGGGTGGGAATCTCATTCATCTTACAGCCTCTCCTCACCAGAGCTCAAACAGCATCGGGAAGCTGTGGAATAAAATCAGTTCAGTGACATCCTTCATTTCCAGTTACAGACTACAAGCTCACCTGTCACTATATCTCTCAGTAAATCACGGCATATTCACCAGAGGCAGATGGAAAATGACTGGGATAGGGAGCCAGTGGTGCCAGCAGAGCTGAGGATTCACTGTCCTCCTGCAGGACAACTGCCTGGACAGCCAGGAGCAGTGACTGCTCCACTCCAGCTGTGGCATCACCATCCCAAAACTGACCACCTTGTTAAACAGTTTATCCCACACCACAAATACCAGCAGCTCTAGAGGCTACAAGCAGTTATGACCATTGGTGTGAAACAGGCACCTGTTCAGAACTTCTCCAGATTTTAACCAGGATTCATTTATGCCAAGACAAACTGCCCATCTGAACAGTCATTATCTGGACTTTTGTTCTTCCAAAACAACAAATAACAAGAAACTAAAAAGTCCTGTCAAATTCTGCTTGTTATACCATATTTTTAAAATTCTGACAATAGCTGTCACAGTGCATTTGTCTATACATCAAATAAACTCCATCTTTCTCCAAATACAGAGTAAAGTCTAGAAACAGAAGCAGGAAGAAAATGAAATGTGTGTTATACCTAACCAGACCAGCCTTTAGATTTAATAATGACTAAGGAAACCAAAGACTGCTCACAATCACTTACACAAGAACCACTTAGTTCATGCACAAGCAAGAATGGTGCAGGATGTGGGAGAACATCCCTTTGCACTCGTGGTTACAATGAATGAGTTGTTTTTACAAATGAACACACTTATTTTCTGGATATTAAAGAGCAACACACATTCTTATCTCTTTCAGTTTAACTCAGCTAAGGGTTTTAGTCTCTTGACTTAGGCATGACAAACTGATCTTTAACGCATTTCTCAATCTCTGCACAGCACAAAGCATCCCACTTTTACCACCTGGCATATTCATAACTAATTTCATCAGTTCACAAAAGTGAGACAGCTGCTTTTTCTCAACTGTCATCTCTGCCCAAACCTTACAAATCAGCCCATACTCCTTCTGGCTTGGGTCTGAATAGAGCCTGCAACTGGACCCCAGCCAACCCCAAATCCAGTTCCTTCCTTCCCGCCTGGACTGGCTACAGAAGGCCCAGAGCAAATCACTTTTGCCTCAAAAATCTGCTTGTCCTTTAACAAAGTATCATTTTACCATTGTTCTCTCTCCACCAAGAGGTTTCCAGTAGGCAAAGCCATAATATAAACCAGTCACCTCCAAAGAGTTGAAGGTGCAAACCAGCAATACATGATCAGAGGCCAATTCCTGAGGTGAATTTAAAGTCACGCTGCACATAATAAACTACAAGGGTACACGGAGCTTGACTGAAACCCTGCTAATCACTTAAACCCTGGCTTTGCTTACAGAGGGAACTGTACTTTCTGAGTATTCCTGCATCCTTACATGGACAGCTATTTGCTGGATTACACCAGTCTCTGCATGCTGGAAACTCCAAACTTGCAATAAAACTGGATAGATGGAACTCCGGTTTTGCAGCTGGAAGTGGGATTGCACAACCAGAGATAAGGCACGGCTGAGTGAGCCATGGAACTGCAGCATTTTGTGCTCAAACATGGAAAGCAAGGCACCAAACCCAAGTCAAAAGTTAAAGCTCTTTTGCTCTGACAGCAAGCAGACCATGAAAATACTGGAAAAAAAACAGCTTATTTATCTTTCATCGGCAAAAGAAGGAACATATCTAGAGCTTTTGGGAAAGCTCCCTCAAAGTCTTCAAATGGGTGCAGGGACTCATTACCAAAAAGGGTAGAAAAGAACATTTGGGTATTAAGAAAATATTTGTGAAAATTATGGGAAAAAAATTGCAGTGTACATCCCTAAAAGCAAACAAGCAGCTTGCAGTCTCTACCCCGGCATCTTCAGCAAAGCATCTTACTTAGGGAACAAACCTCAGCACGGTCAGTAAAACTAAAGCACTGCAGCTTCCACAGCCACTGCCCATGGAGCCGGATCCTGCAACCTCCTGGAATGCCAGCGCCATCCCAAGGGCAGCTGCATCACCAGTGGTGTTTTGAGGTATCTCTCATGTTTCAGACTTTTCATTCTTCCAGTGAAGCCCAGCTAAAAACAAAAGTGGAGTAAAAAACTATGCAAGGCTTGCCCACTTGGCTGTTGCCAAACTTCCTTCTCCAGTTTTCGCTCTGATGGAAGAAGTTACTCAGCTGCTCGTAGGGACCGACACCTGCCTCCTCTCAGATCTGCCCCAATTCCAAATTCTTCCATTTGCTTGATTTGCTGGTAGCTTTTTTGGCAAAAGCCACCAAGGTGGTGACAGCCCATTTAATTAAATCTTCTGGCAGAGTCAGATGAGGGAACACTTACGAAGAATTCCTCTGTCTGCACTGCAGTCCTGGCAGAGGAGGTGCAGACCTGCAGCAGGGCACTGCCACCTCTCCCGTCACACACGTGGCTCTGGAATGGGACTTCTGCCCACAGCCCAGCACAGAAGGCCACACACCAAACTCATGAATCAAAACTCCCTCCCTGATGCACCGAGAAACTACTCCAGCAAATTTTAAGATTCAGAATGCAATTCGAAGTAAGCATTGCACATTTGTTAGCAGAAAGGTTAGGGCAAGCACAAAATAATGACTCCTATCAAGCCTGAAAGATTCTTCTTCAGCACCAAAATTATTTTGAATCCAAGTACTGAGCTGCACAGCTATTTGCTCTCAGAGGTCAAACACGCACTAGGAGGAAGGCAAGTTGAAAGTCCAGCAACATTTTGGTATATTAGTCAATGTTCCATAAAAAACACAGTCAATCTGTGAGGTGCTGAACCCTGCCACAGGATGTGCTGGGAAGCAGGAACCACGCAGCCCTCGCTATCTTTCACCAGCTCGGCGTCTCCTGTGAAAGGAGGACACACACACACACTACTCCTGTTTCAAAGGCTGTGGCTCCACCAGCACTAAATCACACAGCAACAATCAAACTGAATTCATGCTGTTGCACGTGAAGAAATACAGCTGTGCTTATATCAAAGTTTCAGCCCATTAACTTCTGTGTCCAGACTAAACAGTTCTCTCACTCTTCCCAAGGGCACGTGCTCGAGAGTTTGCACATTTGGGCTCCAGTTTATTTGTAATAGGCAAGCAGAGATTTAAGCTTTTATTCGCTTCAATTTGTTTACTTTCATACAGTGACTAATTGTCTTCAGTCAGTCCCACTCTGTCCTTACCCACAACATTTCCATGCCTTAAGAGGATACACCCCAGAAGTCTGAAGCCTACCTGTTTGTTGAGGCATTACTAAAGCCAGCCAGATTGAAGAATAAAATTTTTCATGACAGCTTATGAACTCACTAGATTCTAAATTAAAGACAGCACACGTATTTCTGGGTGACGAGTAATTTGAAAGCCCACTAAACACATCATTAGTTAGAGAAATGTTTCAAAAAGTTAAAAAAATATTCCTCAGAGAGGAAGACTGACAACAATTTTTTGTCTTCAACTCCTTGAATGTAAAGAGAAAAAAAAAAAATTTTGCAACAACAGGGGTCAGTTAATATTACAGCACTCAAGGAGATGACCATAATGCTTCTTGGCCTTCTCCTTTTAACCTACTATGTGCCAGCTGTCTCTTAACTTTTCTTGCCTGTCCCCGCTCCCTTGGGGAGGCAGCAAACAGACATTTGACACAGTATTTGTCTCACTGTGCAGCTGCCTGCCTGCACCTCTGGTAAATACAATTAGTTGCTACACAGCAACATAGCTATATCACAGTCAATATAAGCAGTAAATATGATAGAGGAACATAAGGTCTTTATTGACAAACACTCAGTGAGGGCACGTGTGGCCTTTGCACCAATTCCCTAGAACAGGAAGCCTTCTGCTACCCAGATTAGTACAGCCCACATCTACTCCATCCTCCTTGAAACACGTGAGTTGTATCTACAGTGAGGTCAGCGTGAAATATTAAAAATTATACTGTTAAATGACCTGAAGTAAATCAATCCCAGAAGCACAAAACAGAGCTTGCTCGCTTTCCCTCCCTCCAGGAGGGACAAACTGCTACTGAAAGCAGGATGCCTAATAGGTCCTTCAGCTATCAGCACCTTCCTATCATTCCTCATCAAACAGAGCTCATCTCCAAACCACTTTGCTTTTAATGCAACAAACTCTTCAGCTTTGTAGACGTTGCCGGTATCCAATTTCACAACTGCTGTTTATAATGTGTTCCCTCCAGATGACATTTCTGTTGTGAAACAGAGGAAAGCTTTTAGCTGAATTACTCTTTCTTCTCCGTGAGCCAATAACTGCTGTACTAGCCAGCTGCGTGCGTGCCTCCCAGTGACCTCACACGAGGACTTCCAAGGCTGGAAGATGAAGATCTGAGCGAAACTTCATTGCAAAACAGCTGATAGTTGCTATTTTTAGGAACAGAGGTTACACTAATCAGAACAAGTAATTGTAGAAGCATTGTCTAGATGAAGACAATGCAAGTCCAGTGTCACCTTGTTCACACACCGCTCATAATCCCATCACACTAAAACGCTGCGTCCTCCTGCCACACGGCCCCTCACTGACAAGTCTTCCAAGACCAAATATTTTAAACTGCTGAAGCTTCACTGTACAGGGATTTCCTACAAGGACTGTCTTCCTGGACCCTAAGATCTTTTAACTCAAGCCAACAAGTGCTGTTTGTGGAAAGGGCAGGAGAGATGTTTATTCCCAGGCAAACCCAAAGACAGGTTACTCTTAGTGCTGAATTCCCAGCACCACGATGCCTACTCAGACTTTAAGAAAACCCTACAAACAGTTTGCTGCCCACCATCCTCCCCTGGTCTTTGTTTGATTTTAAATCATTATCCAGTCATCCACACTGCAGAGACCCAGTGAGAGTATTTGCACAGGAGGTCACATTACAAGGTCGAACAGAGGAGTCAGCCCAGAAGGGGCACAGCTGGCGGTGCAGAGGGTGCTCGATGCTGCAGCACAGCCGAGGAGCTGGGACAGCGCTGCTCCTGCTCCTGCCCTGCCCTCAGAGCTCACTAATCTCTGCTTTGGAACCCCCACTGCTCTCGACTGTACTCTTTGCTTAACATGAGCACCAAGACTATTGCAGGCTAGCAAGTAATAGGATTAAAGCTGTCTAATCCCAGATGTTACTTACAGTTTGTCGGACAAGTCACGAATTGGTCCCCCAAAGTACGGGAATGTCACTACGAACTCAAGACCCAGGACTAACCCACATAAAGCTACACCAGGAGACGCCTAAAAACAAATATGATGCAAAGATAAGGGAGGCATGAAATTCTGAACTGCATCTTATCAAGAGGGAAACAAGCCCTCTAAAGGAAAAGCAGGAGCCCTTCAACATATTAGTCTGTGCAGGTGACAGAAGTGAAAAATGCAAGGGCACCATTTAGTGATGTCTTTATAAAACAAACAAAATGAGCAGCTTTGCCTCAGAAGTCTCTGGAAGCAGGCACACTCCCTGTGCCAGCATCCCCATTCCTGTCCCTCAAGGTTTACACTCGTGACAAGTCACATGCAAGCTTTTCAGTGGTGACCTTGGGACAGAGCAAGAATAAACATAAGGATTTCTGTTGATAAAAGAAAAAGCATCCTCAACACAAATGAGATTTAGGGTATCAAACAGCAGAGGCAAAAAAAGGATTTTACAGCACAAAGTACACTGGAAACCAGCTCGAGATCCTGCTTCAAGCTGGGAGCTTAGATCAAATCCTCCTCTACTTCACTTGCCCTGCTGACCACAAGACAAATAAGTCACAAGTATGACAGTGCAGAATAACCAGACACAACTGAGATGACATCACAGAAAGCACTAAACAAAGACTGCAGCTAACACGCCAGAGGAGTCATCTCTGGAAGGTTTCATAGCCACACCAGTCACAACTGCTCAGGACAAACTGAGAACCAAAGGCAGTGCAGACAACACCAAGAGGAAACACGACACTTCTGTAGGGCTTTGCAAACAGTTGTAAAACTTCTCTGCTGGCACCCTGAACTAGCAAACCCTACCTAGAGCAAGGACAGGCTCAGTGCCACGCTCAGACACCTTCTCATTAGGGTACAAAAGAAGGAGGTTGTTATCTTCTTCAAGTATCAAGTTTCTACTTTCTATCACTACTGAGCAAGTCAGAGAGCAGCATTAGTTCTGTAAGTACAAACCAGACATAATTTCAGTTTGAACTGGATAGTAAAAAGTTCCTGACTTCTTAGGAAAAATCTGTTCTCAAGCAACCTGGTAAGCAAAATTGAAGAACAGCCTGCTGTTAAGAAGGAGCATGAAATAGCTTAAGTAAGATACTGCTTTCAGCAACAAAAAACAAACCTTAATAGCCTAGAGAGTAATTTCTCGGTTTATATGCATATTTTAAAGTAGAACTAAGTGGACTGTTAAAGTATTTAGCCATTTATGAATTTCAGCTGAAAATGGAAAACTATTCATCCCTGATTCTGCCAGGATCGAAGAGGAGCAGCTACTTGGTTCCACATAAGAAATGCATCAAAGGCAAAGTCCTACATTTCCCAGACTTGTTTATTCAGAGTAAACTGTCTGTTTTCCATATTTTAAGAAAAAAAACGCCGAGTCTTCCACACGTGTGACCTCCTGCCTGTACACACCAAGGGGATTAGTTTAACTTCCAGAATGCACTCCGTTTTCTTTTTAAAACAAACATTACACATGCAGACGTTTGATGCTGTGATTTGCTTCAATAAACATAGATTTTAGAGTCTGACGTTTCTGCTCTCTGATTTTACATCGGTACTGAGATGTTGTGAATAAAGCCTACAGCTGGATACAAATCTGCACTCTGAGAAAGTCAAAAGTACTCCAAGGAATAGGATAGCTGCAGAAAACCAACTCAAGTATGTTTTCTTTCTTAGCTTAAATGAAGCAAAACCTTTGCTCTATCCAACCATATACAAGCTTTCAGAAAAAAAAAATCCACAGACCTTTCTTCAGATATAATCCTTTCCACTGTTTTCCTACACTGCAGTTAATGTTCTATTCAGACACAATTCTCCTGGTGTTTGATTAATCTCCTTGCAAGTTCTGAACTGACCCTGATCACACGTTCTCAATATGCACATATAAGATCTGCCATAAACCCAGCACAAGACAGAAAGGTCTCCAAGAAGCCACGGTCAATATCAAAGAAAAAAAAAATAGAATTTGTTTCTCCAGAACAGCAGCCTTCCAGCTATGACTGCTGGAGCCAACGATTCTCAGAGAATCATGACCTTGAACATATTTAACTGGTGGCTCCCATTATGTGCTACAGTCACTCCTTTAAATGAAATCTAAAGTACATTTTTAAATAAGGCTTAAAAGCAGAACTCCAGTCACCTAAGCAGTTTCACCAATATATCTACACCAGTTAGCACAGAAAATCACCAGGTCATTAAACAAAGCCTCAGTGTGGTATCAGACAGCAAATCCATCTATGTGCAAACTAAGTCCCCAGTCTAATTCCACAGCCAGGATGACTCTCCCTCCTCCTTCAGTCCACACACAGGAGCAAACAGCAGTCAAGGACAAGCAGAGATACCACACTGCATCTGCATCTGTCAACACCACTGGAAACCTGCATCGGCTCCCTCCTGAACTGCACAGCAAGCGATGAACAAGAGTTATGTGAAAAGCCAGGCAGGTAAGTTAAAAAAAATGGAAACGTGTTTATAAGCAGAAGACACTCCAAAAACTTTCTTTACCCTGCAAGGAGGTAGTGGTAGTGGGAACTTTGATCAGTCAGAAAAAGCCAGTATGAAAAACAGGAATTTAAAAATGCATGTCCCTTCAGACGAACAAAAAAAAAAAAAAAGACTGTTTCAGATCTAAAGTTGTTTCAAGTATAAAGTGGCCCATCAATGAGAAGAGCTTCCCAAAAATTACCACAAAATCCATCACTGTAAACACAGGTGAGAATTTTTGTAGAATCCCAGAATGGTTTGGGTTGGAAGAGACCGTAAAGACCATCCAGTTCCAGCCCTCTGCTACAGGCAGAGACACCTTTCACTAGACCATGTTGCTCCAAGACCTATCCTTTTATTCTACTTTCTCAAAAGGTTAAATTTAAGCAGAACTACAGCCTGTTTATTCAAGGATGTCCAACAGTCCACATTAAACAACACTCACATAACAATTCACAGTGGCTTCTTTCAGCACTGAAGCCTCCAAGTTAACAAATTTATTTATTTTAATGGTAGACAATGGAAAATTTACATGTAAAACATTGACAGCAATTTCAAAGTGACTACTGTAACAACACTGAGGGCCAGCCCTTAAGAGTTTTGTCTGGTTAAATTAAAAAAAATGCGTTAGATATTGCAAAACCCATGAAGTCTGTAAGACAAAGTCTTCCTCAGCTGAGGATGTACCAGGCTGCACCTCCCTACGAACAAGTACCAAATATCAAAGAAGTGTTTGGTTAGTATGAAATATTCCATTTACATGCACACATCTACCAGAAACCCCATCCAAAACTGCCATACAACAAAGTATTCAATGTCAGGTACAAATCAATGTCAGCTACAAATCTTTCACTGCTACTGAACTCAGCCACTGACCACAGCTCGCGTCTCCTTGCTGTTCCTCCTTCAATTTACATCATTTTAACCAAGTCACTTTTCTGAGAGGTCACAGCTGCCCATCCCCACCACGCAGTCTCAAAGGAGGAGAGATTTAAGGGCACCAGGCCACTGACACCTGCCTTCAGTGACAGTCACCCCCCGCAGCCAGGGACCAGCCCCTGCACGCATTAAGCAGAGCCATGCTGGCTGCAATGACACTGCTGGAGTAAAGTCCTCAGAGCACGATCCAAAGTTAGGAGACAAAGGGGCATCAGGAGGAAGAGGCCAGGACATGCACCTCCAAATGTTAACAAGACACCACATAAATCAAACAAAAGCTACTGACAAACACATTAACACCCTGACACTATTCAGGTACTTGGTACTGCATTCAGCATCTCCTCCTTAACTCCCTCCAGCCCCACGTTCCAAGAAATATATAATGAGCCATTACTTTGACAGGACTTCAAACAAAGCTGCTTTCTCTTTTTCTTCAAAAAGAATTAGAATATGAATGTTTCTGCTTCACCAAGAAATCCAGAGCCTTTTGTGAACAGATGATGCTAGGAGCAGATGTACACAAGCAGATTCACAATCAAGCAGATGATCTCTTCTTTACCAGCCATCTTGACCTGTCTGGCTCGATTTACATAAACTGTTTCTATTCACTACAACATTGATTATGTAAACCTCGACAGAATCTTAACCAAACACACGCTGCCACCTCACTGACAGCACAGACGTAGCACAGTGCTGGGAGAAGGTTATTAGAAATGTGTTTGCTGCACCGACCGACACGAAACGCCTTGGGCTTTACTGGGGCTCGCATTAAGGCGCAGACTAAGCAAGCACAACTACTGCGAGACAATAAGGAACGCGTCCTGCTGAGAGAGCCACCTCCTGCCAAAAAAACCGCCTTCCCCCTCGATTTAAAGGTCAAGGTACAGCAACCCCACTTTAATACTGCTAAAGCAGAGCGAGAGCAAAAGATAAAGGGAAAGTTTTTGTCATCTTAAAAACAGGAGCTCAGCAGTTTGCCAGGTATGCCAATTCCTTTGTTCATCATCCTTTTCGCCACCTAATTTAAAAGTCTCACAGTTCAAGACACAAGTTATTCATCAACATCACAATCAAGGCTTTTTTTTAAAAAAACAACCCACACAGTGTCTCAAAACAGCTTTTTCTTTTTTTTTCTTTTAAATCTAGCTGCGAGGCTGCGCTATCAATTTTAATCAGGCAGTTGTAACAGGAGCTGCAAGACTACGCTTCTCCTGGTCCCCAGGTCTCAGTTTCACTACAGGGAGGAGAGCAGATTTACACTGTCTTATTTAAATGAAACTCCAGATTACAAGATTTTAATACAAAACAGGTATTAAGAGGTTTTTTTAGCATACTGAACAGCTTAAGCTGTTCCAAGAGTTCCTAGTCACAAACGTTGAGTCACCAAAAAAGAGAGAGATGTTTGCATTATTTATGGCCCTACAAACAACATTAAAGACATCTCCGATAGGACACGCGGTAATCAACTCCTAAAGCGGCAAACGGATCTCAAAACGCCAATCTTCGGTCTAAAAATTAAAAATACTGTTACTGAAGTCATGAGATTTCCTGGACTGCTTCCATCACGTCTACCTAGCCCTACATCACACTGCCAGGCACACTGTGTAAGCAGTGACAGCCAATGCCCCATTGTTTCAGCGCAGCCACAGAGACACCCTGACCACAGAGACTCAGCTCCCGTGCACAGACTTCTTGCTCCTGGCTGCACTGCAAGGACAACGGGATCTGCTTGCGCTCTCAGTACACCTTACACCTACGAGGTGCAACCTCAGTTTTAGAGAACAGCTGAAACTCAAACAGGACCTAAACTCAGCCATGTAGGTTTTATTTAGATTTTACTGGCATGTTTCGGCACACACACCGAAGATCAAGAGCCCAGCAGAACCGATAAGCCGAGATCAATGCGTCCGCACGTTAAAGGCAAAGCACACCAGACTCTGCCAGGTTAAGATCAGAGCCAAAACATTTCATACTTCTGTACTTTCAACTGCTGCTAAAAATAGCAAAGCAACAGAGAGGAAAATGCTTCCAGCTGTGCACAAAGAGCCTCTGCAGCACAACATCAATTTATGCACTCTAATTTAATTAAAGATTCTGCATTATACTATGACTTTATTGTCAGAGACAGTGTTGCACAGCTGAGCTCACCCTCCATTTCCACAACTGAAAGAGTAAGAACGTTTCTTTATTAAATTTAGTGTGATATGGGTATTTCTCACGAATCGAGGGACTTAAATTCGAGGATTTCAAGTACCAGCTACGCCACGTTCATGGTAGCAGCTGTGTTTTATTCCACGGTAACTGCATCTTGACCCAGTCTCGTGACAGGAAACATTCAGCATCCCTTAAGGAAAAAGGTGCACTACTGGATACGAGTACCCAGCCAGGACTGCTTTTTTCCAAACAGTTATTCTGCAAAGGTGAACGCGGCTCTTTACGAAAGGACCGAAACAGAACAAAAATCCCTAAGAAACCAGAATAGGGTTTCCTACGACCTTGCAGCAAATATGTACCAGATTCTGGGGGAGGCTGAGTAACGCGGCGAGGCTGTGACTGCTCCGCTTCGCGGCTGGCTCGAAACCTTTCTGTTGCGTTTAGGACTAAAAAATTACTCCACGAACCATACGTTACCACGCATTAAGCTACCAAAATTAAGCATCTCTTCCAAGGTTCGCGAGGGCTCTCAGCACGCACGGCTTAGGCGCTTCTCCCTCATCTGCTTCCGCGGCGCTCAGCAGAGCGGCCGCGAGCTTTAACAGCAGGGCAACAGCGTAATGCCAAGCGGATTACTTTAACATCCATATCAAGCCGAGAAAATAAACATTTCCACGACGAATCTGAATATAAGTGCTTCACCCTCCTCCCCTCTCCCCCTCCCGCTCCTCAGCTCCTCATTCCAAAGTCATCTCCCTGCCATCTGCGAGGAGGACGCCGTCTCCCGGAGCCAGCGACGGAGGGACCGGGCCCGCAGCGGGGAGCAGGGGGGTTTTTGTGCCATAACCCCACACCTCCCGGCCCCGCACGAAGTTTCTTCCCCAGCCCCGCCGCGACCTCGATGCCCGAGAGCGGCCGGACCCTAGTCCGTCCAGCCGCCCGGCACTCCGGCAGCGGGACCCCGCAAGGGCCGCACCGCGCGGGCCCCTGGGGCATCGGGACCCCCATCCATCCCTCCCCGCTCCCCTCCGGCACCGGGGCCCCCGCTCCATCCCTCCCCCCTC
>VZTD01003380.1:166222-253473 GCA_013397725.1 Rhagologus leucostigma | reverse complement strand
GGGGGTCGGGGGTCACCGAGGGGTCCCGCCCGCGGGCGGCTCTAGGTCACCTCACCCTGGGTTCCACATCTCCGGTGGGGTTCTAGATCCCTTCCTGCCCCCGGGGCGTGTCCAGATCCATGGGGAGTCTCTAGACCCCACCTGCCCCAGGTTTGGGTCACTGCGGGGCGTCGTTGCCTCCTGTGTGGGACGGGGGTTCTGCTCCACCTCCCCGCGGCTTTGGAGATCGGCGGAGAGCTCCTGCGTCACCTCCTGCCCCAACGGGAGGGGGCTCAGCCACCCCCACCCCCTACACCTTCCATAGGGTCTCAGCAGTGGGGCCACCACCAGGCTCTGCACCTGCGGCTGCTCTGCTGTCCCATCTGCTGTCTCCCATCCCTGGAGGTGGCAGGAGCCCTGGAACCCACATTCCAGCCTCTTCCGTCCACTGTCGTCTTCTGAGGGGGCAGAAATGCCCCCTCCCCCTTTGTTCTTTAATGGTCCTTCAGGTCCTTTCCCAACCCAACCCATTCCATGACTTCCAAGGATTTTTTTCCTCCAGCCCGCTGCTGCCTCGGTGACTGCCCCACCGCCAACCCCTTCTCTCCTCCTTTGTCCTCTGCACCTGACCGAAGTCCAAAACCAACAGAGACTGGTGTGATGTTAATCCATGTTGAGGATAGAAATTCTCATTAGCTGATATTTGAGGTCTCCAAGCCATTATCAAAGACGAAAGCAATGGGAGCATCCACCTTTGCTGAAGAGCATCCCTGAGGCCGGCACAGACTCAGGATCCAGCTCCTCCTGCCGAAAGCTTTCCCTCTGCCAGAAATTGTATTTAGCTATTAATTTTCCTGGTAACGCTATTTTTCTGTCGTTCTGGTGAAGAGGTGAAATGGAAAAACACAACCAATCTCGAAGGGCTGCAAAATGAAGATCTTCCCGGGGGCTGTGTGAAGAAGACAAGATTTTATTAAAGACAGGGAGCTGAATTATTACAGATTTATCTTCTTTATTGCTCTAACAAAATAGAAAAGAAAGCCAGGCTGTAAGTCACTGTCAAAGGAAACAAATACATCCCCAAAAACAGTGTGGAAAACAAAGCTCCTGGCTGCATCCTCTTCGGCTTCTGCATTTCTCCCCTGAAACCAAGACCTTCGCAGCAGCCTGGCTTTCACATGACATTAACAAACTCCAACACTCTTCCAGAAAATGCTCCCGAGCAGCTCCGCTCAGATGGGCTCCCACAAGTCAGTGACATGTCTGGACTTCGAGCATCTTTTACTGCTCCCACTCAGGGATGGAGGGATGAGCAAGGACCTTGACATCTGATTTTGCCCCTTTTTTTCCACTTCCTCACTCTCCACCAGTGCTCTTTCTGGAACACAGGGGGAAGTTGGGCAGTTCTGCAGCCTCTTCCCAAACCTGCACATTTTTTTCCTAGCACACGAACCAGCGCATTTGCTGTCGCTGAACACAGAAGTGACTCCCACTCCATGACTACAGAAAATGCACTGGTTTGCGCTGCTGAAAAAAATTACTGGATACAGAAAATGCTCCTCTCGGCATTGCTGAAACATGGACGCGCAGGAGAAAGATCCCAGCGGGATTCACAGGGGAGTGTTTACACCTCTGGTGTTCGTAGGAGGTGGATGAGCTGTGCAGGGATGAGGAGGCACTCACCTGCCGTGTACCTGTGGTGGGAGGCTGGGACATAAATCCTGAGCTTGGGCTGATCCAGTATTTTTTCCCTTGGAAACGTGCTTCGTTTGTCCGTGTCCAATCTCTTCATTCTGCCCCCAGGGTGTTTTAGGCTGAGGGAAGATCAGCTCCAGCCCCACAAGGTGTTCTGGGGGCTGCTGAGTCTTTTCTTCCCAAATTTTAGGTTTTCTCATTTCAGTTCCCAAGGACCAATAGCTGCCAGCCCTGGAAACCTGCTTAGAATTGTTTAATATTTAAAATTTTTACGTTTTGGCTAATGAAGCAGAGCCAGGAGGAGGCAGCAGCTCTGCCACACATTACACAGCTCTCTGTCCCACACAGATCCCAGCCCCAAACCCCAGCCCCTCTACTTCACCCAGCTCCAAAAATTCCTTTTGGAACAGGTATGAGCAACACTTGGCTGGCATTTTCCCCCAAACCCATTGCAATAATTGAGAAATATACCCACAGCTGCATTCTGCTGCTTTCAGCTCAAAAAATCTTTCCTTTTTTGCATCTGGGATGTCTCAGGGTGGCTTTCCAGGGCGGTGAAGGGAAGTTTGTTTTCCACTGAGAGTCCCAGATAACTTGGAGATCCTTCTAGGCTGCATCAACACTGAGCGAGGGATTTTGCTCCCAGGTTTAGCACGAGCAGCTGCTTGGCTGGATGGAGGAATATCCAGCCAAGTCAGGCGAGCATTAAAATCAATGTTTGGAAAAAAAAAATCCCAAACATGAAGAAATAGTACATGCCCATTTATTTTTAAAATGTAATAAAAAGCTATTTTAAATGCAGGAAGATTAATAAGGCTCTAATTCAGCAAAGTACTTCCAGATGTGCTGGACTCTGAGTGTACTTCAGTGCTTGTATGAATCGGGGCTCAGGGAATGGGCTTCAAAAGTATTGAAAGAGGTTTTTAAAGTGAAAGAGGGGAGATTTAGATGGGATATTGGGAAGAAAATCCTGGCGGTGAGGGTGGGGAGGACCTGGCACAGGGTGCCCAGAGAAGCTGTGGCTGCCCCATCCCTGGAAGTGTTCCAGGCCAGGTTGGACGGGGCTTGGAGCAACCTGGGATAGTGGAAGGTGTCCCATGGCAGGGAGTTGGAATGGGATGAGCCTTAAGGTCCCTTCCAAACCCAAACCATCCTGTGATTCTCTGAGTCTCAATAGACTGAATCACACCTGCAGCTTACACTGCACGTGAAACTCACGGCACACGGAGCACAAAGAGGGGTAAAGGTTTCCATTCCCAGTCCTGTACTATCGCTGTTCGCAGGGAGGTTTCCAGGACTGGGATCAGGTTTATGTTCAGCCATCAGTCTGGATGGCTGGGGCTGGGAAAATTAAACTCTAGGGTCACAACAGCCTGGATTTGGTGCTCCAGGGAGGGGAATAAACCCCAGGAAAGGAGAAAAACTCTCTCAGCTCTAAGGTCAGAAGCAAGCAGGTATCACCTGGGTGGGTGATACCTTTCAGGCAAACCTTTCAGGCTGGAAAGTCTCCAGCTGGCAGGTGAGTGAGGCTCTCGAGCAGCCACCAAGAAGAAATAGCAGAAGAAAGAGCAGCAGGTGTTTTAAAAGTAGATTTGATAAACAAACTACAGGAAAAATAAGATGTGATTGCTCACAGGGATGCAATTCCAAGCTTGGCATGTTTGGGGGAGCCTCTTAGTCCATGTTTCAGGGGTTCAGTGCCTGACATAGATTAGGCTAAAATAGATTTGCTTTCCCTTACACCATTTGGGAATCTCTCCCATTGTCTTCATTTTCCACCACGGCATGTAATGGTCTTGATTCGTAGTGCCCCCTAAAATTTAGAGAGGAGAATTGCATTAAAAAACAAGTGGAAGAGCTAAAAGGATAAAATACTTTCAAATACCCTGGTAGCAGCTTAAAGATATGGCACAGGCTCCAGCTTAATATGTAACACTCCTTAGTAAAGACCCTAAAGGATTTTTTAAAAGCAAAGAAATTAAGTAGCAGAGTGGGGAAGGCTATTAAGAACAAAAAACATAGCTGTCAGAAATGAGGGAAATAGAATATAGCACAAACACTGGCAAATATAAAACCACAGTAAGGCAAGAGGAGAAGATATTTCAAAGCAGTTTACCAGAGGCATAAAAATGCTCATAAAAGCATAGCAGAGACAGAAAGTCAACGAAGGACTCACTGGGATCAGCAAGCAGTGAAAGTGAGAAGTTTGGGGTGAAATAGAACACTGGTAGGTCAAGTAAATGAGCGCCCCATGTGTCTGGGCTTGAGAGTCCCACAGAAAAACCCTCCTTTTCTGCAGTGGGTCTGATGAGCTTCTTAAATACAAGTGTCACTGAGAGAGATTTTGGAATAAAAAGGTAAATTGAGAGGGGACCAAATTCCCAGAGTGAGACATCACTGGCCCAAGACTTGGAAAGGGATTCAAATACAATTATATGAGTAATTTAATTTGTATAACAATATTGTCTAAAACACTGTATGAATAATTATTATATATTTGCATTTGTACAGTTATATGAAGGATTGCATTTGTCTGCAGGATGAGAAATAACAAACTTGCCCCTGAAGAAGCAAGTTTAAGAACTTAAACTCTGAGAGCCGAAGTCTGACCTGCACTACACAAATGAAAACACAATCAAGTTCAGGTAAATATGGATACCTGGGATGCACTGGGACGATCTGACACACCAGGGAAAGGGCAATAGGGAGTTTTTGCAGACAGAAGTCCAAGTTTTTAACGCATTCACACCCCTTAAAGCAGTCGATGAATATGTTGGAGGGGACGACTGCACGTGTATCACATACCTGGGGTTCAGCAAAGCTTCGGCACCAGCAGAGCTGTCAAAGAGATAAAAGTTGCATGAGATAAAGAAAGGGCTTCATGGATTAGCAGCTGAGACAAGAGAAACTGAAGCCTGGAAATCAGTTTTCATTTTCACAGTGGGGAGAGGTTATTGCTGGGATTTTGAGGTATCCTGGGGCCCTGGCCAGGCTGCTGACTTCTAATGGGAAAGTTTGCTGACAAGCCAAAAATTTTAAGCTGACTGCAAGGAGTTCTAGAAGGACCCAGCAAGAAAACGTCCAAGTAAAGTACATACAAGATGACCTTAGCCATATCTGTCTAATGGCTGGCTCTAATTGAGCTATTGTCATTCCAGAAAGGCATCCCGAGGTGTTACAGGCACTACAGGTCCTTCTCTTCACAGATCAGCTCAGGGAACAATCCAAGTCTAAAACACAAAATGTGCCCAGATGGTTCTGTACGTCTTTTTACAGCAAGTTAAATAATAATTGATTGAATATAACTGTTTTTATTTAACAGTGGGTTATTCCAGAGGGATGGTCTGAGTCCCTTCCCCTGTGCCCCACAGCCCACGCCCTTCCCTGGAACACCAGCACTGTGCACTCACTTTGCAGCTCGATTCCCGAAGGACTTGTGTTAGCTAAGGGGGAATAGAAATAAACACCTTTTGTGTGTGTTTGCCAAAATCGGAACACTGGCATCCCAAATCTCGGTGTTGCCTCTATTGCACTTTTCCCAGGAGGATTCAGGTCCATCCACAGCTCCAGCTCCTGCTGAGGCAGCCCAGAGCCAAGTCCCCTCTCAAATCACCACATCCCTGTATTCTCCCAGTGTCTCACCTGGGAATGGACTTTTGCTCTCCAAGATGTCACCCCTTTTTCCTTTTAAATTTTGGCTCCATTGCAAAGTTAACACGAACACAGTGGTGGGGTGCAGAGGATGGGTACAGTTTCCCTGTAATTTACTTATACCTAATTTAGTGGGAATTCTGCTACTCTGACCTTTATCCCAGCAGACAAAGCTGTTGAGTTTGGTTCCCTGGGCTTGGACCTCATCATCCTGCTCCAAGAGCCATCCCTGGCAATGATGGTCCCCACCCGTGGGGAGCAGCTTCCAGAGCAAATGGCTGAGTCCTCATCCACAAAGAGATATTCAGCCCTCCCATAAATCAACCAGACTTCCCCCAGTCAAACATAACGAGAACACCCAAATCATTGCAGGATATGAGGTAGGAGAGGAGCTCTGCTTTGCAAGCACTGGGTCTCTGGCAAAGCACAGGTCTGTGGTCTCAGCCTGGCTCTGGCGTGAAAGGCTCCCGTGGTGAGGGTTTGTCATCCAATTGCACTGATCCCTGAAAGCCTCCTCTAGCTGCTGGTATCACACAAGCGATTTTTATTAGCCAAGGAATCCACTTTTCACGGGGTGCTCGAGGAGTTTCAGGATGATGGGAGCCATCAGTGTCAGCACCGTGAACCTCAGACCCAAAACTTCCTCAAATTGCAGGTGCCAAAATATCCCACCCACCAGCAACCCGTGAACACCCACAAAGACACTTAAAATCAAACATCACTTTCACGTATTTCTGCTACGGAGAATGAAATGCGTTTTAGAAATTATTGCGTATTAGAAACGAGAGACATTCCCTCGGCTCCCATTCAGCCAGCAGATAATCAGCAGGTTACAGAAACCTCCTCCACATCTCCAGCGTGATCCAGCCCGGGCTGCTCCCGAGCAGGATTCAGCTCCACAGCCAAAAGCACTGAGGCCGTGGGGGCCCATGCTCTTGTGTCCCCGAATTCCTCATCACTGCCTTTGGCAATCTTTGCAGCACGGATACACACGATTTTGGAAGAGCAGGAAAACACTCTGGGTCTTGGTGGGACCTTGTGTTCTTTAAGGAAGGTTTTATGATGGGAGCACTGAACAGGCTGACCAGAGAGGTGGTGGATGACCCACTACTGAAAACATTCAAGGCAGAGGCTGGAGAGGGCTCCAAGCAACCTGCTCTAGTTGAAGATGTCCCTCCTCATTGCAGGGGATCAGACAAGATGACCTTTAAGGGTCCCTTCCAGCCTAAACTGCTGTACAAGTCCCTTCTGTGGTTAATAACAGCTTGGGAGTTCTGTCTTCGTGGGCAGCAAGACCTGGCAATTCATCATTCCCTGCTCTAGATCTTGTTAGGGTAAAGAGGTGCCAGGTCATACCTGAATATGTTAAAAGCAGCATTTGGCCTCCGAAGTGCATTCACCAGTAAAGGCTTATAACTCCCTCCCAGCAGCTGACATTCCTTTCACTGCTGTAATTTACTGAGTGCATTGCCAGGTGCCCCTGGCAGGCTTCCGGGCTGCCTTCAGCCAGCCAGTGCATAAACTCAGGGGGAAAAAAAAAATACTATTACAGCCCCAAAAATCCTTGAAATCTGAGCAAAGCGGGGGGGAAAAGGAAGAAAAAAACCACAACAAACACACCACCAAAAAGCAGCGACCACCATCCGCGCGCAGATGTCAGGAGGATGTAGCAAAAGGAGCGACATCCTGCAGCATCCTGTGAAATCAACGTGCAGCGGCAGCTCCCAAAATCCGGAGCGCTGCCTTCCTGCCGGCCGTGGGAGCTTGTGCGGCGGAGATGGTTATAGATGGTCACTTCTCCTCCGCCCGCTCCGTCTGGGTAATTAGCAAGTCATTATCTTTACGAGCTGAAAGGCTCGCCGTTGTCGGGAGCGGCCGGGATCCCGGTCGAGTTGTCTTTATTACGGGCTCTTTAGCAGATGGACGGCTGGAACGGTGCTCCACAGCAAGCAGGTAATGGCTGAGAAACACAGCCCTGGTGGGCCCCTGATTGCTCCTGGAATCGTTAGGAGATGGAGATGCCTTGTACCTCATGGGATAATGTCTCTCCTTCACAAAGGAGCCGAGTTATCATGAGAGAGGCTGAGAGCTCCTCGCTTTTTGGGCGGGCAAAAGGCACTCGTGTGGCTGAGATTTACCGGTTCTGTTAAAGGAGGGAAGATTTTGTATGGAAACACCAGAAGAATCTGTGCAAAGAGCGTGATACGTTTTTTGGAACAAAAAGAGCACGCGCATACCTGCTGTTGCCATTAAGAGACAGAAGATGAATGAGGAAAGCCTTTGAGCTGAAAGAAAATCAACATGAATTCATTGCTAAGGGTTAGCAATCATATGCAGGGAGTACATCCAAACCCGGCAACAGCAAATACGTTATTGAAGGAATCAAAAGAACAGGAAACCACTTGCTAATAAAAATTGCCATCTGCCTTCTGGAGTGAAGGAGTCCTCGGATCAGATGTTTTAGTCAAATCCAAGCATCCAGAAAAGCAAAAGCAACCTTATAAATCCGCATCTGGTGGTGCCAAAATCACAGGGTTGTGGAATGGCTTGGGTTGGAAGGGACCTTAAAGCCCATCTTGTTCCAACCCCCTGCCATGGGCAGGGACACCTTCCACTATCCCAGGGTGATCCAAGCCCCGTCCAACCTGGCCTTGCCTCGAAAGTTTTCATTTCACAAGATTCATTTTATTTATGATTATATTTATTTAGTGTTTTGTTCACGTGATTTTTTGGGAAGAGATGGGAACAGAGCCATAGGAAGCCTCCTCATCCAAGAGCTGACCCAACCTGCAACTCATTAGCGGGGCCCTACACAGCCAAACCCTCTGCTTGTCCCATCTGCAGCAGCCAAAGCCTGCGTGACCTCAATCCCCCCACCGGGGATCCCCAACCCTGCCACGGCTTCTTATAAATCTTTACATTTGAGACGCGGGGCGATCGATAACTCCAGGATGCAAATGGAGCATATGGAGACTATAGCAAGCAACACAAAGGCAGAAGCCACGGGCCATTTCCATGATCAGAAAGAGAAAGAGCTGCTAATTATGCAAAGGTCATTGACTGAGCATGGTGCTACATTTAAATATTTCAGCGTGTCTTTGCCTGGATCCTCTCAGAAATGTTGTGTTCGTGTGGGAAATGCTCCTCTGTTTTTGGGGAAGGTAAGGAAACACAGAAAAAGTGCAGATGTCTCTGTTTCATGCCACATGGGAACTTTAAAGCAGACTCAAGCATCCTGAGGGCTTTGGGGTTCTTTTATTTATTTTTTTTTTCTCTCCCTGTAGTTGTTTATTCATGCTTTGACTCCTGGTTGCTCCACACAGTTTCCAGCGTGAAGTCAAGATAAACATTTCTACCTCCCAAAATTCGCATCGTCTCTGTGCCTCGCTGATGGATGCGGCGATGGCAGCTTGGTGCTGCGGGGTGTCACCTCCACCCCAGCCACCCTGCCACCTCCTCTGTGCCCACAAGGCATGGCTGGCACGGTCGAGGCAAAAGAGACAAGGTTTGACTCTCATTCTTTCCCCTCCTCCTCTTTGCAAATGTGTAACAGTGAGAAGGGACATTGTCCGCAGGTCCGTGGGAAGCACAAAGCCCTGGCTGTGCTGACCTCCTTATAAAAATTCAAGCCTGTCCTCGTTTTTCCTGGAGGTTTTGGTGGTTTGCACACACGTATCTTTGTCCTCCCCCCACCCCCAGCACTGACCAGTCCAACAGCCCCCAGTGCGGCCCGGCCCTGCTGCCCACACCAGCAAATCCTGACAGGCCCGGTCAAAACTTCGACAGTCAGGGAGAAATCTTGAAAATTCTGTCTTGGAGAAGAAAAACCCTGCTTTTGTTTGCAGTGATGCTGCCAGTTCAATTCAGTGAAGCTCACTTGCCAGTGCTGACAACTCAGCTTTTCCCAAAATCAAGCCCTTGAAGCCTCTCTGGCCTCTCATCACTGCAAGCATAGGGAAGGGTGGGATGCTGGGTGTGTAACTTGGAGATTTTCACTTAAATAGATTCTCTGTGACCGCTGAGGTCCTTGGCTAGAGTCTGTGAATTTTAAAAAGGATTAATGCTGTGGGAGCCTTCATCCAGATGCCCCCCAAAGAGGTTTTGACCTCGTTGTGTGCTGAGTACTTTGCCCTCCTAAACCTACCGCTTCAAATCCTTTTTGCTTTCTTATTTCCAGCCCTGTTGTTTGGGCGTTTTACCCCCTTTCAGGCATTTAAATATTGAGCTCACTGCTGGTATTAAAATTTTTTAAAGGTTGTTGATTTAACAACCTCATGCATATTTTTTTACGTATTATATTTATTTTTTCATATATTTGCTTTTTTTTATATTTATATTTATGTTTCTATTTATATATTTATATTTATTGTGATGTTTATACATTATATTTATGTTAGGAGGGTGGATGCCCACGGTTATACAGGTTACAGAAACAGGAATTCCAGTTCATGGGGTAGACTGGGCTTCACCCTGGGATGTGCATGAAGGGTCCTCACCTCTCCCTGCCTCCTGGCAGCATTTTTGGGTTGATGCAGAGTCCATCTGCTCTGCTCCTCTCTGAAACTTTGGGATTTAAGCAGTATTTGGGAGCTGCACCTGTGGTAAATACATGGGATATGCTGGGTTTCTTCCCTTAGCCACAAGCAGGATTAAGGCCAAAGAGCTTCTTCCTGCCAAAACCAGGGAGAATAATCCTGTCATAAGCCATTAATATGGAGCTGCATTGGCACTTGGCAGCAAACCACCAAACCCACAAAGTTGTGTTTAATTTGCTGTTAGAGGACAGGCTGACTCTTCTTCACTCAATTATACCGAGACGACATCTCAGCACCAAGCCCTGGAAACAGGCCACCCCTCAGCTCTCCGTGACTCCACATCTCCGTCCCAGGATCACTGGCACTGCCCATCCACTGCTGCTCTCATGGGAATTCCATGATTTGCTGGATGGCCTTGGAGCAGTAAGTCCCAGGGTTTTCCATTCACGCCGGCGCTGCCGTGGGAAGCAGAAGGTGTTTTGTCCCCCCGAGAGCCAACCCAGCCCTGGCACCCATCTCATTTTGGCCCCGTGCATGTGGCAGAGTAGCAGCAACAAGCAGAAATCACCCCATTTCCCCCCCCAGAATAATAGCCAGGTTGGATTTTTGACTTTCCACAAGGTTTGTTCTCCCTCCTCCCATCCCAGCCCGCAGGTCCTCATGTGAGCCAGGCTCCCTGACAGTGCTGGGCTCTGCCTGGTGACTTCCTGCCTTCCCTGGCTTCCCATCGGACACAAAGCCTTCCCCCATCATCCAGGATGTCGTTTTCTATTTTTACTCAAATCCCTTTAACTTTTTGACATTTTTAAGGCAGCAGCCTGGAGGAAATAGATTATCCCACCAGTGGTACTGCACAGCTCCAGTCCTTGGTTAAGAAGATAAAACTTCTCCTTCTCGGGGTTCTTCACATTCCTGAACTGTCTGTGATTCCTAACTCACAGAAGAGCGAATAAAATGCCCGTGAGCTTTTGTTCCATAAAATTTTCTGATTAGTCATCATATCCTTCATGTGGGTGGGGAACAACAAGCAAGGAACGTTTCTCATTTTTGAATACAGACAGCCTGGGAGACAACTGCAGCTGTCTCTCTCGGCTCCTTGGATGTCTCTTGGCTTCCTCAAGTCCTGTCTGAGTCTGGAAGTTGTTTAGCTGTCCCAACATTGTGTGGGGACATGAAAAATGGAGCAAAAGGATGTACTGATGGTCTTTCACAAACTGCAGTCACCGATGCAGGGACCACTGCTGGTATTTTGTCACAGAGTCACAGAATGGTTTGGGCTGGAAAGGACCTTAAAGATCATCTCATTCCAACCCCCTGCATGGGCAGGGACACCTTCCACTATCCCAGGTTGCTCCAAGCCCCGTCCAACCTTGAACACTTCCAAGGTTGGGGCATTCACAGTTTCTCTGGGGAACTCATTCCATCGTTGTCCTCATTCGTTGTGCAGAATCTGAGTTTGAGATTTCCTTCTTTTGCTTCTGTAAACGCAGGGTCTAATCTTGCTTTTAATTTTGGCCTACATTTCTTGCCAAACAAACTTGCTGTAAGGTCTCACTTCTCCTTTGTTTCCAGCACCTGGAGATGTGCAGAACAACCACCGCCTTAGGAATATTTTGAAGCAACAAGAGGAGAAACTCCAGAGCGGCTCCAGGGAGAACGCTCCCACGTTCCTGAGATTCCTCTTCCAACGCTCCTCCGACAGACTCACAGTTTTATTCGCAAAAACTGGGAATGCTTCCAAATCCCAGCCTGTAAAGCCTTTCACAAAAAAATAAATAAATAACAAAGCAACAGAGGAAAACCACGTTTTCCCCCACTGTGGAGCGGGAGACCCTTGCAAGCAGCAAAGCCCCTGCAGACGTGCCCCTGTGAAGGGCAGCGTGCTGTGAGTGCTCACCACTGATCTGATGCTTCCCGTGAAGCGTGCAGGGCCCAGGATTTCAATTTGCAAGCGCAGCTCTGGGTTGTGTCTCCAAGGATAACGTGCGCTTCATCCACAGGAAAATTCAAAGCAGGAATAAACAAGGTTTGCTGGGAGCCCTGACAGAGCAGGGTCCCCTGGCAGAGCTCCTGAACGTGTTTTTCTTGTGTTGGTGCCCCCAGCATGGAGCAGCTGCTGAATCCCATGCCCCTGGATGACAGACTCTTGGATTTGCCCCCGTTTTCCCAGCAAGTGGAAAAAATAAGATAGAAAAAGAGGGTGTTTCTGCTGGTCAAGGGTAGGACACAGGTAACTCCTCACACCTACAGCCAAGCCAGCTGGGCAAGCACAGGTTTGATGCCAACACTTGGGCTGATGTGAGCAGCAGTGGAGGAACCCCTTTTAGAGGTGTAAATTTTCCACGTGGGCTCGGGGTTTTGTGGCAGAGGTTTGACTTTTTCCTCCTCGTTTTCCCACTGGAGCTCAGAAAAACCATTGACCCTGAGCGTGCAGTTTCCCTTAGCTCCAAGTTCTTCGCTCTGTCTTGGTCAGTTACTGCCAGTAACACCGACAGAAGAGGGGGGAAAAAAAGCTGAAACAATGTATATTACGTTGTTTTAACCTCATTTTGCACATCCTGAGCACTCATTCTGCTGGCCAGGGAAACAAACGAACTCTGCTTTTCCAGATCCGATCTCCAGTTTGCTGCAGCCTTTCCTGGAGCTGCAAACTCCCAGACCGGAGGGGTGACAGCTCCCCACCCAAAGTAAGGCAGAGGGGTGGCACCGATGGATAATCTGCATTTCAAGGACAGGCTGGTCACAGAGGAGCTGAGACAGGGCCAGAGGCACCTCGGTCTGTCTGCTGAGCTGAGCAGCCTCACCACTATAAGCAATTAGCGTTCGTGCGGAGAGGTCTGACAGACCCTGTTTTGCAAATGCTGAGGTGTTGACGCTTCCCAGCAAGGTGTATCTCGTGTTACTGGCAAAGAGGAAACTACTCAAATTTGCAGGGGTTTTCTGCTACATCTTCTCGTTGTTCTAACTCAGGAGCAGCCCAGTGCTGATGTCCATGCTCCTATGATCTGCAGTCGCAGAATTACGGAATGGTCTGGGTTGGAAGAGATCTTAAAGATCATCCAATTCCACCGCCCTGCCGTGCCGGGGACACCTTCCACTCTCCCAAGTTGCTCCAAGCCCTGTCCAGCCTGGCCTTGAACCCTTCCCTGGCTCCCATGGGAACACCTCAGTGCCTTTGACAGCTTCTCCTCCTGGGTGCTTCTATTGCTTTAGCTCTGAATTTGAGCCTCCTGACAAACAGCACGCTGGGTACCCCCCACCTCCACAGCCAAATCCTTGCCGGTTTGCAGCCAAGCCCCGCTGGAGATGTTATCAGGAAAGGGAATTATGTGCTCCTGGAGAATGTACTTGTGCCTCGCAGCTATCCGGCTGCACAAATATGCGGAGAGCATTGCCGATAACTCGCCGAGGGAAGTCTGGAAAACGGAATCTGCAACGAAATGATTCTGCTTGTAGACTCCTATTTTATGTATTTCTGTTTCCTTCCTTCTTCTCCCCCTGCTTCCCCCTCTCCCCTTCCCCCATGCCATTTACATCTAAATGGGGTCTTTGTTTCTGCTGAGTTAGTATTTAGTCACTGGTTCCCGTTCAAGGCTCCTAGCTCGGTTTCTCAGAGCAGAGGCATTCCCAGAGGAGAGCAGGGTCCGTGCAGGACGTGGATCCGGTGCCACTCAGCTCCTCCAGGTATTCAGGGACCGCACTGGAAATGGCTTTTACATATGGATTTGTAACTCAGTGATGCGAACTTGTTTCTTACCAGCACACAGAAATAAATAGCACATCCTATATCACAGAAGCACAGAATCATTTGGGTTGGAAAAGACCTCTGAAGTCATCGAGTCCAACCTGTGACTGTCACCGCCTTGTCACCCAGACCAGAGCACTGAGTGCCATGCCCAGTAGTTCCTGGGACATCTCCAGGGGTGGGGACTCCACCACCTCCCCAGGCAGTCGATTCCAATGCTTAACAACCCCTTCCACGAGGAAATTCCTCCAGATTTGGTATAACAGAAATCCAGGATCGAGCCCATTTTAGTGGTGACTTATCCCATGCCACCATCAGACTGAAAGTTCACACAACTTCAGTCAAAGAGACACTTCCCAAAGACCCTGCTCAAACAAGGATGTATTTCCAGCTAATCATTTGAGATCCTCCCAGAGACTTGCATTAACTCCAAGAACAGACAAGAGAAACTGTCCATTAAGGGATTGATTTCCACTGAGGTATCAGCCCCTCTTCGTTCAACTCCTGTCAGATCAGCCGATGGTGCTCTGTTGATTTACAAGGCTCCAACTCTCCTCATCATCACTTTTTCCTGCCTTTTGCACTGAAGCTACAAGAATATGTGTTTGCTTCTAGGCCTGTCTATATGCAAAAGTATTACGGCCTTATCTGCCAGCTGAGCTATGCCGGCTGGAACCCAAAGCTTGTCGTTATTTCAATATAAGGCCCTGTTACATCCTATCCTCTAAACCAGATTTAATTTCTGTTTGTAAATAAGCAGATACTTTAGGCAGGGAAAAAAAGAAGATATTTATAGGCTTAAATAAAGCATCTGCTTAAACTGACACTGAAATAAATACAGGTGGGGTTACAACCTATAAACACAGCAGGTTTTCTAACCAGGGACTGTAAGGTGAGACCTCAGACGGATTCCATCCAACCTAATTCGCACAGCTGCACGGACTTTTGGGGTTTGTTTTGTTTGCTCCAAGCGTTTCCTGCTTTTGCTCAAGTCAGCTGGGAATGGGACTTGGCTGTATGGCAGGATCCGACTTCCCATGGAGCAGCAATGGTTGAAAATCCAGGGATGCAGAGTTGGGTACAGCTCCTGGGTGAAGACAAGAAGGTATCAGTCACCATCTGACTGCCTTGCCCGCATTGCTTGGCAAAATTGTCCGCACCTTATGCCAAGAATTGACAAGAAAATAGAAATACTGGAGAGGTTGTGAAGAAAAATAGATTCATCTTTGGTGTGGGAACATCAAGAGTTGCCCTTGCCACAGATGGTCCCAAATTATCAGCCCACACAGCACCAGGATGGAGGAGGGGTCCGCTGTGACCAGGAGAAAAGCTCGAGGGGAGAAAGGGAGGGTCAGACACACACAAGGAGCCGTTGGGTGCAGGATACGCGCAATGGTGGCCAAGGAGCTCAGGAGGGTTTGTGAGGATTTAAAATCATGGAGTGGTCTGGGCTGGGAGGCACTTTTAAAGTTAATCCAGTTCCAACCAGTCCCAATACCATTCCCCGAGGGACAACACTGAATGATCTCCATTTGGACACTGAGGCATTGACTACAACACTTTGGACATGATGATCCAGGTAATTCCTTCTCTTAGGGAACGGCCGAATTTGTGCTTTTCTTAGAGACAAGGTGTGAGCAAAGAGAAGGGACCCATGGTCAGAGCACTGGCATCCAGCCCATTCCCCAGCCAGCCCAGAGGCACAGACACCCACCAGGCCCTGCTTCCCTCTGTGGGCCTCCTCTCTTATGGCCAGTGCCAGCAGAGCAATGCCCTCTTCTCCCTCTTTTCAGCACAGCTACATTTCCTTGGCACATCAGCATTTTTCGAAGTGAAACACCAGAAAAACCCACCCCTACACCCCCTTTCTGTGGGGAGATTTCGAGCAGACCACAGTGAGATGCACCCGTGTCTTTCAGCTGAGCCCTGCTGGGCGCACACACAGCCTTAGAGACCCACATATTTAATTCTCACCAGAAGAAAGCTGAATTCAAGATTTAAGAACATCAGTTTGGCACTTGGCTCCAAACCCATCCTGCCTCCTCAGCTGTTGACCACAGCAGGATGATTCCGCAGCCGGGCTCGGTGTAATTATTCTGCTTTCTGTCTTGAAGCCACGCAGAGATGGAGTTACATAACAATACTGCTTAAGCACTTGCAAAATGCACAATTTGATTAATCTCAGCAATGTGCCGGCTCCAGGATCTAAAAAGACAGCCATGTGCATTTTAACAAAGTTAAAGCCCAAAGCTTTTCATTTCATCCTAATGGATAGCAAAGGTCATTCTCCATTTGATAGATGACGATAGCGCTGCTGCATTTGTCTTCTGGCTGGCAGGGCTGGATCCCTCTGAAGTTCGTGTTAATGAGATTCCTCCTACCACAGGCATGAAATTCTCCAGTGAGGCACTGGCACTGGATTTATCATGGAGATGCCCATCCTGCATCCACACAACAGGATAAATGCAACTTCCCATCATGCTGGTGAGGTGCCCACGGCAGCTACGTTCTGATGGAATGTTGTTTTTCATGGCATAAATCCCACGTGGTGGCAACTGACTCTGCACCTAGACGTATTCCTTCTCCTCGTGACTCAGTTCAGCAACATTTTTCAGGAGGAACAGGTACCGGCAAAGAATTGAAGTGGAGATTCTACATTTTCCCCCTGGGAAAAAGCATCTAAAGTAAAGCTATCAGCTGGAATCCTGAAGGGACGATACTTATTTCACTTGCAGAACCACTTAGCAGCATCCAGAAGCCGCGGAGTTCCCAAGCTGGACCATAAATTATCAGAGATGCGTTCATGTGCTTAACGGTGCTCTTGTGTCTCGCTCGGTGAGAGGTGGATGAATTAAAGCCACAGGAGATGCAGATCCTCTTTCCTAAGAGTGAGGTAGGAGCCGTGGCAGGGAAATGGGACCAGGCAGCAGCACAGAGCATGAGATCCTTCTGCGGAGGAGAAGGACGTAGGAGGAAGCTCAGGAGCAGACATGGGTGCTGTAAAATCCTCAGAAGGGCAAGCCCTGTGTGACAGCCTTCCTCCATCTCCTCCTTCCGGTGCTGAAGGAGCCCGGCAGACCATCAGGGAGGCAGTGGAAGGAAAAGCCCAGGAGACGAGATCTTGGAGAAGAATTCCTAGCTGGAGGACCAGCTGCTGAGCTGGGCATGACTACCTGGATCCCCTGTCCCAACAATTCACCCCAGTGCCGTGGGGTTTGAGGGCTGTCCCAACAAGGAGACAGATCTTCCCAAAGACATTCCATGTCTTAATAGAATCCCAGAATGGTTTAGATTGGAAAGGAATTTAAAGCCCATCTCATTCCAACCCCCTGCCGTGGGCAGGGTCACCTTCCACTATCCCAGGCTGCTCCAAGCCCCGTCCAACCTGGCCTTGGACACTTCCAGGGATGGGGCAAGAACGGATCCCCGATATCCTGGGCACTCACACGTACATGTAAATAACCCTTGCTTGGAGCTGGAGATATCCAACCGTAGTTTGCCTCTGGAGGCCCCTGTGTTTTCCATCTGCCTCTTTCTGCAAAGGCAGGAAAGTCCTGAGTCCCTCCTGATAAGGGACTTGAAGTGATTGGGAATGCTTCAAACACCTGGGTTTGTCCTTAAATTACACGGCCCATTAACAAGCCTAAATTAAAACAACACTATTAGGAGATCTGAGGGAGAAGGTGGCTTCAATTTTCATACAAATGACACATAACTAAATACCAGAAATTTAATATACCAATAATAGCCCTTTAAACCCAGTATTACCAACTGCAATTATTAAAGTCTACACCAAGGCCCCCAAAAACTTGAGACTGACACTGGAAAAACCAGCAAATCACAGAAAGCATTCACTTTTTTTTTTTTAATTTGACATTGGTGTTTTGAGAGTTCATCTTTTGAAACTGCTCAGTACCTATGAGAAATTAATAATACAATTAAATACCCCATGCAGGATTATTTCGCAGGTAGTGGAGGAATTGAATTAGCCCAGGTGCCCAAAAGGCTGCTCTAACACACAGAATCATAGGATCATGGAATATCCTGAGTTGGAAAGGACCCAGAAGGATCACCAAGTCCAACTCCTGGCCCTGCACAGGATAACCCCCAAAAAAATCACACCATGTGCCCAAGAGCATTGTCCAAACACTTCTAGAACTGCATCAGGCTTCACGCCACGATCACTTCCCTGGGGAGCCTGTTCCAGTTCTCAACCATGCTCTGGTTGAAGAACTTTTTCCCAGCATCCCTGGGCTGTTTGATGGGCTGAGCGTTACCCCAGGGGGTCAAACCAACCCCTCGGTCCCAAAACCAGCTAAGAGCTGACACATGATGAGCCCAGCTGAACGCCAGGCCCTTCACATGCCAGGCAGCAGACAAGCCCACACAATGGTCCCTTTCATCCTGACCTCCAAACCTCACCTCATTTTGGGCCACCACACGGCTGTCTCCGTCCGCGTGACTTTGCCGCCTGCCTTTGCCTCGGGACAGGCGAAGAAATCACCGCAGTGAAGTTTGAAGAGCTGCCAGCACCCAAAATTCCCGCTTATTAGACATAATCATAATCCTATAATGACAATATAGTACATTATAATTTGCAAGAGAGGGGAAATCTTGACATAAATTGCTCACCTCTGATTCACCGACCCGAGTGCAATTCTGGCACACTGGTTATGGGGAAGAGATTCTTTATCACAGAATCCCAGAATATCCTCAGTTGGAAGGGACCCACAAGGATCATCAAGTCCAGCTCCTGGCTCTGCACAGGTCAACCCTAAAAATCACACCGTGCAATTTATTTGTAAGCCTGAAAGGGAGAGGGGCTTGGTGTGAGTGACACTCCCCTCTCCCACAGTAAAGGACTTATTTATGGAAATTTCAGCACCCACCAGACTCAGCCCATCATGATTTGCACTGCAGAAGGCACAAATGTCCCACTCACGGGCCAGGACTCACCCCTCCAAGCCACTGTACCAATAAATGGAGCCAGAAATGTGGCACTTGGGGCCTTGTGTGAGTGGCGGGGTTGGCAGTGCTGGGCAAACAATTGGCTGGATGACCTTAAGGGTCTTTTCCAACCTAAATGATTCTACGGTTCTGTGCTAGCAACCTGTCCTGCGAAGCACCGAGAAAAGCGAGGGGCCAGTTTTGAGCCGGAAAGGTGCCTTTTGGTCTCCACTCTGACTGAATTTCTGCTGCCTTTGGGTGGCTCCAGGGCCAGACTGCAGCCAGACACCCCATTCCAGGCACAGCCCCGGCACCACAAGGATCAGCGGGGCAGAGGCTCCCTCCGGGTGCTGCAACGCTGCGGCGAAGGCTCCCAGAGCCGCTGGAGCTTTTAAGCCTTAAAACACATAAAAATAAGATTTACTGGGGGTTGCTGCAGCTTCAGGAAAGCTGAGTTAAGGGGCTCCCTCCCCATGGAATGCAGGTGCTGCCGTAGGAACTGAGCGCGTTTCTGGGGAGGGTCTCCTCGGAACCCCCGGCAGACACCCCCACATTTCACACCCCCGCGCTTTTACTCCATCCTGACCCCTGCCAATAAAACACTCAAAATGAGAAGCTGGGAGAGTCCCCAGGACACGTTAAAGGTTATCCCGGCTCCATCACTCATCCCGGAGGGGAAGGCAGAGGGAAGCAGCTGACTCACATCACGGCAGCACGGAGAGAGCGGCTGGAGACGCCGGAGCCTTGGAGCTGCTCCGCGAACACGGACCGTGCTTTCCCTCCACAACCGCTCCCTTTCCCGACTGCCCTCCCCAAATGATGCTCTGACAAGCACGAGAGAACCTTAATTTCCCCTCTGCGTGTGTGGGCGTGTACCTGCAAGGGGATACGCCTGCTTTTCCACCTGAATATCATCATCCCCGGCAGTCTCCGCATGCCTCGCGTGGCCCTGAGGGTCTGAGCCTCCTTCCAAAACTTCCCCCACACGCTGCACATCCCATCCTTACCCCAGCTCGTTACTAAGGGAAAAAACAGCTGTCAAGCATGTTCAAAAATTGCCCCAAAGCTCTTATCACAGCTAGAAAACCCCAGACACCCTAAAGGACCTGCCAGAGCTCTCTCCCTGCCGTGGGCAGGCTCAGCCCCGCTCCCAGCACGGTCTAGGGGAGCCTTGGGTCTGCAGCACAGTGGGGAAGGAAGGCTGCAGGCAGGAGTGTTGGAAAAAGGTCATTTCTTGGTTTGGCACTGAGCCAGAGCTGTATTTTCTGCATTTTGACAGCATTAACCAGAACACCCAGATGTCCAAAGTATCTCTGGAGGAAGGAGACCATAAAGTTGACCAATTCTTTCTTGGTTCAGGGCATGGCCAGGGTGTAAAAACAGGCTCCTGGGGGCTGTTTAAACCCAAGCCTGACCTTTCAACCTTAATTACTTTATAGCAGGAATTTAAAATCATCCCCCATGTCCATGCAAGCACCATGGGTAGCACCTCCTGGGAATGGCATGGCTAATGGAGAGCTGGGAGAGGGCTGCAAAATAAATGTTTCTTGCCTTGCCCATGAAACAGAGCAAACTCCTCTCCTGGCAGAGCAGCCATTCCTTTTTTTTCCGGCCGTCTGTGTTATTTTTGTGTCGTGTTGCTGGTTAAAAATACCCCTTGCCAGCAAGAACGGAGTTATTTGGAGCACCCTCCTTTATCTTTGTTTGGGAAGAGCACACGCCACCATCAGCTGCTTCCTTCCTCCTAAAAATCGTCTTCTGCAAAAAAAAAACTCACCATTGATCCTGTGCCTGCTCTGTGGCCTTGGAGAGATGATTGTGGCCATGAGGGGCTTTCCAGGCCTAATGCCTCCAGCAAAGGGGACAAGGACAGAAGTGCCTGTCACATGTAGGGTATGGGGGAGACCTTCCAGTGTCCCCCCCGGATGTCAAAGCTCGTGGCTTCTGAAGGGCATCCTGCAAGCACATCCCTGGCTGCAGAAAAACAAAATAAAAATATGTGGGTCTGGACATCAGGATGAGCTCACTGGGAGGTTTTTGCTTGTGGAGCATCTCCATGACACCAAGAATGAGAAGCCAGTAATGACCATAAATAATTTGTGAGTGAACCCGGAGTCAGTGATGGAGCCAGCACAGCCCCAGAGCCTTCCCTGCCCTCCCACAGCTGCCACTCCAGAGGAAAAAAAAACATGGGAAGAGTGCTCACAGCCCCTCTCCATGGAGTCCCCAGGAAACCCAAACTCCCTTCAGGATCCTGAACAAAAGCAATTTGATGGTGCCAAAAGCCCGAGATATTCATTAATAACCACAACTGTTAATGGTGTCCATGGAGCATCCCCCAAACTTCACTCTCCCAGAAAGCATCCTATAACTTGTTAAGATGGGCAAAACTATCTCCCTCAATCTTTAGCAATCTTCAGTTGTTTTTATTTACTGCAGGGCATTCTGAGACCCCAAAGAATTCCTGGGGAAACTGTAGCACCCTGTGCTCAGCAGTGCCCTGCCCTCCTCACTGAATCAGGCCTTTCTTTTCTCCCTTTTTTTTTCCAGGCTAAAGTAATCAGGGAGTAAAAGTCTGGAATCCAACCACAAGGAGCATGAAAATATTTGAACAAGATGGTTTAAATCAAGGCTTTGACTTGCCTTTGTAATGGCCTCTTTGGTCAAGGCTTGAGCATGCTGCTGCATTTTGGAGTGGAAAACAGAGGACAGGTTTGCTCCATTTGCTCTCGGGGTGAGCACAGAGGCAGAAACATGGCCTGTGGTCTCTAATATTCCAGAGAGAGAAAGGAAATTCTTTAATCCTGTTTGGTTTTTTGGTTTTGTTGGGGTTTTTTTGTAGTTAATCTGAACAGGGTGGTTTTGATCCAGCCTACGGTCAGCCGGGCTCCCACTCCCATCGCTCTCCCTCCTGCAGCTCCCGCTGAACATCGGGTAGTGTGGAAGAAACCCAGAGCACCCAAGGTGACACTGACCCTCCCAGTGGCTCCAATTTCTTCATTTCTTGTGTTTTTTCCTGTCTCCATGCACCCAAAGGAATTGTGTCCCTCTGTTTCCCACTGTCCTCCCTAGAAAACACATCAAAGCCCAGCCCTGCACTCAGCGAAGGCTGGAGCCGCCCAGTCTCCTGCTTTCCAAGGTAAATAATGACTTTGATTAGGAACTATGCCTAATTAACCACGTGGAGTTGATGACTCAGCTGACTGGCAAAAGCTTTTTCGCTCTGGTTTCCAGTTTTCACAGCTTGACCCAGTGTCTGCCCCTGTGTGCATCCACACAGACCCGAGAGCTCGGGGAAATCCCAGTTCCACCAGCCGGGCCCTTCAGGTTGGCCTCAAGCTGTGACATCTTTTGGAGTGAGTTTGGCAAAACCCCTCCTGCAGGGGCCTGCTGGCCTCCTGAAAAAGGAGATTATTTTCGTCCTCATTTGAATTTCGAGAAGCAAACAGGCTCTGTTGATCCAGACATCACACTTAGGCTCGGGGCGGTAAATACTGCAAGGTTTGCTCTTTTTATCAGCTTGCTCGGCAAATCAATAGAAGGACTCAAAAACGTATTGTCATCATAAACGAAGGAATTCATTAATGCCCGTTGTTTGCCTCCATGTTTTAATGGAATGCAGAGCAAATACATCCAGAGCGTGTTCTCTGAGGCCGGCAGCACGAGCTGGGATCTCCGGCCACTTGGAATTTGCCTGGGAGAAAGAGGTGGTGGAGGCGAAGAGGTGGCAAGGCCTCGGTGAAGATGGCTGGAGGCGTGGGATTTGCATCCCTCTTCCTGTGCATATCCTGAGGAAAAGAAATTCATCTTTTGGACGTGCCCTCCAACACCTCCACTCCCTGGGAGGCATTTTGGGAGTGGAGGGATGTGTCTGGCTGAACCCTCACCTCTTGCAGAGCCCGTTATCGCACCAGTGGGAGAGATTTCATCTCGTTCAACGCCTCTGGACAAAACATGTGAAAGCTGCATTGCTTTAAATATTCCGTGCACTCTCCAACAGCCGTGTTCCCTTTCCATGAATCACCAGGAGCCAGCCAGAGCAGCTGTCCTGGAGGTTATATGTGCTCAGCAAATACGTTTTTTGGCACTGAGCTGAGCAGTTTCCCTGCAGCACTTTCGAAGTGTAAAAGGGGAAAGTTGCAAAGCGTCAGCTCCGCTGCCGTCACGGCTCCAGGAGCTATAACCCATGGTCCCGTCCAGTCCCACGAGCCTCCGTCGGCACCAGGCAGGAGTCTGGGCATGCCGAGAGGTTCGTGTGTGCCATTTCTTAAACAAGCCCTCCTTCCAGGCACTGGGGAGCAGGGTCAGATCCAGACACAATGTGGGATCCAGCTCTTGTACCCTTGCCCATGTCCCATGGATCCTCCTGGGACTTCAGCAGCAGGAACGAGGGAAATCCATGGCATTTGCCCAACATCCAGGTACCTACAACCATGTTCAAATGCAAGGCATTGCAGATATCTTAACAGATTTTTAAATCTTTCAGTTTTCCCCCCAATTGCTCGGCAGCAGAAGTGACCAAGTGCAAGGTTCTGCACCTGGACTGGGGCAACCCTTAGTGTTACAAGCTGGGGGTTGAAGGGATTGAAAGCAGCTCTGCCAAGAAGGATTTGGGGTGCTGGTGGATGAAAGGCTGGACATCACCTGGCAATGTGCGCTGGCAGCCCAGAAAGCCAAAGGTGTCCTGGGCTGCATCCAAAGCAGCTCAGGCAGCAGGTGAGAGAGGGGATTCTTCCCCTCTATTTCATTCTCATGAGACCCCACCTGCACTGCTGCACCCAGCTCTGGGACTCCCAACATCAGAAGGACATGGACCTGTTGGAGCCAGTCCAGAGGAGGCCACAGAAATGCTCCAAGGGCTGGAGCCCCTCTGCTCTGCAGCCAGACTGGGACAGTCTAGGGTGCTCACCTGGAGAAGAGAAGGCTCCAGGGAGACCTCAGAGCCCCTCCCAGTGCCTAAAGGGGCTCCAGGAGAGCTGGAGAGGGACTGGGGACAAGGGATGGAGGGACAGGACACAGGGAATGGCTTCCCACTGCCAGAGGGCAGGGATGGATGGGATATTGGGAAGGAATTGTTGGCTGTGAGGGTGGGGAGGCCCTGGCACAGGGTGTCCAGAGAAGCTGTGGCTGCCCCTGGATCCCTGGAAGTGTCCAAGGCCAGGTTGGACGGGGCTTAGAGCACCCTGGACTAGGGGAATTTATCTCTGCTCATTGCAGTAGTTTGGGAAGGACATGGCCTTTAACCCAAACTCTTCCATGATTCTGTGACCCTTCTGCTGTCCCCATGGTAAATCATCCTGGCACAGCCCCTGCACGCTTACATAGGGATTAATCTGGCCCCATATAGTGCCTGCCTCAAACGGAGCCGCCGCCAAAAACAAGCTCATTTGCACATATTTATCATCAGGGAAAAAATAGCCGCTCGCTGATCCAGAACATTCATCTCTAAATATTTACAAAGCATTATTTATCCGAATAAAAGAGACATTTTTCACTCAACAGACCAGGCATATGGTAGCGGCGTGCGGTAGGAGACGAATTGCGCTGAGTAATTCTGAACAGATTTAATGCCAGCAATAATTATTTTTAATCAGACAGAAAGTTCCCTGGGTGATAACCGAACATGCAGCATTTGAAAGCAATTCCGTCGACCCGAGTTGTTGGATATTATTTGTTCAAATGTGCTTGTTGTGCCTTTTGGTACTTCAGTGCAACTTCCACCCGCCTTCTTATCTCCCTTGGGGAAGGGAGAAAAGAAAAAAGAGAGGGAAAAAAACCACAAACCCCAAGCCCTCTGTCATTTATTTCAAGCATGTCTTTTAATTACAGTGCTGCATTTAGATAGTGTACAAAATATTCCGGGCTGGATGCCTGTTAAACAGACTCCCCAGTTGCTGCTTGAAGCCGCTCAGCAGAACACAGTGTGAATCATTATGAAATCTCTCACTTCAGTACCAGGGAAAATGGAGAACCAAATGTACTGATGGCAAACATTTAAGAAAGAATGACACAGGGGGAGGGATTTTGCCAGGCTTTGGTTTTTCAGGGAGGTTTTGGTAGATGCTACAGGTGAACACAGCAGGTTCTCAGCCCCAAATCGCTCCGTGCTGTGCTGCAGGATGAGGTGTTTTGTGTCACCCAGCTGTCCCCATGTCAACATGGTCACAAACACCCTCCCCAGGGGTTTTTTTAACACTGGGAGAGCACAGCTGGAGAAGATACAGGAACCTTTGGTATCTCTTGCAGTCAAATCATAGGTTCATAGAATGGTTTGGGTTGGAAGGGACCTTACAGACCATCTCGTTCCAACCCCTGCCACGGGCAGGGACACCTTCCGTAGACCGGGTTGCTCCAAGCCCTGTCCAACCTGGCCTTGGACACTTCCAGGGATTTCTCCATAGCCTTGGGACTGTGACCCAGTGCCACATTCAGGACATCTCTCAAGCCCCAGGCACAGGCACAGCCATATCCAGCTCCCTCACCAGTTATTTCCATCTGGGAAGGTGAGGAACAATGGAAACAGGATGCCAGGGACAGGCTGGGCTGGAAACACAATCCCTGCGCCAGGCGAGGATAGAGCCAGAGGTGAGCAGGGCACACAAATGAGGCCAATGGCATATTAATGAGCAATCAGATCTACCTGGCAACAGCTCTTCCATCTGCTGAATAAGCCCCTGTAACGAGCTTACCTGGGCTCTTTGTTCTGCACTGGGAGGGAGCAGCAGCAGCAGCACCCAGACCCTCCCTGCCAGCGCTGGGCTCAGGACTGATCCCCTGCCACCACGAGAGGAGCAAATCCCCACGCTCAGCCCTCAAAAGCAACAGCTCAGGAAAGATTAAGTTATGTTTCTGGCAGGGCTCAGGGTTTCCAAGTCCCCTGCAATTACAGTGACAATTACAGGGCTGCCAATGGCTGCAGTCGGAGTCGGGGGAGCAGCGTGGGAGCTGCTGCAATTTGAGGGTTGGTTCGTGCAGTTTCCAGCACTAGGGAATGTCAGTTCCTGCTGGGAGGGTGTAAACAACACCGGGACCTTGTTGCCTAAACCTGGACTGACTGTGGAGGTAATCCTGGCCCTGACAAACCCACAGTTAAAGGTCAGAGATGCAGGAGGGATGAGGAAAAGCAGCGTGGAGGGAGCATGAGACAGCTTTCATTTCTGGCCCAGAAGAATATGAGCCCAGAAGGAAAATACTTTGGGTCTGATGGTCTCACAGATGCTCAGGGCATCAATCTCGTTGTCTCAAAGAAAAGTTATCCAGGAGAACCATGAGCACCTACATCACCTGGGGATATCTGACTCGAGATGTGTCTCAGAGCTTAAAACCTCCTCCAAGAGAGCTGAGGAGCTCAGAAAATCCTTTTCAGCCTCACTTGGGGGATCCAACAGAGATTCCATGAAAACAGCTCCACTCCATTAATCCTCAAGGCTCTCCCCACGTCTGCCAGCCTATTTCCAATAAACCAAAGGAGGTGATCACCAAATTCAGGAAAGCAGCTGATGAGAAGCAGGAATTTCATCTTCAATTGCAGGAGTGGCAACAAAACCCACCTTATTCAGCAAAATGCATCCCCTGCACCTGAAAATTGCTGTAACCTGCTTCTAGATGGGATGGCCATCGCTGATCCTCCAACTGTTTGCGGTCAGGAAAGACAAATGGGATTTTGCTTTCATCCCTGGAGCCTTTGTGCTCAGCTGGGCTGGAGCACACAGCCAGCACGCACAGGTTGTTTCAGCAAGGAGAGAGCTCAAGGGGAATCATCTCAAAGTGCTGTTGTCAGGCTGAGAAGGTCTAGGGCTCGAGGCTTAATAGTCAAGATTATTTTAGGCAGGAAAAAACCAGCAGTGCTTCATCCCAAGCGCAGGAGGCAACTCTGGACTTGTTCTCCACCATGGCTTGTGGCAGGCCTGGCTGCTGGGATGCTCCTGGGGAGAATTTTGGGAGATGCTGGGAAGAACTTCCCGTGCAACCCTGGGCTTGACCGTAAGCACACTCAGGAGAGACTCACCTGCCCACACCAGCCCCAGCAGGGCCCTAGACACGAGCCCTGCCAAAAACCTCCACCACCACTGACCACAACTTTTAGCCAAACCTCAGCCCCCTGGGCCTGATGGTGGTTTTGCCATATTCCCAAGCAGATAAATTCTGGGTTGATGCTCAGGTTTACCAGTGCTGGGCTCAGAGGTGAAATGATTGCTCCTTATTGCCAGCATCAAAGCCGTGCTCTCCCAGTGTTCCCAGCAGTTCATTATCCCTCCCACCCTCCCAGCCTCCTTGTCCTGCCATAATAAGGCAGGAGGCAGAAGTCAAAGGCATCATTCCAGGGAAAGCTCTCAGGAACTGTTCATCAAACTTGCCCTTTTCTAATGAGAGTCATCTCATTTACATGCTCATTTAACGCTACACTCCACATCTAACAGCACATTCCAGCCACCTCCTTCCTTTACCTAAAAACCCATTTACAGAAAACACCATTTCCCCTAAATCCTAATTAGGCCACTGCGACCCCACATAAGCTTCAGCAAACCCTCTTTTGTGTCCAAACAGCACGGCCTCCCAAAGGCTTTATCCAAACACCCTCATCACGAGGTTAATTCCAGCCCAACGAATTAACAGTTCTGTGAGCTTCGTCTGATTAACAAAACTGAAATGCCTAGGGAAAAAAAGTAGGGAAATCATTCCTGGGTCTGTTCCTGCTGCAGAACAAACACGCTTCTGCCCCAGGGGAGCCTCTCCCACCTCCCTCACAAGACCCTTTCCAAAATCTCAAGCATGGCTGGCAGCCCACAAACCTCCCTGTGAAGGCCTATCCCAAAAAACACCGAGAGCTTTCTGATCCATCTGTCTGGAGGCTCTCAGGTTGCAGGAAATGCTCAGATTAACTGAGAAAAAAGTAAATTTTTGCCCATTTCTGGTCTGCTACCATAAGGTGCTGATGCAATATTGTGGTTCCCATGATAGCAACAATATGCAGCAGCTCAGAGTGGGTTTGTGCCCACACATCCTTGCCTCAGGCAGGGCTGAGCATGCCCCACCACGAGCATCTTCTGCTCATCAGCACAGGACCCTCACAAGCTCCTTTGTACCTGCAGCAGGGACCTTGCTGGGAGCCCCTGTGCTAATCTTGACATCCACCCAGCCTGCTGCAAGGAGGCGTTTTCAGATATTCCAGTACTAATTTCAAATATTCCTTTTTTTTCCCCTTTTCTTTTTTTTACAAATAGCATGAGATAGGCATGGAAAAATACAAATAAAGAATCCCGTGGTGCTATGAATAGGCCCTACTCCTGTTACCATGGGCTCAGGGTCACCGGGATGTTGTGGATGCGAGTCAGGGGCCTCACAGTGATCCACCCCTCAAAGGGATTTCCCAGCTCAGCCCCCACTTTGCTGCCGGCAGAAAAAGGCCCTGGCAGATCTTTCATCAGTTTAACAAGCTCTGCCTCAAAATTAGTTTTGAGATCTTTTGCCCCCAACAATCCTATTAGCCCCAGCCATGCCAGGACCCCACAGCCATGTGCTGATCCCCTCTCAGATTTATTCCTGCCCCGTTCAGATTTGTTTTTCTGCTGACACGGCCCTTCCAGTTAAATCAGTTTGCCTCCCTCCCTGGTGTTTACATTCCCACTGTATTTATAGACAGGCATCACGTCCTCTCCCAGCATCCTTGGCCAAACACGGATGATATTTTTCAGCTCCTCGCCTAAAATAGGCCCTTTTCCCCTGCCCTTCCCAACGCCCCTGTGCTGCACCTGCTGTGATTTAAACTCACCCTTTTTGGGGGCAAACACCAGAACTCTGTGGCACATTCCCGAAGAGGCTTCCCCAGAATTTAGCGGAGTCCTTAAATATTTCCTCTTCTTTATTTTGCTTATTGTGCTTTAGGGCCACATTTTCCTTTTCCCCAGCAGCATCCCATACCGATGGCACACAGGGAATGCACCAAGGTCTTTGTTCTCTTTTTAATTCCCCCTCACGAGCCCTCAGTTTAGCGGAAAATCTGCTTCATCTCCCAGATTCTTGGGCTCACCCTTTGCAATATGGCATTTGCCCTGATTCACATCACCCCTAACCCACCCCCTTGCTTTCACAGCCCTTCCCCAGGCCACAGCAGCAACACTGACCCTCAGACTCCCTCTGCAACCTCCTGCCAGCACACGGTCAGTGCTTTAGGGAAGGCAGGCAGACTCCAGACACTGCATTTGCCTTGCCTAGAAGCTCCGCTCCCTTTTGAAGAAAGAAATCTGGTGACAGCAGGTTGGCCTGGCATCATCCATGGCAAAATCCCATTTTCTAGTACCTGCTGGCAGCCAGCAGGGAAAAAAACCAAGGGGAAGCATCCTCATAGCGAGTTCTCGTGCCGGGGATTTAATTTCCATATAGCTCATTAACTCCCCAGCAGCAAGCTCGCTGCCCACACTTCATAACTCCAATTATTCCCTCCATCCCCTTTCATCCCACGGCCTCCCAAGCCTTGCAAGTTCAAGAAAATGAAATCATCTTGATGACTAGCTCTTTTTATCCGCCTGTTTCAAGTCCTTTCTGTTCTCCAGTCAGATGATGCCACCTCTGACTTCTCTGTCCACGAAGGGCTACCTTAAGTATTGGATGTAAATGCTGCAGGGAGAAAAACTCGCTCCATTTCGGGTTATTATCTCACCAGAATGCCATATATTACCCAGCAATCTCCAGCCAAGCAGGGGGTCTGCTGTATCTCTGCACTGTCTTGTTCGGAGCACACGGATTGCTCACTACGTGGTTCTCACCACAAAGAATACATGGGGGAAAAAAAAAGTAAATAGAAAGCATCCACTTGGGCTGCTGATATTATCCTGGTGGGAAAAAAAACAACCAAAGGAGCGATTGCTAATGGCCCAGGATTCATCCTAAACACACAGAATGTCCCAAAGTCTGGCTTTGTAATGCTTGGTGCCTGTAATTCTCCATGTGGCTCTGCACACACGTGAGCGTCAGAAAGGAATGCCGAGGTTCAGAGCAAGAGGCAGAGTTAAATCATCAGAGCTGCCTGGATGCACCAGGGGATGGTGCCTCTCACTGTATTTCCTCCTGGAGCTCAGAAACCACGAGGAGGCCAGGAAGGTGATCACAGGGCTGGAGCCCCTCTGCTCTGGAGACAGGCCGGGAGAGCTGGGGGTGTTCAGCCTGGACAAGGCTCCAGAGTGGCTTTAGAGCCCCTTCCAGTGCCAAAAGGGGCTCCAGGAGAGCTGGAGAGGGACTTGGGACAAGGGATGGAGTGAAAGGACAAGGGGGAATGGCTTTAAGCTCAAGGAGGGCAGATCTAGATGGATATTAGGAAAAAGTTCTTCCCTGTGAGGGTGCTGAGGCCCTGGCACAGGTTGCCCAGAGAAGCTGTGGCTGCCCCATCCCTGGAATTGTTCCAGGCCAGGTTGGACGGGGCTTGGAGCAGCCTGGGATAGTGGACGGTGTCCTTGCCCACGGCAGGGGGTTGGAACTGGGTGGGCTTTAAGGTCTTCAATCCAAAGCATTCCATGATTCTATGGTTCTATGAAAGCAGGAGGATTAATATCCCCACCAGCTCTTCCGTTACCTATAACCATGGCAATTCCAGGTTCTCTCATATTCCACTACAGACTCACACAGGTTTGAACAGGTCATACCTCAGCCTCAGGAAATCCTGACACTGGCTGGATCACCTTTCATCAAATCTACACCTCCTCACCCCTCAAAATCCCACCTGAAAAGCAGTCAGTGCCCTGCCTATGTCCCTCTCTCAGAAAATTATCACCATCCATGTGAGCCCATAGCCAGGCCAGTGGGGCATCCCCATCCCTCTGTGACACTGGTTTCAAAGTCCAGCCTTGGATTAAATAATCCTGCATTTGGTTGGGAAATAATTGGTGCCACTCTGTTTGTGAGCTATTGCTTTTGGTAATGAAAGCCTCTGTTCCAACCCAATTAGCATGATACTCCAAAAAGGCAAAGGACAAAGCTGTGATAGCTCAGGGATAAAAATAGTGGATTTGGATTGGAGGGGAAAAAAAGGAGAAAAAAAGTCACACAGATATCATAACCTTAGAGCAGACCTTGTCCAAGCTGTGTAATTCTGGACTGAGTGGAGAGAGGATTCACCAAGGACCTGAGGATGCTACAAAAAGTCTTTGCACCCCATGGCAGGGATGTATCCCACATCATTCCTGCTGGGATGTGCACCAGGAGTTGAAAAACCAGCTGAGGAGAGACCTCATTGTGGTCTTCAACATCCTCCCGAGGGGAAGCAGAGGGGCAGCACCGACCTCTTCACTCTCATGACCAGGAACAGGACCCAAGGGAACGGCTGGAGCTGTGCTGGGGGAGGTTTAGGTTGGATTTCAGGAGAAGGTTCTTCCCCCAGAGGGTGCTGGGCACTGCCCAGGCTCCCCAGGGAATGGGCACGTCCCCGAGGCTGCCAGAGCTCCAGGAGCGTTTAGACACCGCTCCCAGGGATGCACAGGGTGGGGTTGTTGGGGTGTCTGTGCAGGACCCGGAGCTGGACTGGATGATCCTGGTGGGTCCCTTCCACCTGTGATTCCATAAAATGCCTTCTCCAGGCACCCTGCACTGAGGGGTATCCCTGGAGAAGGAATGCTGGAGCCTCAGCTCCCTTCTTGATTTGCAGTGGGAGCTAAACCCCACAGGCCCGAGGTGTCAAACCCCACGTGTGAGCGGCCTCACGGCCCCAGCTCTCACCCAGGGCTGCTAAACCTGCATTTCCAGGGGGTTATCGGGCTGTAATCCCATCTGCAATCCCGGCTGCCCTGCATAATGGGTTGCATTACATGTAATCCATACGCTAATACGCTCTGAGCGGGAGCCAGAGCCGATATTGGACTGTTTTCCTCGGAAAAAACACTCGCCCTGCTGCAGGCCAGGGGCTGGGGTGTGCCTGAGGACAGGCTTAGGGGCTGCCTCTGTGAAATAAACCAAACCTGGGGGGTTCTAAGCAAAAACTGGCATCCCTGGGTGTGTTCAAGGCCAGGCTGGATGAGTTTTGGAGCAGCCTGGTCGGGTGGGAAGTGTCCCTGCCCGCAGCAAGGGTGTTGGAAGGAGGTGGGCTTTAAATTGCCTTCCAACCTAAACCGTTGTAGGATTCTATACAACAATTATGGAATGTAAATGTGTTTGGGATGCTAATATAGGGCTACACAGCACACAGACCACGTACAGCAGGCAGAGCATATATAACACAGAGGCAATATATAGCACAAAAACAACATATAGCACATTTCTGTGGCTGCGTGGAAGGATTTACACAAGGAAGGAGTATGAAGGCAGGAGGGTGAGGGCAGATATTCTCTAGAGCAAACCCCAACCACAGGTCGAAGAGGATTCAGAGCAGAAATCCCAGGGAAAAAAAAAAGGCAAAACAGCAAATATAGCTAAAACCCCATCCGTGGCAAAGTAAAACTGACCGGATTTATGGATAGCATTTTAAATTAAAGGCTTTGCATAATGCACGGGGCTTGTGTTTATTAGATTTGCAGCCAGAAGCAGGAGAAAGTCGTGGCAAGAGGGAAGAAGGCGAGGACACAGCTCAAATTCCCGACCCTGCCCACCTCCCATCCAGGCTGGGAACGTGAGGGACACCATCCCAGCGCGAAACAAACGAGCTATGGATGATACAGGGATGGAGAGCAGGAGGTTTAACCCGTTTGAAAAACTTGTCACAGCTGTGAAAGCTCCCTGCTCCCACCGCTCCTCCTCCACAGGCACAGCCTCTGCACCCAGCCTGGCTTTCCCCGGGGTGAAAGCAGTTCTGTGCCTTCACGGCAAAGGTATTCGTAGCCAAAGGAACCCAAACAAACCCTCTGATGAGCCCAGTAGGTCATTAGCACTTAACAACCTAAATTACCCTCACCCACCCCCAGTTTTCCAATACTCCCGTGTCGTCTCGCTAGGATCAGCTGCGTTGGCTTCTTTCTGCTGATCCAGGACCGAGTGAAAACTTTCAAGCCAAAGAAAAAAATTTTAATTAAAGATCTCATTTGAAAATAACATCCCCCACGATTTTTATCGAGGGAATGTGTTTCACATGGCGTTTCGCACGCCATTAAAACTGAAGAATTTTCGACCAGCCAACAGTTTCGGTTGGGAGTATCTGATGTTTTGCTTTTTTCTGTGTTTACTCCCATGTGCCAGCTATTGCCATCTGGGAACAGCCTTTTACTACAGCGGATTTATCACACAGAGAAATAAGCTCAGTTGTCGACTTCTCTAATAAAGATGAGAGGTGCAGTACAGATCTAAAAGCAAAATGCTCTCCCATATTCCCTATTAGGCTGAATACTGTCAGGCTTCTCCTGTGTCTCTATTTGTGTTCCTTTCTCCCAGACATAATAAAAAAGAAACTGCGAGGCTGGAGAAAAAAAGGAGCAGTGTTGCTTAACCTGCAATGAAAATGATTTTTCTTTGCAAGAAAGCCCACTTGATGAGCAGTTCAAAGATATTAAACATAGGAAGAAATTCTTGACTGTGAGGGTGGGGAGGCCCTGGCACAGGTTGCCCAGAGAAGCTGTGGCTTCTCCTGGATCCCTGGCAGTGTTCCAGGCCAGGTTGGACAGGGCGTGGAGCAGCCTGGGATAGTGGAAGGTGTCCCTGCCCCTGGCAGGGGGTTGGAACAAGATGATCTTTAAGGCCCCAGTCTAGAAAATTGCCTAAACTTAAACATACATTTAAGGCAAACCTGTTAAGTAAAGCTGAAATCACTGGGACTTCAGCATGTGCTCCAATCCATGCTCTAGAGCCAGGGCTTGCACTGCCACAGAGCTGGAGAGTCCCTGGAAAAGGGGTTGTCTCCCTTCTCTTCATGGTGCCTGAATATTTCACAGCCCCAGGAAGAAGCAGAGAGGGCATCTGTGTTTAAAGAAAACATGTTTAACACAGAGAGGTTTGTAGCTTAGGGCCAAAGCAGCAGGAATGTTGCCCGTGTCGTTTCCCAGACTCCCCTGAGCCTCCTGCCCAATTTCAGGCTGCTCAGAAAATGCCAATATCACAGAAAATAATTATAATAGTAAAATAAAACCTCCCTCTCGCACTGCACTTTGCAAGACTGTGATTGTGTGCTTAATGGCCATCATATATTTAAAAGTCTTCCAGCGGGCAGCTGTGTGTCTTCTGGTTTGCTGCTCAAAAGTGTTATTCTTTCAGCAGTGTTTGTCCTTTGTATTCCCAAAGCCGTGGAATCCTCTCTCCCATTTCCCACGGCTCTGTGCTACAGCAAGCCCGGGTGAGAGCCCAGGGTGTGCCACAAGCCCAAGAAATTGTGGCTGCCCCATCCCTGGCAGTGTTCCAGGCCAGGCTGGACAGGGCTTGGAGCACCCTGGGATAGTGGAAGGTGTCCCTGCCCGTGGCAGGGGGCTGGAATGGGATGGGCTTTAAGAGCATATGGCCAGAGGTGCATTTATTTTATTTCTCTATTTCTTTTAAAGCCCTATTTTAGTGGTCCCTTAGTCACAGACTCGTCAAACAGGCCCATTTCTTGTGACTGGTTAACAGCACGGACAAAAAATTGTCTGTGCTTGGCTAGAAAGCTCTTTCTGCCCAAATTTATGCCAGATTGGCAAATCTTGCCATGATTATTTCATTTGTTGAGCTTCTGTGGCTGAAAACACGAGGAATTTTGTGAAATGCAAGCTTTTGGGGCAACGCCAGGTTGGACAGGGCTTGGAGCAACCTGGCCTAGTGGAAGGTGTCCCTGCCCACGGCAGGGGTTTGGAACAAGGGTGTCTTTAAGGTGCCTTCCAGTTCTGGGATTAGATGATGCAGCTCTGCTGGAAGGGCTGAAAGGATGAGCCACTGTTGGATTTCAGCTTGGCTTCGCTCCAGGTTTACCCTGGAGACCTCACCAGAGGCTCCAGGAGAAACCCCAATCCCAGGGCCATGGTCATCGACTCCTCTCTGACCTCAGTAAGGCTGGGATGTCATCTCACATCCCATAAAAATGTCTCAGCCTCTTCGCAAATCCTGCATCAGCTTGATTTGAGATTCACTTGATGGCCCCAAACCTCCTGTAGTGCCTGCTATGGAAACACACTGGGAGCTCTTCCTAGGCTGAGGCATCCCGTTTGGCATGAGCTTTCCAAAGGGCTCTGACGCCTGCAGAAATGCACCTTCCCAGCAGCAGCGATGCTGAACTCAGCCCTGGGTATCTGGGGATGGCTGGAAAACATCCCACCTCCACTGAAGCTTGGAAAAGCCACCTGAGACAGAAGTCAGGCTGCTGGGGCTGAGTTTGGAGCTGATTCCCCAGGAATGGGAGGGGAAAAGCTGAGTGTTTGCTGGTGTGTGTGCCCAGCTTTGCCAGCCCAGCTCTGCCAGCCCAGCTCCTCTGTGGCAGCAAACGGACAGAGATTTGCAGTAACTGAATGGAATAATACACTGGAAATTTTGAGTGTATTTCATTCAGAGATAAATCAGGCTGTAATTAAACAGTGTCAATTATTGTACTGCCCAATGGATGCAGTAATTGCTTTTTTTTAAGAGGCAGCACAGTAATATCCACTCATTTGTAAAGGGATAATGATGCTGATTTAACCTAGTCGAGGTATAAACAGGCACCCCGTGTGTCACAGCCCAGTGCAACAAGCCCAAAAGTTCATTTTGATCACAAAACTACATTTTGTGCATCCCCTACTCCTCTTCTTGTTCCCTTCCAAAGCATCCAGGAATTAGCACTGGTTGCACAGGAGAAATGTGGATCTTTCTCCTTTCCTGCCCCAAAAGCTGAGGACATTTTCTTACAGGGGGTTTTCTTTAAGGATGCAAAACTGAAAGGGAACACCTTATCCTTAGCTGTCTGCTCTGTATCTATACAAGACCACCAGTTTAACCAGTAAAACTACTGGAAATTTAATGCCAGAGTTTCTGAAGAGCCTCAAAGAAACCCATTTGGATTTGTGGGTTTGTGGCATGAAGCTCATCCCAAGTTACTCTCAGGCATCCCTCCACTATGGAAAACCTTGCAGCCGGAGTAGAAAAAGCATTGCCCAAAATTTTAAGGGCTCCCTGCGAATGTGTTGTCCCAACCAGCTCCTGGAGCCCCACATGTTGGATTTTCCATCCCCCTTCATCTCTACCCCTTTCCTTGCTCCCTGCTGAGTTAATTCCTCTCCCTCTGAGCTGCCCTCTCCTTTCATCCCTCCTTTAATGAGCTAAGTCATGGTTAACAATTCTGCTCTTTAATGCAACGGGGGTAGGAACTGGGTTAAAATTCGGGGCTGTTTCCTTGGGCTCCCTGCAAATTCAGCCCAAGCCAAGAGAGTGAATTTGCCACAGGTGCTGGAGGTAACTCCTGACATGACTTATGGCTCCACCAGCAAAGGCAGCCCTAAAAACATATTGATTTTCCAGGCAGCATCACTTCCCTCAGAGCAGCTCCAGGTTTATTCGCTGTCGATTTTTCTGCTCTTTTTTTTTTTAGTTAGACTGGAAGTTTATTTTGCAAACAGAGCAGCTGAGGACTTGTAAATAAGTATATACATGTATTTATTTTTATATGTGTGTGTTTGTATATATGTGTGTATATATATTTATATATGTTCACGCACACACACAAATATAGATGTGCGTCTTCAGGATGGATATTTGGGGAAATTTTTTAGATTTTTGCAGCTTACAGCACCCAGTGCCTCCAACCCAAGGGTGGAAGCTGGCACGAGGTGAAGCCAAAACTGAGCCAGTGTTTGGAGAGGAGCCGTGGTGTTCCTGCAGTGGCTGAGGAGGAAGGATGGGGAGCAGCCCTCACCAGTTAATTTTAACAAAGCACACATTTTCCTGGCTCCGCCATGGACTTGCATATTTTAACTCCTATCTTCTGTTCAGCAGCTAAAAAGAGACTTTCATTCCCGTTTTGGCTGCCGTGCCTCGTTTCCCATTCCCGGGCTGTTACACAGCCTCTATTCTTGCAGCCACCCAGTGCTGATAACAGGGGAAGGACGAGACACCCCAGAGCTGCTCCCTCAAACAGGTGGGGGTTTTCTGCAAGCACCAACTTCCACAAGCCCATCACTGTTATGTCTGCGGCGAGCAAGGAATATGAATCAGCACGGAGGCTGAATTAGCTTTCTGCCCACAGCTCTTCCCAAGGAATTCTTACAGAGATATATTTGTATTTAAGAAAAGAGATTAGAGGGAGCCATATAAATGCAATCCATCATCACCAATTAGAAATAAATGAGGGCAGGAGCAGGAGAAACTTTCTCTCTTTGAGTCCTTTTACAGGAATATATATATATTTATATATATATACATATATACGTATGTATGTGTATGTGTGCATGTTGTTATAGGTATATATAAATATGTTACTATATGTACATATAAATATATATGATATTATATGTATATAGAAATATATATTATATTATATGTATATAGAAATATATATGCTATTATATGTATATAGAAATATATGTTATTATCTATAAAATATATATGTTATTATATGTATCTATAAATATATATGCTATTATACGTGTATATAAATATATATGTTTATATATGCTATTATATATATAGAAATATATATATAGACACAGGCACATGCATATATATATATACACACATATATTTATTCACATATTCAAGATTTTTGTTAACATTTAAACTATACACTACACGTATATATTTACGTCTATAACATGCATAAATCCCTTTTTTAGATGTAGCTATTGATATATAGATTACATAGTTATCTGCACACTGTACATACACACAAGCAGCCAAAAGAAGCAGAGAACCTGTTTGCCTTGCCCAAGGCCTGACACATCAGAAGTTTTACCCCAGAATTTCACTTTTTTTTTTTCCCTTAAAGATCCAGCTCCAGGAGTCGAGTGAATCTTTTGTAACCATAGTTTTCTTCCAAAAGGTAACCAGAAAAAGCTGTTTAATCAAAAGTTTCGTTCTTATTACCATCATTTCATCACCAGCATCTCACCATCAGCATCCTGGGGCCACACTGGGCTCCTGACAGGAGCAGGAGGATTCTCAGGAGTCCCCCCTCTATTGAAGGAGGGAACTGATGCATCAGCAAAAACCACACCTCAACTTAGCCAAGACATAAATCACTGCAAAACTCAGATTTCCAGACCAAAACACAGCCCCAGAACCCCTCTCTCCGCCTCTCCCAGGAGGAACTTTCAGGAGCGCTGAACTTACCCCAAACCATTTTTAAAAGACCTTATTTGTTTGGAAAGTGTGGGAGGTGAAAGGTTCCTTTAAGGAGATTTGAAGTGAACACCATTAGCATTACATCATTCATTCAGCCCCTCTACCCATGATATGAGAACAAAATGATCTGATCTAAGCAAAACTTCTGGTTTCATAGCAACAATGAATTTTTTTTTTTTTTTTGGTGGGAAAATATAATGCAAATCAGTGCTTAGGTGCATAACTTGTGACTGCTTTATTTCCTGTACTACAGTCTGTTGAAACACTATTAAAATATAATTTAACTAAATGGCTTCCTGGAAAATAATAAAAACAACAACAAAAAAAACCCCTTTCTAGTTTAAAAGTCAAAAAATGTCAAAGTGGTTCACGCATGAAAAGTAAAAATGCTGTTTAGCTCTTACATAAGTCTTTCCACGAGATCTCAAAATAATTTTGGAAGAAAATAGTGTGGACTGCTCTTCCCTAGTGCTGGGAATCAAGAGCCATGTCTTGAAGAATAGACATCTCCACTAAATTTACTACAGGTTATTTTGTATTTTGGATCACAGCAGATCTTTCTGCCCTCCAAATTTGGGGTGAAAATGGCCACGGCTCCCACGCTGTGCTGGGTGTTCCAGGCACAGAGCAGACCTGAGGGATAAATACCAGTTTTACAGGTAAAAAATCATTTCTTATGCAGGTGTTTTCAGCCTTGATCTTGAGGCAAGTTGGATACATGGTCTTCAGTCCTGATGAGGAGCGATGGCTAAATTTTAGGTGGCTCTGGGAGCAGGAGAAATTGGACCATGGTTTTCTGAGCAGTTCATTTACAAGCTACTTCAAGGACCCCATTTTCCCAAACAAAACAAAATTTGGCCAGTCCAGAATTCGCCTTCAATCTTCTTTGTTTTCTGCAAAATAAGGAAACAGTTCCCTCAGGACAATCAAATCTATGAGTTTTCAGGAATATTTTATCATAACTCCCTCCCACAGGCCGACACTTCAAGAGTTTCCCCTCCCCGTTGGGAAAATGGGGCTAAAAGGGTTTTGGGGTGATGGTCGGATGGGGACAACCGACTGGTGTGACAACTGAGGTCACACCAAATCCTCACCACCCCCAAAAATGTGCTCAAGTGCTTCACTGCCCTTCCCTGAAGAAAAAATGCTCCAGATGTTTAATCCAAACTCCCTGGCTGCTATTTAGAGCCTTTATGTCTTTTCATGTCCCTGATGAGCAATAACAGAGAAACATTATCACATAATATAAAATATTAAACACCTGTTGTAAATATTAAATTATATCCAAATACAACTTGGCAAAGATAATACTCGATACATCGTTTACATTGCTGCTGATTAATATTGGAGATTGAAATTAATACTCACACAACATAAACATCAACATGCTTTTAGCATGCAATTAAGCCGAACAATTTCATCAGCACAAAATGTTCTCGTCCTTTCAAAACGAGACACACTAAAAACAAAGCTGCCCTGAAACTATCACCGAAATCAAACTCCAACTGCAAAACATATGGATCATTAGAGATTTTTTTTTTCCCCCTCCACTGCTTTGGAAATGCTGTTTCCCAAACTAGAAGGCCACAGTTGGAGGCAGCCAGAAATGAAGAAAGAGGGCAGGGTTAGATGGGATATTGGGAAGAAATCCTTCCCTGTGAGGGTGGTGAGGCCCTGGCACAGGGTGCCCAGAGAAGCTGTGGCTGCCCCATCCCTGGAAGCGTCCAAGGCCAGGTTGGACGGGGCTCGAAGCAACCTGGGATAGTGGAAGGTGTCGCTGCCCATGGCAGGTGGCTGGACTGGATGATTTTTAAGGTCCCTTCCAACCCACACCATTCTGGGATTCCACTCTGGCTTCTGTGAAATCCCACCATGATGGGCAGATCCTCATCTTCTCCATCTCAATGTCCATCCCCCTCTTCACTGCTGCGACAGGGCCATGAGACCCACTGGTATTTTCTTTCCTTAAAAAGCCATTAAAAAAGAGATGAGCTGAGACAAAATCGTTGGATTTAAGGTGCATGAGGTCTTCCTTTGGCAAGGCTCACTGCTGGAAAGAGACCATGGGAGAAGGGTGCAAACAAACAGATCAGAGCCCGAAGGGGTGAGACAAAGGTGGTCAGAGGTCGGGAAAACATGAAGTCTGAAGGAAATGGGGAAAAAAGGCTGAGAGAAAGGCTTCCACCAGTCCTCAGAGGTACAACAGTCCTTCAGAGACTGTTCTCCATGGCCACTGCAGGCAGGACAAGGAGGGGTGAATTAAAGTGCAGCACATTCGAGGGAGGCTTAAGGAAATCTTTCCGATTACAAGGTTAATTAAGCAGGGGTATAGATTAGCTGGGGAAGCAGAGGAGTCCACATCACTGGAAATCTTTAAGAACAAGTTGGACAAGCATGTAGGAATGATGTGGAACAGAGTGTCACCTTGGAGCTGGTGATGTGTTAAACAGACATCTCTTTGCTCTGATTGCTCTTATCCCCTGCATTTTACCTCCACGGGAGTCTGTCCAGCTGGATTTTAGCCACGTGGGAGCTAAGAGGTGCGTTAGCTCCTCAGCAAGCTCTCAGACATCAACCAGCACAAGCGGAGACTGAGCCCAGGAGATGCCCGCAGGGACACCGCTGTCCTTGTCCGGGATGTCCCACTGCTCTGACGGAGCAACACCCAACGCTCCGCCTGAAAATCCCACGGCTGATGCCTCTGCAGGGAATCAGGCAGGATGTAAAGCAGAGGAGACAAAATGTGGGTGTGTGATTAGGTGACAGCACATGTCCTGGCAGATGATTGCGGTGCTAAAGCACGCCATATGCTCCGGCTCCTATGGAAATCTTCCTCGGCTGACATCACTACGGAGCATTTGGGAACATACGCCGGTCCCTTATGTTTTCTCTGTCCTTCCTAAATGTTGCCAAGAGCCGAATACCTAAACACAATTAACCTCTGACATCGCGCTGAAAGGCTCTGCAACATCCTCAAAGAACAGGGAATGTCTCCCAAATATCCCCGGAGTGTTCTACCTGGAGAACTGACCTCCAGGGCTGGGACAAATCCACAGGGGTTGGAGAAGCCAGCACTGGGAGCAGGCAGCTCTTGTCCCATCCAGGCTTCACCCACCAAAGAACTGGTGAATCAGATGTGCCAAACTGGTCCCAGTTTTGGGGTCAGCAATGACAGGACAGGACAGAAATGAGGTGGAGTGTCCAGGCAGTGCCCAGGGCATCCCAGCCATGACCTGGATCTCAGCAGCCAGAAAGCTCCTGGTGCAAATTGTTGAGGAATTTAGAAATATTAGATCAGAGGGAAAGCAAGGGAAGAGAAATTGCCAACAGGGATTCTTCCAGAGCAAATTCCTGTCAATCCTTCCTACTCTTCGACAGGAAAACGAGCTGGGAGGATGGAGGGAAGGGAGGATGGAGGGAGGGGAGGGTGCAGGGAAGCCGTAGCTGTGACAGAGCCCTGCTCAGGGGAGGGTCCTGGCACCATCTTGGTTGAGGACTTCTCGAACAAACAAAGGAAACCCGATCCAGGTGAGGTTATAAAGGGGGGGCACAGCAGAGGGGAGGAAACCTGCACCCCTCGAGCTGTTATCAGGCATTCCCTGCCGGGCTGCAAGGGGCACCCAGTCCCCAGAGATTCAAAATCTGCACCAGCAACTCAATGATAGACTCCAGAGTGTGTTAGGAAGTGTGTGGATAACCCTGGGCTGTGAGGAGTGCCAGCTTTTTGGAAGGCAGGTAATTAGAGACAATAAATTCATGGCATTTATTTCGAGCGAGCTACACAAAATTCAGTAAGAGCGAAGAGTTAAAGGGGCTGCGTTTTGGATGGATAAATAACACCCACATCTAGACTGGGGAATAGAATTTGGATAGGTCTAAAACACCATAAAAATAGCTGAGGAGGTTGTGGTGGGACCCAGCTTGGGATGATGCTCAGGAGGGAAAGGGCAGGGCAGGGGCCACCTTTGGGTGCAGCCATGGGAGGTGACAGAGGTGACAGCTCTCCCTGGGCACAAGGCAGTGCTCCACCAGGCTTAAGGATAATACAGATGAGCTGGAGCTGGTCCTGGAAAGAGCAACCTGACATGGTCTGGAAACAACAGCCAACGCAGAAAGGATTAAAGAATTGGGGGCTGCAGACTTTTTCACCATCTGCTATTTTAAAAAAAGAGGAGAGAAAACAAGCTCAGGTTTTGTCTGCTTTACCCGGAGACAGGGTGATAATTGGATACATTCAGCTGCCTATTTCGCAATAAGCAGCTTCACAGCAGTGGTTGGCTCCCCAAAGTGGGTCTCTGGCTCCTGGGCTGAGGTTTCCCAGGCAGCACCTTCCCTTTGCAGCAATGCAACACAGCACACACAGCTTGGTCTCGACTTTCCTCCACCGTGCTGGTCACCCTTGGCTGCTTCTTAACTCCTGAAGCTCACAGTGATGAGATTCTTTTATTTCTATTCATTTTACAAAAGTCGCACTGCGGACACCTGTGTGTGTTTCACTGGAGCTGTCCTGGAACAGCCACAGACATCGTTCTTTAAATTCCTCTTTTCCACCATTTTTTGCAAAGCTGTTTCCCAAATCACTTCTTTGCAGTAGTGCTTTTTTTTTTTTTTTTCCCTTGGGCACGTTCCCTAAATTTTTTTCATTCCCAGTGGAGGTCTGGGCATCCTAAGGAAGTGGGATAAGAGTCCCCGTCACACGGGGTGGGCAGAGCAGACATGGTACCCATTGTTCTCTGCATCCGCCGCGGCTATGGGGGGAGGAAATCGGCTTTATCTGAAGCAAGGAAAGACATCCATCAGGAAAATTATTGGGAAAAACTTCCTGGCAGTAGTGTAGCAATGCATGGGAACAGACACGGCGGAAACAGCCGCGGTTCTAAGGAACAGCCTCGCAGGAGATGCTCTCCCATACACAGGGAGGGGATGTTGTCGCCTCGTGGGCCACACCTGATCCTCTCCCACAGGGTTCCCCTCTCTCCCTACCCCATTACATCCCTTTTCTAGGGTCCCTGCACCCCCTTCTGCTGAGAGCACCAAGCTCCAGGGTCTCACCCTCTCACACTGAGCATCCCTTTAAAGACTGAGAAGATTCCACATTTTCTGAAGGGCTGGGAGAAGGGCAGGGTTTTTTACAAGGCACTGAGGTGGATGAGCGTGAGGGCGAGGGTTTCATCTCCCCTCAGGAACAGCATTTGGCAGGGGAAAGTGCCTGGTGGTATCCACTGAACCCCCGTGCCACTGGCACTGTGCAGGACTGTGCTGCAGGGTCTGCTCTGGAGCCCACCCAAGCATCCTCTGCACGCAGGAGGTCCTCGCCGATGGGAAAGCCACCTGTTATCCCCTCAAAACCACAAAAAAAAAGATCCAGTTTTCTTCTGCTAGCCCTCGCCAAGCAACCAAAAACCCCAAAGAGCTGCAAGCTGCCTTTTAACCAAATGATTCCCCCTGAACGATATTGAAGGGGAGAAAATAGAGCAGAGCCAGCCCAAGCAGCCGCAGCCACCACGGCTTGGCACATGGCAGCAGCCAACACCAAGAGCAGAGAAAGCTACTGGCTCATAAATCCCATGTCTAGTGGGCTTTGCTTGGTTTTTTATTTGTTAGGGAGGCAGAAAAATCGAGCAGTGCAATCTGTCGTTCACTCGGCACTTCTCAGGTGTCTCCCTGCCCCTAATCTGGGATGAAAACTGTGGGATGCTGAGCTGTAGGACACATCTGAGCGTGGAAATGTGTGTTGGGATGGATGTCACAGGAGGTTCTGCCACTCGCCATGGGCACACTTTTCCTGAAAAGCCAAAGAACAGCAAAAAAAAAGCCCTTCCCTTCCACCTGTGTCCTTGCTAATCACCTCAGCGGACGTCTCAGCCCATCAGGCGTGGTGGAGGGGGCCCCTCCTTGTCCCAGCAGGTCCCCAGGCCTCGTGCTGGGCGCCAAAGCCATTTGGATGCCCACGGAATGGCATGAAGCTGGGTGGCTCCAAGCCAGAGCCCAGGCTGGCAGACCTGCGGGCAGGAGGGTGCCACCACAGCTCTGCCAACAAGCTGCTCCTGCCATCCACTGCTCCCCAGCACGCCTGCCCTCCCCACAGCCTTTCTGCTCCAACACATCCCTCTCTCCAAGCCCGTGGCTGCACTGACATTGCTGCTATCACAAATGCACTGTTTAGGGTCTCTGCCCTCAGTTAATCCCTGGTGGTCCCTGATATTCCCTGCTCTGCCTCTGCATCTCTCCATTTCCAGGCAATAAAATGACACTGCTCAATTCCAGCTGGCAAAAAAAAGAACCCAACATTTCAGCCCTCAGGCTGAGGCTCCCTGGGGCCCGGCTGGGTTGGGGCAGCTCGTGTCAGGGAAAAGTCACGACCCACAAAGGAAGGAAGCTCCAGCAAAGAGGTGTATTTTTGTTACTGTGGTTGTGCTTTAAGTTTCTGTAGCTACCACAAGCGACTCGTCAGGAAATGCCGCTGCTCCCCTCTCCACACGCTGCTTTGGAGTGGAAAAGCAGGAAAAGGGGCCCACTGGAAATTGTTGTAACTTCCTGTATTTAAGCATCTCTCTTCCTCTCATCTCCATACCCCCTTTCTGGGATGGAAGAGCACATTTGGTGATGCTTCACCGAGCTCAGCAATCAGATTGCAGGGGCAGATGCAGCACAGTTTTCCTGCAGAGCTGAGTGATGGTGGCCAAGGATCCCAAAATCCGCTGGGAAGCCGTGTGCCAGGCTGGGCAGGGGATGCTGCCAGAGGGGTTGGTCCCCAGCCCTCGGGTTTCCAGGTCCTGAGCATGGATGTTGCCTGCTGCTGAGCATCCCTCTGTGCCCTGCCAGGACCCTGCAGAAACGCAAACCTCACTCCATTGTAGCTCCCTTTCCCTGATCCATCAATCCTTTGGGGTTTACACGCACGTAAAAATGAACATGGCATGCAATGGATAACCTTTAAATCACTTGTAATTCTGCTTTCTGTTTCTGAGGGAGTCCAGCCCTCAGGAGAGAAGGAAAAGGGCCAGAGGAGAGTCACAACCTCTCAAAAGCCAGAAGCACCCCTTGCAGCCCACGCTGAATCCCACGGCCACCTTTGCATTCTGGTGCTTGCATCCACAGCTCCCTGCTGCAGCAATAGAATCCACCTTCCTCCTTCCAACAGCGAGCCAGTCTTCCATGTGTTTTCAGGAATATTGTTGCACACGGTGCCTAAATTGCTCCAGCAGGACACTGGGGTGCTCAGACACAAGATGACAAACAGGGTGTAAAGCCCATTTCCTCAAAGGGGTTGAGGTATCCGAGTCCTACCAGTAACAAACCCCACTTTATCCGGGGATGGACGTGTCTCTGGAGGCATCAACCAGATCCCAGGTGTTTCTCCTCCTTCTGCCAAGTGTTGGGGCACAACAGCAATGTGTTCACAGCCCTGACAGTTCGTGTTCTCTAACAATTTGGGTGTCTTTCCAGAGCGCACACAAACACACGCACAGATGTCCATATAAATACTCCATCTGTACTCATGAATCAGTCAAATGTGAGGCTGGGGAGGTCAGGGGTTGGGTTCATACAAACATCCTGAAGTTCAGCTGTTTCCCCAAAGCTTGTCTGAACTGTGTGTGACCTCCTTCAGTCTGGAAACGCGAGGCAGCCGGTGTTCCTCGCGAGGTTACCAACACATCGTGAATCTGGAAAAGTCTGCAGCACCACCAGCAAAAAAACCACTTCCTTCAGAGTATTCATTTGATGCTTGGCTTCAGCTGCTGAGGAGGGCCAGAAGGGCTCTAGGTCATAGACAAATGCCAGACGGTGCTTTGGACACCTTCCAACGATGTGGGCATGGACTTCAGGTGTTCTCCTGCCGGGTCTTGCTGCAACCCTTGAAACCCAAGACACAGAAACTGTTCAAAGAAGTTTCCTAACCAAACAAAAAGTAGCCTCTTTATCCTCATTATAAACTCTGCCTCCTTCCCACAGCAGGGAGGTGACTCAGGGGCTGAGCCTGAACAGAGGATCTTGTGGATATTCACGAGCGGGAAGGAACCCCGGGATCCTGGTGGATATTTTGCTACCTGCTCATTGACATCACAAGGCATTTCACGACACTAAAATCGCTGCTCTTTAGCGTAACTCGCAAACAAAACAAAGCCACCTTGGGTGAGTGCTTTAGCTGTGAGCTGCTTAACAGCAAACGATATTTCTGTCGTTTTTTCTAGCACACATCTTGCTACATTTTGATGCTGTGTGAAATGCCAGGAGATTAACAGCCCCTCTCTCCTGGGGTCTGCAAAATCTCCTTTTACCACTGAAACTAATTGTGCTGTTAACCACTAATGCCCACGAAGGAGAGCTAACGAGCCTCCAGGCAGCGGGTGTTTCATCTCCCCTGCACAGGGAGCTGCAGCCACACAACACCCAGCACCAGCAGGAAACTCCCGTGGCGGACAGACTGCCTGGCCGAAGGGAAAACCATGCAGGAGGTGCCACAACTGCTCCCAAACAGCTCCCGTGCCTCCATCACCTGCAGCGCTCGGGAAAAACAGCGGTGGAGATGTAAATGACAGGATGCCCCCGCTGGTTTTACACCCCCAGGACACTGTCAGCCTTAATGAGTTAATATTGTTAAATCCTCCTGTGCTCATCAGCTGGGAAACAGGGTAGGAAAGGTGCTTTCCAAAGGAGGCCCTCCCAGGACAGCATTTGTATATTCCTGTCTCCTCCAGCCATCTGCTGCCTTTCCAGGTCCCCCCAGGAGAGGTGTCCTGTGGTTGATGCTGGGTTTATTGCTATTGTCATCATCAGGTCTCGGTGTTAATATCACAGAAGCAGCCTGGAGCACTAATCGTGGTCCCTTCTTGTTCCAATAGGGCTGGAGCCATCCGACAAGGGAACTAAAAGGGGATAAATGTGAACAGACTCCTCTGTGAAGCTGAGATGGTGGATATCCAGGGAAAACACTCCTGGTTTGGCTCACCCTTGAACCTGCAGTAGGAGAGATCTCTGGTGGGGCAGAAAGATTCCTAAATGGGCTCACACATAACCAGTCTTGTTCATCAGCTTGTCCATAGGGCTGACAACGCTTTCCATTGTCCTTAGGACACCACAGGAGTTAAATTGTCATTGTACAGCAGAGCTCAGAGGTGAGAGGTGACCACAGGAATCGGTGATAGCACAAATTTACATTAGACATTCCTCCTGAAGCAGCCAGTTCAAATTCTTCCTTTTCCCCACGTCGCAAAGGTTGGACCCGATGTTCTCGGAGGTCCTTCCCAACCTTAATGATTCTCTGAGTCTGTGACCAGCACTCCTGGGAGCAGACCCAGAGCTGGGGTGCATCTCCAAGGGCCCAGCCCAAATCCTTGGGGTGATGGACACCTTAAACTCTGCAACCCACTCTGTGTTCGCTGCAGACATTGATACCTGTTGGGAGTCATGCCACGGATCATGTTTAGTGAATCCAGTAGAAACAAATTTTCCTTGACCTCAACAAAGGCCCTGGGAGCAGAAGGAGACACCCTGGTTGCTGACGCCGTGGTGGGCAAACCCCAAGATAGGAGCAGGATAGATCAGGATGGCCAAACACGCCTGAGAGCTTTCCAGCTCTTTTTCCATCCTCTGCATTCACACCTACACTTTTTCACCTCTCACCTGTCCACGCAGCAGGTTATTCCCTGCGTGTCACCAGTTTTTAACCCACATGCCCACGTTGTTCATTGCGCTCGGGGAAAGCGGCAGCGTCTCTGTCCCAAATCAGCCTCCACATTTCCCTGCCTTCCTCCCCGACTCACAGAGCTCCTCCCAGCCCCTCATGACCAACTTTCTCTGCTGTGCAGCCTTTCCCAGCTCCCCCCCAGTTTTTAAGCCTAAGAACATTTTTATGTCTCGTGCTTTGATGGATCATTCAAAGGCTTCAATCACCGTGTCTCGGGTTTTGTAGCCTTTCCTGAGAGCTGTTGTTTACATCGGGGACTTGCAATTGCGCCACGGTTCCTTCATGAAAACCTCACTTCCTCACACTCGGGTTGAACTTGTGGCTTGAAATTGTCTCTTTCCGTGTGTTTGTAAACATCTTCTGTGCCTGCTATGGCCAGGCAGCAGCTCTCTGCTTCCAGGGAAGAAATTGCTGCTAAAAAAACATCCCCTGCACGGCTATGATGAGTTCTGAAGGAAGAGAATAAAGTGCAAGGTGCCACAGGGGTAGAAAAAAGGAGGTCAAAAAGCTTCAGAGACTCATGCAAGCCTGGAAAACTTCTGGAAGTGGAGATGAGAGTTGGGAGGACTAGCAAAGGGAAAGTTGTTTTCCCCTATTTTTGCCTTCTCCATTGCATTCCCTCTGCTCCCTGTGGAACTGCAGGGTCTTTGTGCCCAGGAAAGGGGACTGGACCCATCACAGGCCAAACCAGGGGACAGAGATCAGGGCAGGAAGAGCCCCAGGGGACTGGAACCCAAAGGTGAGCTCGAGTTACACATTTGGGAGATACTTTTTTACAAGGCAAATTCGGCGTTTTGGGGAGTTCAGGGATAAGCAACATTACCAGTGGAGACCAACCCACCACGGACCTGAAACACCCTGGGGTTTCCCACCAGTGAGCTGGGACCTTGATTTATGTCATCTGCCACTGCAGAGGTCTCTTGGGGCTCCTCGGCTTCCAAGCTGCTCTACCTCATCCAGGGCAGCCGTCCTGTAGGAGGTGGGTGACATCTGGAATGTTGTCCACTCTGATCTGGAGCCTCTGGGGTCTCTTTTTCTCCACAGAGTGGGTGGAGCCCAAGGGACTTTCCCTCACTCAGGCTCAACATCTGGTGGAATCGGCATCCCTGGAAGTTTTCAAAAAGGCTGTGCATGTGACACTTCGGAATACGGTTCAGTGGTGAACCCAATCCCTTTCCTCTTCTCTTTCCTCTTTTTTTTCCTTTCCTGAATCCCAGAGCCATGTTTTGGCCCCAGGCTAGGTTCCTGCTTGCTCTCAGCAAGCTCCTCTCTAATGACTTTCAGCAGGTTCATCCCAGACCCAGCAGCTCGCTTGCAAAATACTGCATTTCTCAGATTGCAGCCATAAATGCACAAATCAGCTGTTACAGTGAGCATTGGGTGGCCACACGCCTCCTCTGGCCCCAGCCAGAGAGCATCAGGTTCCCTAGGTCTGGATAAATCCTGGGGGTTTCATTGTAGGTTTGTTTTTTTTTTTTTTTTTTTTTTTAACTTTTTTTTTTTTTTTTTTTTTTTTTTTTTTTTATTTAACCATTTTTCTTTTTATTCTTGTTTTTGTTTTTATTTAACCACTCAAACCTCACCCTGGGGTCGGCAGGGGCCCGAGTGCCGCCCTGGGAGAGCCCCTTTGCAGCTGAATGCAGCCTCTGTTGCAGCTCACAGTGGCACCTCTATGTGAGACACTCCAGGCTCCCTTTCGTGCTGGCTCCCCTGGCCCAGGGTGGCACAGCCGCCATCTGATCCCCCTTTGGATGCTCGGATCCCCCCGAGCAGATGTGCAAGCAGCGGGTGTGAAGCCCCTGTGGGGTTGGGAGGAGAGTCATGCCTGATTTCTGCAAAGCCTGGGGCGGGAGCAGGGAGCCAGGGAAGTCATGGGCGCTGGAACCTCGTATTTCAGAAATAATTCAGATCTTTGTTGCTGGTCCTGCCTGTTCTCCTCCCAGATTAACGCTGTGGGGCCGCAGTGGCTGTGGGACGGATGTTGTGGCCTGTTAAACACACCCTTTCCGTGCCCTTTTCCCAGCATCCAGCAGCCTTTTTGCAAACCATCGGTCTGGTTTTCATGGCTGTAGCCCAGGGCACCACAGTGCTGGGGCAGGCACAGCACAGGGAAACTCCACGTTGGTGCAATGGCAATGAGGTGCTGGGCGTTCGGTCACCACCATCCCAAAGTCTCTGTCTCCTCTGGGAACCCAGCCTGGAGCCAGCGAGGAAAACATTATGGGTGGGGAGACTCACGGTGTCCCTGGACTACCAGAGGCAGCTGAACACCTCCTGATGGACAAGGAGATCAAGTGGATCAAACCAACTCCCCTGGTTTCTGCTCCTGACATTTTTAAACCAATTGGTTTGTCAGTGCTGCATAAACAAAATGGGGAAAAGGCAATTACTGAGGAGAGCAGCAGCAGTGATTGCTATTAGTGTTATTGCCCTCTTCCCTCTGAGCCTTGTTAGGTGCTTACATGAGAGGCAGACTTCCCCGAAATGTCAGTGAGCACCAGACACTTGAAAATCCAGCCCTGAGGAGCTTCAAAAACCTTGCTGATTACTTCAGACATTGTATGAACATGGGAAGCCACAGCAAGCTTGCCCTCAGGTGAGTCCCAGCCGCGACCCTCAGCGAGAATCAGGGAGCAGAGCAGGCAGGGCAGAGGGCAGCTGTGTTTTGAAGACTTCTCCCACTGAACCTGCTGTGCTGGGAACTCTGCACAGCAGTCCTTGGAGCCAGGGGACAAATCCTGCCATCACTTCCACAGAGTCATGGAAATGCTGGGGTTGGAAGGGGCATTAAAGCACACCTAGTCCCAGTCCCTGCCAAAGGACACCTTCCACTATCCCAGGGTGCTCCAAGCCCCATCCAGCCTGGCCTTGGACACTTCCAGGGATCCAGGGGCAGCCACAGCTTCTCTGGGCACCCTGTGCCAGGGTCTCACCACCCTCACAGCCAAGAATTTATTCCTAATATCTACTCAGTGATCCATTTCAAGTAGGGGAAAGGACCTCCATTCATCCTCACTCACATCCAAAGTTCTCCACCAGCCTTATCAGAGATGAATAAAAGCAGTGACCTTATTTCAAAGGGAAGACAGATTCCCCCCACTTTTCTACAAATGCCAAGTGGCTGCAACTGTAGGGACAGCCCCTGGAACCGCGGAGCTGAGCACGAGCTTCCCCAGCACTGGGTCACTTCACAGCAGGTGGAAACGGCTAGATCTGGGGTTCACATTTGAGGTGTGTGGAGGAACATTCAGGGAGACAGTGCCAGCCCAGGAGAGCCTTTGGTTCAGACAAAGAGCAGGGTGAGGAGCCGACACCCTGGAAGGGAGCTGGGCTTGTTCCCAGTGACCTCCCAGCTCTGCTCAGGACTGGAGAAGCAGTGTCAGATCTCCTGGTTCCCAGTCCAGGGACCTGTTTATGGTTAATGCTTCTTTTGAACTCTCCGTCCTTGAAGGCAACATGGCCCTGGGTAGTTGTGGACTTCTCCCCTCAGCAGGATGTCGGTGGGTTGAGTTTTGCAGACACAGTGGGCTTGCTGTCTCCTGGGGAGTTATATTTACTCTGCCTTTCCTTGCTGTTTTCTTTAACCTAAAATAAGATGTCCCAGACTGAGGGAGAAAAAAAAAAAGAGTATGTTTTGCTCCCAGTGTCTGGATAAACATATCACTTCCCAACCCTTAAATAGAGTTAACGGGATGAGCTGTGGGGAGCTCATTGAGATGCAGCAGCTTCAGAGGCTGGAGAGAGTTGTAGAGGTGACGGGGTCCTGTTTTCTTTCTTTCTCTGCCTGTTTTCTTTCTTTTTCTGCTTGGCCATGCCCCACACTGCAAGGTCTGGGAAATCAGCCCCCATCTGCCTTGCCCTGGCTCTCCCGCGGTGCTCCTCGTTAGGAGTGAGTGGCTGTAATTAGCACAGCCCGAGCCTGCTCCGAGCTCCTCCTCGGGGGCAGCTGCTGGCTGGAACCATCTATTTTTTGCCACCACAAAGCAGCATTCGTGTGCCAACTTGTCATTTGCTCTGCCCCCGACAGGGCTCCGTCCTCCTCCTCCTCTCTGTGAGTCGGAACGAGGTCTGGGAAGGTTGGGTTTGCCTCAGAGGAGAAGCAATGATCCGTTTCAGCCTTTTGACAGCGCAGGAGTTAGTAGTTTTTTTGCTTGGATGGGCTTTTTGTCTACCTCAGACTACCTCTGCCTAGATTAAAAGAAATGTTTAAATGTTATCAAGTGCAGATAGGGCTGAAATTACATCCTCCATCAGCTGCAGACAGGGCTGGCTGGTTAGCCTTTCACATTTTGTATCCCTTTAAGAATCAAAGAGAGTGGGAGCAGGCTCAGTATCTCTCACAGACCCTTTCAGAAACACCCGGAGGATGAGCTCGGAGGAGATGAGCCTCCATCAGCTCTCAGAGGTGTGCCAGGCAGAGAAGAAGTTCATGTGGCCATCTGAGTATCCCAGAGAAGACCAAGAAGAGGCACCTGCACCATGCTCTGCACCCTGGATCCTCCTGTGCGTCGCCAGCCCTTTTCCCTGGTTTTGGGGAACGCTAGCAAAAGCACATTTCACTTGAAGGAGAACATTCCTTCATTCTCTCACCTCCAAAAACTGATCACAAAATCATTTAGGTTGGAAAAGCCCTCTAAGATCATCCAGTGCAACCAATTCCCCCAGCACTGCCCAGCCCACCACTAACCATGTCCCCGAGTGCCACATCCACACAGCTTTCAAATCCCTCCAGGGATGGGGACTCCACCCCTGCCCTGCACAGCCTGTGCCAGTGCCTGGCCACCCTTTCTGTGAAGAATTCTTTCCTGATATCCAACTTAAACCTCCCCCGGTGCAACTTGAGGCCATTTCCTCTCATCTTGTCTCTTGTTCCCTGGGAAATGGGTCCCTCTCCTGCCCTGCAATGTTCTGAATTTATGGACCTAGCTAAAGTTATTGTCCAGTATAACCAAAACACCCATTTTCTACCACGTGATGAGAGCTCAAAGTTACCAGTGCTCAGCAGCCAGACCAGCCCACTGCTCCATTTCCTTTACAATCTTGCTTCTGCCATCAGAGATTCCCATTACAGAATCACAGATCCATCTCCACAAGTGGCACAGGGGCAGAGCAAAAGGAAACTCTGCTCTGTGCATCAGCGTTCAGCCATTACAGCAGCCCTGCAATGTCTCTCTGCTCTTTCTGTGTGACTTTATTTTGGTTGCCTTCTTATATTTTTTCGGACTAATCGCCTTTAAATCTGGCTTTCTGAAAATAACCATGCCTCTGGACAGAGCCCATCATCTTCTGCCCTCGTGAGCCTGACTTGCCCACTTGGGAGCTCACCCCAGCTAGAGGGGACCTCTGGCTGCTGTTCCACCTCCAGGCTTCCCACTGACCCTGAGCCAATTTCCTGGAGGTGCTGCAGAGAAAAGCACATCCAGCCCTCTGAGAGTCCCAGGATGTCACCAGAGGCTGCCAGCCTGAGACATCTTGGTCGACAGCTCAGAAATGTTCCTGGTGCTGATGGGAAATGACCCACGGAGCGAGGGAAGCTGCTTGGCTGGGGAAGGAGCTCAGCAGAAACAGCGTGAGTCAGTGGCCAGAACGGGCAGCAGCGGCGATGAGGACGGGCAGGGAGAGGGATGATGGATGGGGAGACATGAGCAGCTGATCCTGAAGCACCTCTGGAGCAGGGAATGGCTGCAGGGATGCAGGAGCTGCTCACGGAGCTGCTGCCCTGCAGCACTGGGGACCCACCTGCCGTGTTCTACCTGGAGGAGGAGATTTTCTCTCCAAAGAGGAGAGAGTTTTTTCTCCCACCCAATGAGGAAAAAAAAAACTGTTGTGGAGGGAATGGGGCCTGGGTTAAGCAGCCTACCACAGTGCTTCTGATCTACCATTTATTTACCACTGGGATTTAAATAACCTGCTCAGGGCTGGATGTGAAATATGACTGAATCAGTCAGACACAGCTCAGCGGGTGAAAGCCTGAGAAGAACAAGCATCATTTCCTTCAGCTCCAGGGTAGAAGTTATTTAAGGACAAGGACTTATCCAAGGAGACCCCCACAGTGACCTCCAAACTGGCCTCACAGCCAGCTGGCTGGAAAAGAAACCATTCCATGCACTGCTGAGGATTAGGAGCCTTTGGTGCCTGGTCCACTCTGTTTTTCAAGGCAGAAGCCCCAGGGTTGTCTACCCCCTTTTCTCCCCTCCCTCCCATACATCTCTCTGCTGGTGGAGCTGAGACAATCAGAGAAAATGTGCGAAATTCAAAGCCCTCACTACATCTATTGCAAAAACATCTGCAGCACAACATCTGCAACGTCTGCACTATGTGCCAAACCAGAGATCTGAGCTGTTCCTTGCACGTTTTCACACCACAGAGGTATCCAGAGGCTCAAAAATTGGTGTCCAGCCATGTTGGATAAGATTGGCCCCTGGACTGAAGACCTTGCTGCAGGGAGGAGGAAAGGGCTGTAACCTCCATTTCCCAGAGGGAAACCAGAGGGTTCAGAAAAAAGAAGGTGACCTCAGCCATGTTATAGCAGAGCTCTCATCGTTTGGTAAAGTTTCATGATGTTGTCTTAAAATAAAATGGTCTTTTATTAGAGATTTTCTTAGTGCAGCAGCAGGCGGAAACTCCTGTCATGGCACAGTTTAGCAGCCAGGCTGTAAAAGCAAAATGATACATCCCTGATCATTAATGCATCTCCAAAAAGGGCTCTCGCTCCTTCACTTTGCCTTTCACAGCCTGGATGAAGAAAGGCTTATGTGAGCAAATCTAAAATTAATCACCTGAATGTCTCACAGATTCCCAGGTAACAAGGGCAGCTGTGAATCATTGTCTTTGCAGGATGCAGGGACACCGAAGATCATCTCCGCTCTCCTCCTGCCCTTTCCCTGGATTTGTTGCTCCAAGACAAGAGCAAACCTCTCATCCTTATGTGCAGGTCTTGGAGGCAGAGACTGGGCTGCCTCACCTGGATGGGCAGAAACTTGCAAATAAATAAAATTCTACCTGCGAAGCAGGTCGTGGATGGCAGATCCCTTCCCATGGCTCTGCCCCATCCCCATTCCTCTTCCCTCCTGGGCTGTCAGGAAGAAATGATCCTTCCTGAGCAGCCAGGATGCTCCAGGAGTGGTTCCAGAGGCAATGGGATGAACAGGAGCCAACAGCTTAGGCTGCCACCAGCGATACCAGAATCATTTCTGCAAGTGAGATATTTAGCCAAGCTAGGCCTTGGGTTTAATTCAACCATTTCACCTGTGGAAAGGAAATATCCCTGGTGGAAAACATTCTTGGTGAGAGAGACATGCCTGAGATCCATCTGGTAAAGACTTGCTGTCTACAAACTCTTCCCCACTGACTCCCTTGGGAATGAGAGAGGAATAAAAGGGTATTTAAAGTGTGAGCATCAGTGTTGGGGTGGGCTTGATCCACATCCATCGGAGCCCAGAGGATTTCCCGTTGACTTCAGGCGGAACCCAGGCCAGCTACGCTCTGGGGATCCTTACTGGGCTAAGGGGCAATGTCCAGGCTAACAGGAGAGTGTTTCCAAGCAGGGATTAATTTGTGAGGAGAACTGGGAGCTGCAGTTGTACCGCAGGGCCCTGACGCAGCAGGGCAGGTTTGGTTTGTTCGGTATTTCTCTGAGCAGTGGCTGCGTTTCACCCAGATCCTGCCTCAAAAACCAGCGGAGAACCTGATCTCCAGCCTGGCAAAGGGTGACCCTGCTGCTCACCCCCACAAAGAGCGTTCCCTGGGATCCAGGCTGGAATTCACGTTACCCTGCCTGCTGAGCACGTACCCAGCTTTTATCAGAGAGGGAGGAGATCCCTTAACCAATGTCCTTCGTTGCCCTAAGAACACCCTTTCTGGAGGTTTGTTTCCCATTTTGTTCAGTCTCCTCATCCTGGTGCTGTGTTTTCCACTCTGCTGGGTTTCCCAGAGATGTGAGTCTGTGCAGATCTCCCAGATCCATTGTTCCCACTCTCTCCCCTGTAACTGGAAGTTCCCCTTTTGCAGCCCATTCAAAGGAACCTTTTCAGGATAAGGAGAACACCTCACCACACCTGGAGCCTCGTCCACCCATCCTGGAGGCACTGCAGAGTGCACAACCCACTCTGCAAACTTTTCCTTACCTTTCTTGTTTCCTTACCACAAAACAGGGCAAATCAGTGTTGCTCTGACTTCTCATGGCAACGAAAGTCCAGGTTGAGAAAAATATCGATCAAGTTTGAGCCCAAAAATGAAGAGGCTGAGGGAGTCATAAGGAGAAGGGGAATATTTCTCACAGGGTGCTGCGGACGACGTGGGTTCAGGATCCACATTGGTGGTGATCACTTGTGTTTGGTGTTCCCCTTTTTTGCAGATCTGAACAAAGATCAACTTTGAACCAGTGCCTTGAATATCTTCCTCAGAGGCTTCTTGAAGGCCCTGGGCTGGTGCTGCACAGCCTTGCCAGCTCCACAGGAGATGTTTGCCAGGAAAAGTGCTGCGTTTGTTTTGTCTGAACTGGTAAGTCTGGGAAATCAGCTTAAAGCATTCCAGTTTGGAGACCCATTTCTCATAAACTCCTGAAGTCCCTTTCCTTCCAGCCTAAGCCAATCCGACACATTTGTTTCTAGGCTAAGATCCAGCAGAGAGCTTTCTTTTGAGTGCCAACAGCAAATTTTTATGACCACAAAATAAACCTTGAAATACGATCTGTGTAGATAAGCGGTGGGAATGCTGAGAGGCACTCGGTGATTTGAATCCAGAGGTGTGAACAGCTCTGCTCAAAGGACATTCAAAAATAATGGCACCGGGGCTGTGCTGCAGCTTCCGGGAGGAAACAGATCATGCTAATGCTGGTTTGAATCGTGGCTCTGCAAAAGCTGCACAGGAGCAAGAGGAGGCGCGTTATGAGCAGCTCTGAAGCAATGATGAGGTCCCAAGGAGGTCAGACCCCAAAGACCTGCCCCAAACCTGCCTCCCAAGAGCTCCTTTCACAGCTCCCCAGCAGCACAACTGGTTGTATCCTGGCTGCCTCCTGCCAAGCAGGAAATCTTCCCCCACACATCCATGGCTAAGTGGCTTTACATGTCCCGGTGCACTTTTTTCCAGGCGTTGTGCTGAAGGGATTCCCATGATTCCAGATTAAATGTTCAACCTATTCCAGTGCTTGACCTGCTCACCACCACTGCTGACCTCATCACCACCGAGGTACCCAGTTTGGACAAGATCATTCCCTGTGCAAAGAACATCTGTCTGAAAGCAAAACTGAGGAGCAGAGATTATTTCTGCAACGCCCTGAAAGGAGGTTGTAGATGGATGGGGGTCAGTCTCTTTTCCCAGGTAACAAGTGATGCCTCCAATTGTGCCAGGAGACATTTAGATTGGAAATTAGGAAAAATTTCTTCCCTGAAAGGATTCCCCTGGCATTGGAACAGGCTGCTCAGGGAATCACCATCCCTGGAAGTGTTCAAAAAACATGAGGGTGTGGCTGCTGTGGACACGGTTTGGTGGTGAACACTGCAGTGCTGGGTCTGTGCTGCCGTGGGTTGTCACTCCCAATGCGAAACTCCACAAATACCAAAGGTTGCAGCTGGATATTAGAAATGCTCAAAGCCCACCCAGGTAAGACAAGTCCTGGTGGAAATGGAAAATATTTGCACCACGTAGCCCTAGATGGAGCAGTTCCTGGAGAGGAGGAGCCTGCTGCCGCTTGCACAGCGAGGATATCCCAGGCTCCTGATTTCCCATCCGTGATGACCTCAGCCACCCCGGCAGCACCCTGTGATGGTTCCCATCATCCCAAGGAGAAACCACCCTGCCCAGACAGACGGATGATGACAGACAATTCAGCTCAAGGCTGAAATGCAGCTGTGGCACAGAGCCAAGCCTGAGCCATCATCAATTTGGAAACCCCAGGGGGCTGGGGATGTTTGAACTCCTGTCCTCGATCCTGCCCTGTCCTCCCCTGGGGATTAAGGATAACCATTTAAATCTTTGAAGGACCCCGTGGTCAGGCTCCGGACCAGCTGAGCAAACCATAACCAGCTAAATCAGTGTCCAGTGGCGTGGCTGGGAGAAGGGCAGCGGCCAGCTGTGCATTAGCGGCGTTTTCCCGGGGGAGTCGTCGGCGACACGGATGAGCTCCTCCAGGAACCGTGGCAGACCTCTCCGTGGCGTGCAGAGGGCACTCTGCGAGGCACAACAACACGGCCTCAAATTAGCAGAGACACAACGACACGGGCGGCTGCTCCCCGCGCTCCCAGGGGACGGGAGAACGCGCAGCGGATGCCAGACACCTGGCTCCAGGCGGGACAAAACCTGGGCTCCAGAGCTTTCCTTGATCACTGATATCACCAGAGGTGTTGTGGGGACACAGGACCCCGTGCTGTTGACCCTCCAGCTGAGGTGCAAGTCTCGTCATGGTTGATATTTTAATTAAAGCCCCAGGTTCTGAAGTCGATGTGGTGGTGGGGGTGGCTCCACTCTTTATATTTTGACCAATTTTAGCCCCAGTGCCTTCACTGAAGCTGGAGACACAGTTCCTTGAATATTTTAGCAAATCCATATTTTGAAGACAGGCCCAAGGGCAAGCTGGAAGCCACCCTGATGAGCTTTATTCAATCACCCAGACTTCATGGATGGCTCCAGGACCCATCGGGGGTCCTGCTCTGGCACTGAGACCCTCCCTTGGGTTTCCTGAGCCTTGTGTTAAATTTCGCTGTGAGTTTTTCAGAAGAAAGAACCCAAGTCCGGGACTCCTCTCTATTTTTATCGTGTTCCGTCACTCCCAGCAAGAACCAGAAAAACAACCCCAAGAAATGGCTTGGAAAGTCTAGAGGACAAAAATAAATGCCCAGAGTGTGGTTAGAGGGGCTGAGCTTGGCACAGCCAGCTCGGGCTGGAAAACAAGCAAGCTGTTTTCCTTTAAAATAACACTGGTGCCCAGAGAGGCAGAAATGCCATCTCATGGGGTCAGGGCAGCACAGATCCACGAGGCAGGAGAGAAGGACAGGTTTGGACAGCCCTGGCCTCAGCATGCCCGAAGAAGTGCAATCCCTGTGCCACATTAACAGCTCCTTTCTCTCCCTGTCTGCCTCCTCCTTTCTCTTTGCCTCTCAGCCAAGCCTACGTCGGGATGCACCAAAAATAAGCTTGGAAATCCTTTTTTGGCCCAACTTCAGCCACCCATGGGCAGGGCTGGGAAGCAGCTGTGGGGCACGATGGCTTTGCAGTGACATAACCCAGAGAAGACGTGGGCTTGGTGTCCTGCTTCACCTCCCAGAGTTTCTGTGCAACCCCGGGCAGGTGAGTGGGACACATCATCCTTGGGAGCATCTCTTTTCTCAAACCATCTCTTTATCCACCTCATCACACCAGCTGCTGAAAATTTGCAGGTTGAAATAAATAAAATGGATACTCTGCTCTGGTGAGATTCCCACCTGCTCTGCTGCATCCAGCTCTGGGACCCGCAGCATCAGAAGGATGTGGAGCTGCTGGAGCAATTTCAGAGGAGACCACAAAGATGCTTTGAGGGCTGGAGCCCCTCTGCTCTGGAGCCAGGCTGAGACAGCTGGGGGTGTTCACCTGGAGAAGAGAAGGATCCAGGAAGACCTCAGAGCCCCTTCCAGGGCCTAAAGGGGCTCCAGGAGAGCTGGAGAGGGACTTGGGACAAGGGAGAATGCCTTCCCACTGCCAGAGGGCAGGGATAGATGGGATATTGGGAAGGAATTGTTCTCTGTGAGGGTGGGAAGGCCCTGGCACAGGTTTTCCAGAAAAGCTGTGGCTGCCCCTGGATCCCTGGAAGTGTCCAAGGCCAGGGTGGACAGGGCTTGGAGCAACCTGGTCTATGGAAGGTGTGCCTGCTCCTGGCAGAGGGATGGAACTGGATGATCTTTAAGGTCCCTTCCAACACAAACCATTCAATAATTCTATGAACAGAGCCAAGAAAATAAATTGTGATTTCTTCAGACCTGATGGAAGCAAAGAATCACCCCACCAATACCCCACAAGCCAATACACTGAATTAATCTGGGCTCTGGGAAGGAGCCACACACGGACCTGTCAGGGCATCAGGACCTTTCTGGAAGGGAATTTCTGTAGATACCTTGATCCTGTCAGGGTGAGAAACCCAAGAGGCTCTGGGTGGGATATAACCCAGGAGCAGGTTTTCTGGAAACTTTCTGGAGATCAAGAAATAGAGGAGAGAGGAGCCACCAGCATCTTCTTAGCAAGGAATAAAGGCTCTCCAAGCTAGTAGGGACTAAATTCCCTGCCAGCTCTGCTAGCTCCTCTGCTGAACATGAGTTTGACCTACAGCTGCTCTTGTGAGCGTGGAAACTGTCTTGAACAGGGATGGGGATGGATCTACCAAGTTTCTACCTCCCTCTAAATCCTGCCTGATGTAGAACTCTGGATCTTAGTGAAGGATCCAGGAGGCTCTGGGTGCAGGGCACAGCTCTGGCTGGCCTTGCTGGCAGAGCAAAACCCTCCTGCTCTTTACCTGCTGTAAATAAAGACACAGCCTGCCTCGAGTCTTCTGTATTCCTGGCAACTCTGAGGGAATTCCAGCAATCCTCAGTAGTGAGAATAATGCGATTGCCTCCTAATGTGAGATTTCCTTTGCTGGGTAAAGTACACCTAAGGGCTGCTGATGTAATTCTCTCATACTAAGCTGATTAAATGCTGAGGAGTTACAGCCTTTTATAATTTTATTACATTAGATTTCAGAGATGAAATGAATAGAAATGACCAGACAATGAAGGAGGCAGAGATCTGTGTCCGCAGATTTCAGAGACTCCAAATTACATTCGGACAATCCAGCGCGGTGTCTGCAAGAGCCAATCTAATAACAGAGTGTCCGTCTGTTCCACAATATGGATAAACTCGGGTTATCAGGGCTGCACAATATTGAAAGGACAATTACAGGCAGAGAACGTGGAAAGGTCGTGGTATCCCAAGGATTCACGCCGTCCCTTTGAGGAAGACCAGCAGCCATTAGCACTGCTTAGCAACTGGCTGCAGGGTGTTATTAGCACCACTAATGACTTGTAGTGAGACAGGAAGGTTTCTTGGGCTGGACAGAGGATGTGAGAAATCCATTATCCCTACCCCAAAATGTCTGAGCTGGACCACATCTCTATATGGAAGCTCATAAAAGGTTTGGCTGAGTTGGAAGAGAAATCAGGGTTGAAGGCCGTTCTGAAGAAGCCTGGATGACTTTAAAAATCCGGGCAGAAACAACAAAATGCTTCAGGGTGCAAAAAACCACCCCGTGTCATTGCCTTTGGGTCGATTGGCTCATTTCAGCCAAACCCTTAATTTCTCTCTGGCTCAGACAAGTCAGCTGGGACAGAGGTCACCGTGAGGCATCTGCTTGCTGAGCTCGCTGCCGTTTCCCTCCACAAGGAAAAGCTGGATTTATGAGTAGCTTCCAACCAGGTCTTTGTGCACACCCTTGGGCCATCCGGGCCCTATTGACCACACGTTTGCAGTTGTTGGACTGGGTGATTTGTGCCCCTCACCAACAAAGCAGCCAGTGAGAGCCACAGACCTCAGGCACAATGCGAAATTCAGGGGATATTCATGCACCCGACGCTTTACATTTTTCTCTGGGCACTGCCATCAGCAAAACGCTCCAGTATTCAGATGAGGGTCCTGCAAAAGGTCGAACTGAAATTTGCTTGCATATCTGAGCAAATATTTGTGAACAATTTCCCCCATTATTCTCTAAGCTTTACATATGGCCCGCTCGGCCGAGAGAAGCGTGGTCATTGTTAAAATATTCCTGGGGACTGCAGTGACTTAAAAAACTGCCTGAAAACAGTTCCCAGGCTGACTATTCAAATGCATTTTCTGCAAACAAAAGTTTATTTGCTATGTATAGATAAATGCTGTCAGTGGGCTAATTTGGAAGCACTGTTGATTACCCATTGTAATGAGGCCTATTACATAATTAAAAGTGTTTTCTCCTAACCGCATTTTGCTGCTAATTAACATTTTATGCCATCTACAATGGACACTTTGGGCTGCATCAAAGACATTATTATGCAATTTTATCCTAAGAGCAGACTATGAATTATTAATTAATATCAAATCTGTTGATTAAAGGGTAATTTGTAAGTAAGCCAGTCATAACCAGGAACATGCTTCACCCACAAATATTCCCCCAAAACACGGTCCAAAATAACATGGAGTAAAGAAAAGGTAGAAGACTGGGAGTGTGAAACATGGGAGACTTGGATAATTTATGAGAACCTCTGATGTTTTTCCAGAAATTCCTGTTGTTAGTGTTTTAATTAAACAGCGTCTTCTAAAACGCTCTGTCATGTCCCAGCAGGATTCACGAGGGGAAAACTGTGGAATCCTTGTTCCTTGAGCAAGTCAGACAACAACAGGAACTTAGTGTACAAATTCACCCCAGCCTGGAAGTTCGGATCAAAAATTTACCCAGTTTGGGGGTGGAAGCAGCAGATGTTGGCAGAGCTCGAGGAACGCCTACAGAAATTATTTTGCTGCTGCGGCATCACCTTGAAAAACGAGATGTGGGTGAGAGCAAGGCTGCAGTGTGAACGTGGGGGGAGTTGCCTGCCCACTGCTCACTTATACGAGTGCCTAAATTGGCACAAATCTATACAAATGTCTAAATTCAGGTTCAGCTGGTCAAGCCAAGCTGGTGAATGGATACCGGATAAAATCCTGATTTATTGGGGTCGAGAGGGGACTCCTTTCAGTGTGGGCCAATTCATCATCTGAACTGCCCACCAAGAGTGATAATCAATGCACATCAGGTCCTGGAACACCACATCCAGCCCAGCTGCACCCCCTGACCCTCACCCAGCAGGAACTGGGAGCTCTGGAAGGCAGTGGTACCTGCCAAAAGCCAAAGCCACCCTAAAAAGTCAACCTTGGGGCTTCATCCAAGGCCAGGCATCCCATGGGACTGTTGTGGGATGCTGTGGAGTGTCCACCCCAAGCTGCTTGGCTGCCCTGAAGTCAGGGCTCATCAATTCCCGGCACCAGGACACGGAGTCATCCCGGGATTCAGAAGTGAAGGAGCAGCCAGATGCACCCTCTGCCAGCTTTGGCATCTGCTCACTGCTGCAGCAGCCTGGTTCTGCTCTGGGCTCAGGCCTGAACTGGCTGCAACCCATCCTGAGGTCAGGAAAGGTGGTATTGTAGCAGTAGTAGTAGTGGGAGTAGTAGTAATAGTAATTATTATTATCATCATTGTTATTATTGTTGTTGTTATAACAATTTTAATAGGTGTTATTGTTGTTGTTACTATTATTCTCATGATTATTACTGTTGATCAGGCTGGGGATGTGCCTGCTGTAGCAGAGCTGCAGACACCTGAAACGCACTCCCCGTGCTGCACAGATTGCATCCGGGCAGGGAAAAGCACCCAGGCTGCTTCCATCCAGCAAATGCCTGTTGGGAAAAGCTGCTCGAGCAGCCTTGTTTACCAACACGAGCGGGCTGCAGCAGAGCTGTGTGATAGCACACACCGCAGCCAGACTGTGAGCTGGAATTGTAAAAGGGGAAGGGGAGAGGGAGGCGCTGGGAGTGATGGTGGTGTTTGCAGGGTGGGACAGTCCCAGCTGTGCTCACCCTGTTTCTCACACCCTCTGTGACCAGAGTGGCACCCAGGTGAGAAAAATAGCAAACCAGGTCATAAATAAAAAAATAGGTCAAGCAAAGAGCCACACTTCAGCTCTTGGACATCCACGGATGTCCCTGGGTGGAAAGGGCTTCTCTGCAGGCTGAAGGGGGACCCATGACATCCATCCCTCTAGATCGGCTCCAGAATGTTCCTGCCCCCAAAAAGGTGAAAATCTCCCAGATTCCTGGTTCAAGCACAAGCCCAGAGGTGAAGATCCTCTCGCCTCTCATCACAAGAGCTCTGTGTGTGGATTCCCCCCTGCCCTCACTGACCCTGGCCATGGGCACCTTGTTAAGTCCTGCTGGACCCAGGAGCATTAACGAAGCCCAGGACCAATTAATTAATCATTATCCTCCTTGCAAGAAAAGTACACAGAGAAAAAAATAACTGGAATTCATAAGCCCTTGGATACACAGTGGTTAATGAGAGCCTCTAACTACAGAGACCTGTAGGAAGATGCAGCTCTGTTTACAGCAGCCCTTTTCACTGTGTTTTTCTCATTTCCTCTTCTCTCATTATTTCTGGAGGACGCAATGAAGAGCTCCTTCAGACATGCAAAAATGAAGCCAGACAGCACAGAGAGAGTCTGGAAGGTTTTCCTTTACGAAACGGGGTAATTCTGAAGGCAGACTAAAGGAAAGGTGTGTTAACATCATTTTTTTTTTTTACACTCTGTGTTGCCACCTCACCTTTAGCAAGAAGTTTTGCACTTTGGATTAGCTGCCAGGTCCTATTTCGAGTGAAAACCCCAGTGCAGGAGATATCACTGATAGCAGATCTCCCAGGTTTGGGTACCACAGAAATGGTGACGCTCCCCAAAACCGAAGGGATATTTGTCTGTACCCCTAGTCCCACACCAGCTCTCGTGGTTTCTTTGTAGGGTTATTATGTGGAAGATAGCTTTTCTAACGCATTTCTGGCCATCAGGACTGCAGAGGAAGCATGAAAGCGTTAACTGGATGCAAAAAAAAAGGGGTCAAACAGTAGGAAACCATCCCCTTCATTGCTGTTTTCCTCAGGCTTTCAAAGCAGCGCATCACCTGGCTAATTTCTGTTCTTTAACCACCAGAAGGTGGAGATTGTTGGGGTCCCCCATTCAGCACCCGGTGCAACTCCAGCCTCAGCATTTCCCCTACTCACTGATGGTTCTCACAGCGAAACCAACCCATTCATTTGTAAAGCCATGAAAACACAGAGGACATCCGTGATTCCACCCTGGAAGGCTCTGCAGGTGGAGAAAGCCGTGACATATTTCCTGCTCCCACCACACTGGGCTGGGGACTTTTTGACCCTGGCCACTGGCAGAAAGCCGAGCCATCCTGTGGGCTGCAATTTTTATTTATTCCTTTTTTAAAATAATCGTTTCACGTTTGAAAGCCTGTAAATATCCAAGCAATTTATTGCAGATTTACCACTCTCCATTTTTCTGATCTCAGCGCCAGGACTCGGAGTTCAGCCCCAGTCCAGGTTAATACACAGCAGGAGCTTTGCATGTCAATTAGAGGGAGAAGGTTGTTTTCTGGCTCGACCTCTGGGATCAAGAGCTAATGCACTACAGGAAAAGGCAGCAATCTATCATCCAAACCCCAGCCAGGACCACTTTTTCCTGGGAGAAGGGCTTGCCATAACTCACTCGACACCATCAGTCATCTCTTGGCCATCCTCTCAGGGGCATTCCCAGTGTTGCTCCAGCACCAGGAGCCTTCAGCCCCGGACACGGATTGAACGCAACACCTTATTACTCATTTTTGGTACCCAGGTCATGGAGCAAGATCCAGATGTGGAGGACAGCAGATCTCATGCCCGGAAACTTTGTGGTTTGGGGATATGTTGAGTTTTGATGGTGGTGCGACAAACGCTCCTCCCTTCGGAGGGGTTGCTGAAAAGGGCAGCGGTAACGGAAGGAAAAGTTCATTAATTATGTCTGGGAGCACTCAAAAAGCAATGTTTTAAAGCCATTTCACTGCCTGGTGTTGTGTATTGGAAATCACAGTCTGAGCTGTTCTCCTGCACAAACCAAAAGGGACCAGAGATGAAGCTGTGACCCCAAAGGATGAGCTGCTCATGGGGACACAAGAAGAAAGAGCTTCCAAAAGAGCTCCTGGAGTGTGGCACAGCTCAGGATGTTCTTTCAAAGGGAATATTTGAGGACAAAAATGAGTTGGTTTTTTTTTTAATCCCCCATAAAGAATTTTGTTTTCCTTCTCTTTCCCTCCTTTCCTTCTTTTTTAGAGGGAAGATTTTAGGCTGGGAGCAGGCGAAGAGGTACAAAGTCTTCACCCCAGCACAGTCCCCAACACAGAGAACTGATGGCAGCCTGTCCCTGCGGGCAGCGTGAGCTGGGCAGGATGCCGAGAGCCTGGGAGATATTTCCAAATACCTGCCACGGAGTGCAGCCTGTGCATCCCTGGGGAAAAACAAACCTGCTCATCAGAGATGCTCCCGGGAAAACAGCACTGGGAGATGGTTTATGGGGGAGGAAGGACCTCTCTGGACAGGATGGCCCCTCACAGCACACACAGCACACACAGCACGTGCCTCCGCTTCCAGGAGCAAAGCGCCGTCCCAGGTGCCCTTCAGGGAGGCTCAGAGCCTTATTTGCCTTTTTTCCCCAGCTGCATATTCATCTGCTTGGTTCGTAAATCCCTGGAGCCTCGTTTGTCCAATTAGTGCTTGCTGAGTCTCTTGCTACTGGCAAATAATAGGCTCTTCCATGCACTATTGCATTACCCAAAAGGAAATTACTTGGCAGCTAAGAACCGAGGCGTCTTAGTGCCACGAGGAATTGAAGGGAGGAGAGGCAGCCCCTGCACCTTAACTGGCCCTGACATAAGCCCTGAGCAGACAGGAGGGCTCAGCCCCCATCCCTTGCAGGGGTGTGAGGTCATTTCAGTGCTGTTCTAGTGTTCTGGGAGCTGGGATTTGACAAAAACCCGCCTGATCCGGCCATACCCAAAAGTTTTGTAATCAAACCCCTTTACCTTCGCTCCTCCCTAGGCCTTCGCTTCACAGGTGCTGTAGCATCCCACAGCTCCTCAGTGGCATTCCTGGACTTGCTCCCTGTTGCAGCTTGCTGCTGGTGGAAGCTAATCCGGGAGCCTCCCCTCCAGCCAGACCTTTTGCAGCAGGATAAATCATCTGAGTGGGATAAAAAAGATTCCCAAGCATTTGAAGAATGAGGCTGTATTTTTAGCTGCAACAACCGAAAAAAAAGCTCTTTTTCCCCCCTCCTTTCTACTGGTGCAGTTCATCACTCGGAGGGGAGGCTGTTGACACTTTCCACTAGCCCAGGTTGCTCCAAGATCCATCCAACCTGGCCTTGGACACTTCCAGGGATGCAGGGACAGCCACAGCTTCTCTGGGCACCTTGTGCCAGGGCCTCACCAGCCTCACAGGGAAGAATTTCTTCCTAAATTCTAATCTAAATTTCTCCTCTTTTAGTTTAAAACGATTCCCCCTTGTCCTGTGACAGAGCATCCTGCTGGAGACCAATCACTTGTCAGGGGGGAAAACGAAGGGGTAAAAATTCAGCATCCAGACAACAGAGAAAAGAGGGATATAAGTGATGGAATCACCCACACTGGGATGTAGCAGGGCCACAGAGCCCAGGTTTTCTTTCCTCCAGCCTGACATTTAGGTTAGACATATATATATATTCCTTGACAGAGGTTTGTGAGCAGTTTGACCTGTGCTAATCCTTTACCCCCAGCTGGGAGACAGCCTTGCACCAGAAATCAATCTGCCCTGCCTCGGTTTCTTGTCTGGCTGCACCCAGTTCCTTAGGAAGAGGCAAAAATGTCCCTCTCTGATTTATCATACAACTTTAATAAGTGCATTTTATAGTTCAGGTCGTATCCTTTCACGAGCCTCATTATTTTAGACTGGTTTTATAAGAAGGAAAATGTGCCATTAAAGTGTCTCTCTGGCAGCCTTCGAGTAGCCCTTCGGTTTAAGCCTCCCTCATGGCTTGGAAAGCTGGAATTTTGTTTGTCCGTGCTGAATAAGACACCAAGATGATGGCATGAATGTCTAAAAGCTGTGTGAAGGAATTGTGGCTGCAGCTGGAGTCTGTCGAGCGTGGCTGGATCGTCACTCACTCCCCCATGAGGGGGTTGGATGTGCTGCCCATTTACAGCCTGTCAAATCCTGCCCCTGGGGAAGGCTCTGTGCCCACAGGTCTGTTCTTCCCTTGGCTCAATTTTGGCTTTACAGGGGGCTAAAGGAGAACAGAACTGGGTTTGGCTCTGCTGGAAGACTCTCCATCCACAGGCCAGGTTGGTACTGAGAGAATTTAAAGCTCCATCAGATTTCGGTGGGCATTGGGTCAGACCTTTAACTGTTGTCCAACTAAAACCAGTATTAGAAGTGGAAATAAGCCAAAGGCAGAGAGATTTGCCCAAATTTTAGGTTTAGTCTGAACTCAGACTAAACCTGAAGTTAATTAAAGCAGAGATTGATCTGAGTGTAAACTCTGGAGCAAACCCACCTGGACTTTAGGGACAGCTTGCACATAAACTGAGCCCGCCCTTGCTAGATAAAAACAAAAGTCAAATCATCCTCATCTGGCATTTACAGAGGGCCAGAGAATTCCATTTCCCTGCATTGCTCCCATCCCTCTCCAAACAGACCAAATACCCCAAGCTGAAGCCAAAACCAAACTGAAATTCCCTTCCACACAGGCCCAGGGGAGAAAGTGGCACATCTTGGCTGGCAGTGTTTGACAAAGCCCAGCTCGTCAGGCTCTGCTTTACTGAATTCTGCTAAAATCTGTGCACCCCCAGTCATTCTTTACCTGTGTGACCACACTTTGTGCTCTCCAGCTGAGTTCAGCAGGCTCTGCTCCTCACCTTAAACTGTGTTTCGATCTGGGCTTGCACATCTGGGGGTTCTCATTAAAAGAGGACTTCGATTTGGGGCAGCAAAGTTTGGAAAGCTTGGGAATGGCCAAGGCAAGGGGTCAGCCCTGAGCACTGCTCAGCACTGGTGGAGGAAAATGTGATAAATGGACACCCTGGAATGATCCAGTGCAGCAAACAAGAGCAATCCCTGGCCCCAGGGAAGGAAAACAGAGCTGGGTCATGGCTGCAGTGCCAGGAGCTGCTCCTGGAGCTGGTTTTGCAGATTCTGGGTGAAACATCATCCTTGGTCTAACAGATAAAGCTGTCAGGGATGGCCGCTCACCTGTGTTTAAAAGATGCTGCCTGTGACACCTGGTGCCTAAGGGTCCTTGCTGCACAGCAGGATTAAGACAACCTTTCCCAGGCAGAGGGAAATGCCCCCACTATTGCTTTAGCAGACAGAAGGGGATCCTATATTTATTTCTATAGCCACACAGTAGAGAAAACAGGCAAAAAAATTCCCCATATGAGCTAAAAGGGTGTCGATACACTTACTCCCAAATCCTCTCTCTTCCGCAGAACCCAAGACATCTGCTGCTGAGCTGCACACTCAGCATCACGCAGAAATTATTCCCCCTGAGCCCAAAGAGGAACCGAGTGAGTCACGGCTCGGCCATGGACTCTTCTTTCCTCTATTTTTGCGAATATTTGCTGCGGGGCGACGCCGTGACCGTTGTGGTGCCTGCAGAGCAGTGTCTGCGAGTGTGCGGGGAGATGTTGAACTGGGGGATACCGAAGAGCTCGGAGAGTGAGGGACCGCGCAGGTGAAAGGTCCAGGTCGTGCTGCTCCAGCTCACGAATCAGGCACTGAACCCTGGCACAAACCCCCAGCGAGCAAAGCTCCCGAGAGCTGCCACTCTCCCTCTGGACACCTTCTGCCAGCTCAGCTTTTACTCAGGTGGGTTAATCGCTGACTTCTCCCCAGCCACGGTTGCCACCAGCTCTGTTTTGGCAGCAGAAAGGAGGAGAGGGTGACTCCACCTGCATCGGATCTGACTGCGGATGGATGTCATGAGCCCCCAGTGTATTCCAGACATGGATCCCAAGATGCCGAGATCCAAGGCCCCAAGAATCCCAAGATGCCCTGCCCGGGTGATCCTTAAGGTGCCTTCCAACCCAAACCGTTCTGAGATCCCTCATCAGACCCTGGTTTAGGCTTGGGAAAGCAGCTGCTCCGCGAAACCACGAGCTCCCGGCCTGGGTGTTCCAGCGCTGTGAGCTTCCAGGAGGATGAGCTGAAGTCAGGATTCCTGGCTGGATCAGCTCCTGGCTCCGGGGGTAGGGCTGTGCCTGGGATGCTGTGCTTTCATGCCGAGGTGCCGTACTCTCCCTTCACACACACGAAGAATAAGAGAGCTCCCCTTTCCTTCCCTGGAAGTTCAGACCTGCAAAGTGCCCCCAATCCAAAGTAGGAAAAACAAGAAGCTGGGAAAAGACCCAGACAGGGTCTGCTGCCATCACAGACCCTCTGGCAGGGTTGGCCCAGGTCCACTGAGCACCAGCACGTCCCCATCCGTGGTAACTTACTCTAAGAAATAGCAAAAATCCCCCAGTTTGTGCAAAGAACAGAGTGAGCCTGTTCCCCAGGCCACATTAAAACGCTTAGCTGAGTGTTGCAACAGGTTTTTCAAACATTTCTGGCTCTGGTAAAACATTTTAATAACCCTGATAATGTTTATCATGTGGTTAGGGGTGCTTGGGCTGGAATAAGCCATAACTCCAGCTGCCAGAAACCCCAGGAACCAAACAGCTCCTGTCTCTGGACTGTGAGCTGCTGTCCCTCACTCACACATGTCCCAGGCCATCCCCAGGGATGGGAAGAAGCACAAAACCTTCGGGGAAAAGATTTTTAGTGGCCTCAGTGACTTAGGCACATAATGCCACACAAAGCCAAGGAGGGGCCAGATGTTCCACAGCAATTCCAGCACATGTTCCCGTGAGGGTTTAAGCAGAGCCCCAGGGAATTGTGTGGCATAAAAAGGTGTGACAGCATCACCTGGAGAAGAGGCTGAGGGGGATGGAAGGAGATCCTGGGTTCAGAGAAGCCATCACAGCCCTGGATTCCACCACCCCGCTCACCGAGCCCCTGCTCCAGGGGTTCCAGACCTCTTGTCCTGCCAGCACCTTGCCACAAAAACCCTTAAATTAATAAATCCCTTATGAAGAGGACAATTCCAGCTCCCTAGGGGATGTCACTCCTGTGTGGTGCCTGTTGGAATGGTGGGAAACGGGTTTGGGTAAACAGGATATTCCCTGCAGGGAAAACTCACACCCCCCAGCAAGCAGGAAAGAGGTGGGTTCCTGGAGCAGGGTGTTTTCCACTCACGGGTAGAAATAGGTGGATGGAGCCCCAGGCTGTGCTTTTCCTGTTATGTGAGCAGCATTTTAGGTGGGTTACTTATTTCTTTTTTATTTTTTTCCATTTGTCTCGGACATTCCGGGTTTATTTTGTTGGTTTAGTGGAACATCTGATCGTGCCGCGCCGATTTACTGGGGCTCTCACCCTGGCTTCAGGATATGTGATGTTGTTGTGTCTGCTTGCACACGTGTATCGGCCCAGGGTGATTTTTACACTGCTTGACAAGTGTAAAAAATGGCTAGAAACGACTCCCAGCAAAAAGATCAGAACAGGTCCGTGTGGTGGAGGAAACAACAATGAGGAGAAAGCCACCGGCTGAAATCCCGGGTCACATAAACAACTGTGCAAACATCCCCTGGTTTTTCCTCTCCCTGTAGTTAGGGAGGCCACAAGCAGCACCGGGGAGCTCTGTGCTAATCCCTTCACTTCCCTTCTTCACCTGTGTTTCTAAATTGTTCATTTCTGAGTGTCAGTGAGACCCTGAATCTAAAACAAAAAGCTTGGTGGGAGCCCAGAGCATCATCTGGAGCTGGAGCCGTCCTCAGCACAAGCTCTCAAGGACGGTCAGGGCTGGTGGTGCTGCTCCTGATCCCCGTGGGGTGGCAGGAGAAAAGCCAAGGGGAGAGGTCAGGCCTGTGATCAGGTGCCTGGGAAGGGGCTGGAGCACCTGAGCCACGCTGCACTGCTCAGGAGGCTCCGCATGGAGCAACGGAGCTGGAAGGCCATGGGGGAAGGTGCTTCTCAGGAGATGTTCACACTCCCAAGATTCAGTGGTTGGAGCCTGCCCTGGGGGGCCCAAATCCCTCGGGAAGGAGATTCACAGCTGATAAATAGTCCAGCAGTGATTTAACTTTTCGCTTGGTAGAGTCACAGAATCATAAAATTATCAGAAGAGACCTCAAAGCCCATCTTGTTCCACCCCCTGCCGTGGCAGGGACACCTTCCACTATCTCAGGGTGATCCAAGCCCCATCCAGCCTGGCCTTGGACACTTCCAGGGATCCAGGGGCAGCCACAGCTTCTCTGGATAATCTGTGTCAGGGCATCACCACCCTCAGTCAAGAATTCCTTCCCACTATCCCATCCAGCCCTGCCCTCTGGCAGTGGGAAGCCATTCCCTGTGTCCTGTCCCTCCATCCCTTGTCCCCAGTCCCTCTCCAGCTCTCCTGGAGCCCCTTTAGGCCCTGGAAGGGGCTCTGAGCTCTCCCTGGAGCCTTCTCTTCTCCAGGTGAACAACCCAAGTGGTTCCTGAGCCAGGAGGGGGTGCAGGGGGGAATTACAGGGCTGAGGGCACAAGCATGCAGTGTTCACTGTCCCGTTTAGCCACGTGTGTGGTGCGCTTGGCTCAGCCTCCCCAGGAGCAGCACAGCAAAGCCTGGCCTAAGCCACTGACTTTTCTCTTTTCTTTTCTTTTCTTTCCTTTCCTTTCCTTTCCTTTCCTTTCCTTTCCTTTCCTTTCCTTTCCTTTCCTTTCTTCTTTTCTTTTCTTTTCTTTTCTTTTCTTTTCTTTTCTTTTCTTTTCTTTTCTTTTCTTTTCTTTTCTTTTCTTTTCTCTTCTTTTCTCTTCTTTTCTCTTCTCTTCTCTTTTCTTCTCTTTTCTTTTCTTTTCTTTTCTTTTCTTTTCTTTTCTTTTCTTTTCTTTTCTTTTCTTTTCTTTTCTTTTCTTTTCTTTTCTTTTCTTTTTTCTTTTTCTTTTCTCTATAAAAACAGGAACATTCCATGATGGATTATAGGACTTAAACAAGCACATGGACCCTGTGGAGGGAATAAATTCAGTGAGAAGGGGAGGGACAGCAGGTCGAGTACCAGGAGTCAGAGCACTGACTGACGTGACGCTGGCTTTGGAGGAACTGTGCTGATTTATTGCAGCTGGAAATCTGAGCCGAGGTGGGAAGGAGCAGCCAGCAGAGAGGCATGGACAAACTTCCCTGCAGGAGGGTGGTGCAGCTTTGGAGCACGAGCCCAGGGTGGCATCTCTGTCTGCAGGGGTTTTCAGGGCTCATTTAGCCAACAGGAACCAGGAAAATCCCGTTTCAAGGAGCAGGGGATCACAGATCCCCAGACATCTCTCCCCACCAGCACTGGTGTGATTCCTGATGCAGGGTGTGTGGTTTGCTCCTGCAGGACACAACAGAGTCGCTTTTTCCCTGCTGGCTTGTCCCCAGCTGTCCCAGGACGGTGGGGGGACACCCAGCACGTTGCACATCCACACCAAACCACGTCAGCTGTCCCCTTGTCAAGGCAGAGACCCCCGTGGCCCTTCAGCCACCCCTGCTGTGACCCCCGACCTCTGAATCTGCTGCCACACCAGTTATTATCAGTGACAAACCCTACAAGGAGCTGAGAGGTGGCCAAAACACACCGAGGGACTTTCACCCCTCTTTCAGGGGCGCAAGAGTGGGGCTGGGGTCCCATGGGCTGGACGGTGGACAGCCCAGCACAGCCAGGGTCTGCAGGCACTCATCCTCTGCAGCTGGGAAATAGCTCTGGGAAAGCTCACGGCTCTGGCTCTGAAGGTTTTTGGGAGGCTCAGCTCCTCAGCCAGCGCCCGAGGCTGCAGCAGGGAAAGGAATCCGAAGCAGCACTGAATTTCGCTGGGATCTGAGCCCCGTTCCCCTCAGGGCCCTTTCCAAACCCCCAGCCAGCAGAAGCAAACACAGCGTTTATCAGCAGCAGCACCTCCCACAAACTGGTGCTGGCACCTCAAAACACTGCTCCCAGGGCAGCCAGCTCCACGGGACACCTTCCACCACGGGCCCCTGCACCCACAGACCTGCTGCTGCTAATTACCCTCGATATTAAAGCTGTCAGGAGCTCCCGGGCCTGCAATTAGAAGCAAAAAGAGGAGATGGATAGGTGGCAGGGGGAAGACTGGGAAGCACGAGCTGCTCCAGGCCAGCGGGCGGGCTGGAGAACATGTGCAGCGAGAGACCTTCATGAGCATCACTAATCTGGAGCCTTTAATTGGGAGTTTGGAAAGAGCCTTTTCCATCTGTCTTCAAAGAAGGAGGGCCAGAGCTGCCCCGAGGAGGCTGGAGCAGCGTGGCTACCAGCCCCTGCGAGGCTGGCTCGTGGAACGAGTTCCATCCTCCCTCTCCGCAAGCAGCCTCCTGGGCGAGGGACACACGTCACAACCTGCTCCTGTCCCCTCTGTGCTGGCTGGCTCAGCCCGGCAGCCCCGGGGGAGGATGAATTTCCATCGCTGCTCTCAAGCCGTGCTGCTGGTTATTGCTTACCCCTGTATCAGCCATCAAAGTTCCCATGAAAACACTGAACAGGACACAAATTGCAAATTAGGCTTTAATTAGAAGCTGGCACCTGCTTTCTGACCAAGAAATACAATGAAGACGTCTATATGTTGCTATGGCAGTCCAGAAACATAGATTTCTGTTTCAGGACCCTTTGAAGACAAATTTACTCAGCACTATAAACTTGTATGCCAAAGTGATTAACACTTTAATGCCAATATCAAGCTGGACCAGTTACACACATTTTATTCATTAGAAGGCATCATTTTTCAACTGTGTCTTATCAGTATGTAAATGAGATTTTGACTCAGTCATTGTCTGCTCCCGAAAGCGCAGCCAGAGTGAATTCAATTAATGCGATTTACATCCCAATGTGACACGCGAGGCTGTGCCGGGCGTGATAAGGGAGCCAGATGGGAGCTGGGCTCCCGGCACAGCCCAGCCCTCACCCTCCTCCTCCTCTTCCTTCTCCTTCTCCTTCTCCTGCTCCCGGCTCCCCGTCTTCGCTGGGCACCCCCAGAACAAAGACACGCTGCCAATTCCAACCCAAACCTGGTTTCCCCCCTCTGGATGTTTCTGCTGGCAGCGGACACTCCGTCCCTTGAGCCTCTGGAGCCACTGAAATGTTTAAAAACACGGGAACGCCTCCGCTGCCAGCCCAGGATCGCGTCCGGGTAACTGAGGACAGGCTCCAGCCTTTCTTCCTCGCTCACTCGAGCCTTGCAGATGTGCAAAACAGCTGGGTGAGCAGCTTCCACTGCGAGGGCAGACCCGCGCGAGATCCTGCCTTCCCCCCTTAACAATCCCCCTGGCTTTTCCCTGGTTTGGGCCAGACTCCTGATCCTCCTTGTGCCTGGGGGACGCCTGCTTGCCGCGCTGGCCCTGCCCCAGGCCCAGATTTCGGATTGCTGTGCCCAGGCTTGGGCGCCGCTCAGCTGGAGCGAAGGGAAGCAGGATGCTCTCCGTCCCCCGTCGCTCTGCACGTGGCGCTTCAACCCCAAACCCGAGCTGCATCTCGGAGCTCGGGGTTTTTCTGTGGCCCCCACAACTCTCTGACGCCTGTTTGGCCAGAGCTGGGAAAGCACAGGCAGTCCCCTCCTGGGAACGGCCTGACGGGCATTTTGCCAGCACCTGGTCAGAAACAGAATGTGTTGGGGTCTGAGAGTCATCCCAAAACGCCTAAAATGAGGCTCAGTGCCTGCTCTCAAACGCAGGAACTTGCCCAAAAGTGCTGCTGATACACATGGTAGGTGCAAGAACATGTACCCGAGAGCCTGGGAGTTAAAAAAAAGAACATTTTCCCTCAGTGACTGAGCTGCAGCTGGGAATTTGACGGGTGTTTCTGCCCTTGCTCGTGCCAGGACACTGCCCAGACACTGTGTGGATGCTCCTTGGCTGGGGGTTTGGGGGGCTGGCTGAGGCTGAAAGCCACCGATACCAGGCCAATTTGTTCACAGGGTAATAAATTTTCTGCTGAAGGGATGAGCCTGTGCTAAAATCCCCGAAGCAGGCAGCATTTATTGCTTTATTCACCCACTGCTTCTTGCATCTGGGTAAACCGCTGGAGTCTCTCCCGATCCCAGTGTTTGCCCAGCCCGGGCAGATGCCCTGTTTGAGCACAGGGTGGGTCCACAAGGTAAAAGTGGCTCTGGTAGCCCTGGCACAGCTGGGAAACAGCCGTGGAGCAGAGCCCACGCATCCATGAGGGTTCGTTAATCCAGGGAAGGTGCAGCCCGTGCTCTCGGGCTGCATGGGCAGAGCCAGGAGAGCAAAGTGGTGCTCGGCGGTGCTGTGCCCAGGAGCCATGCACCCTCTGCCTGCAGCAGGGAGCTCAGTCTGTCCCCAGCGTCCCCGAGCTCACCCTGCCCGCTGTGCCCTCCATCCCTCGGGGGTCCCCGCCCTGCCCCTCCTGTCTCACTCCCCAAAATGACTCTCGTTTTCTGCGGTTGCACGGCTCGTTTTCATGGTTGCACAATGCAAGGCGCAAAAGCTTTCCCAGGCACATCCCTGCCCTGCTTGCTCCCCTTCACCCCCCACCCAGGCACGGATGCTCGTCCCCCCTCCCTCCCAATATTCCCTGGCCCATTTCCACCTCCTGCATCCCCAGCCCCACTGATGCCTTGGGTTTTAACTTCTGTATTTTTCAAATCCTGTGTTGCCCAGTGTGTAACTCTGCAGTTTCTCGTAGCTCGTTGGCTGCTCTCTTAGGCCAGACAGACACAACAAAACCTCTCCGAGCTTGCTATTCAAGGACGCTCAGATCGTCCTAGGCCCAAAAAGTGTAAACTGGGGCCTCTAGAGAGGTGGAGAAATTGAAGAAATTGCATCATTAGCTAAAGTGTTAATTGGCGAATTTATGCCGATATGCAAATGGACCAAACCTGTAAAAGTGTGAAGAACTCGTGACTCGCTGTCCATCTTGGGGTCCATCTTGGATGCAGCCTCTGGCTCCCCTGGGTGTACTTTTGAAGGCCTTTCGAATAAATCCCTACCTTTATTCCCTTACTCCTGTCTAGTCTCTGTTTCCAGGTAGCCACTCAAGGCATCACCACCACCACCACCCCGATCTGACCATTTTCCCCCCAGCAATCTCCCCATCCCAGCTCCATTTGGGTTTCCAGGCACGGGTTCGGCTGGGCAGACCCCTTGTGCTGAGAACCACCAGTAAATGATCGTGTGCCCCCCTTTCAGCCAGCCAGCACTTTGTTATCCGTGAGCACAGTCAACCTTTTTCCGACAAATGAAACATTCCAGGACAATTATTCACCTCGGCAGAGCGGTTGTGGAGGAAAGCAAAGAGGAAAAGACATTTCTAGAGAGGCAAACTCTGCCTGGGAGCTGGAGCGGTCCCCGTGACCCCAAACACAAAGTCAGTTGTTGCTCAAAATCTTCCCTTTTTCGGGTTCAAAGGACAGGCAATAATAAGCAAGCTCGAATTATCTCTGGGCCTTAATGAAGTTGCTTTCAGCCCGGGCAGAATCGCCTGTTTATTCATGCAAATTCACTGTAGCCAGCTTAGGCACATTATCCAGCGCCGGGACCTGTGGGAGATCCCGGCTGCCTGGGGGAGATTAGGAGAGGGAGCTCAGGGCCGGGTATCAGCACAGGCAGTTAAGGTGCTTCCAAATATCCCGGTTAATTCCCAGATTGGCCCGGCACTGGGATAACATAATAGGCCCTTCTTGTCTGAGTGCATATGGCTGTTAATGATGGGCAAAGTCCCCAAGGGCTGGGACGGGCTCCAGCTGAGCCAGCCGGGGAAAACAGCATCCCATTGATCAGCCCCTGCCCGGCCCTAATCGATACCTGCTTTGGCTACGTGGAAATGCTCATTTATCTGTTACGTGCAGGTAATAATGAGAGTGTTGATGCGGCTGAAATAAATCCCGGGGGATGTTAACAATCCCCCCTCCCGTGCTGGCATCAGCGGGAACTCTCGTTTCTTGCTCCCACAGGGCTGCAGATTTCAGACACAGAGCCCTTGTGGCTCGCCCTGCCTGGGGAAGGGCAACCACAAGCCACTGCTTGCCAGAGCACACAGCGGGGAGGGAGAAAAGCAGCTTCCAGGGTTTGTTTCAGGGGAGTTTGGGCACCCGGAGCCAATGACCCTCACCCAAGCACCCTCCCAAGGACTGCTGAAAGGAGAGCTCAGAGCCCCTTCCAGAGCCTAAAGGGGCTCCAGGAGAGCTGGAGAGGGACTGGGGACAAGGGATGGAGGGACAGGACACAGGGAATGGCTTCCCACTGCCAGAGGGCAGGGCTGGATGGGATATTGGGAAGCAATTCTTCCCTCTGAGGGTGGTGAGGCCCTGGCACAGGGTGCCCAGAGAAGCTGTGGCTACCCCTGGATCCCTGGAATTGTTCCAGGCCAGGTTGGACGGGGCTTGGATCACCCTGGGAAAGTGGAAGGTGTCCCTGCCCATGGCAGGGGGCGGGACAAGATCTTTAAGGTCCCTTCCCACCCAAACCATTCTGGGATTCTGTGATTTTGAGAGCAAAGCAAGTTTCTCCAGCTGCAAGGGCCAGAGTTTAGCGTCGATTTTCAGTCACTGTAGGGTAAATCCAGAGTGATCGAACCCATGCATCTCATTAAAGTTTATACCTGGTACCACAAAAAGCCAACCGAAAAAGAGATATAAGTGCATTTAGCTCAAGACTGAGGTGTTCCCAGAGCACATGGTGAGCCTGTTCACCAGGAAAAACCCACATCCCTACAAAAACAGATGAGCAATGCTCGCTCTTGCGTGGCAGGAGAGGCAGCCCAAGCTGTTGTTTTGTAGCTTCAGGGAAGTGGGGTACCTTTGGAAACGTGTTATTTTTCCATTTGTTATTTTCCTATTTAACGAGGCTGTCCCAGGGACACAAATATCAACTTCCTTTTCCTTATCAGCTGCGGGGTGGGGGGGGAATAACAGGCTGCTGACCCCAGTTAGCTCCTTCCCACAGCAGGGTGCTCCATCGATGTTACTGCATCCCCTCCAGGTCAGTGGGCTACAGCTCTTCCCAGGGATATCTGTTTCAACCCAAAAAAAATCCCAAGCCATCCCACACTGCCACAAAACAACAGCCAGAGGGGGAAAGGGGGTTTGTTTTCAGCTGAGCCTGTTAAAAATATTGGGTGCCGTGAAAGTAAGAGCTGTGTGTTTCCAGGAGCAGCTTTGTGGCCTTAATAACTCAAAATTGGCTCAGGTTGAAGAGGCTGAAGTCTTCCTGCAGGTGGTCTCCTAACCGGCCTGGAGAGCAGGATGGGCAAGGAAAAGCCCTGCTAGTGCCTTGTGAGGGAAAACAAGAGAAACGCTTTAATCACCCCGAGTCTTCCCACTAGTTATTTCCTATTACGCTGCCAAGAGCCCACCTGTGGACACTGAAAAGCTTCAGCAGAGAAATTTTCCAGTTTTCTGCAGCATTCTGTGAGAGCTCTGTGTTTCTCACGAAAGCTACGAAAAACACTGCTACGAGTTTTTGTAAATAATTCCTTTATCTTGCAGCTGTACAATGTTTTGCATTATTGTTATGTCTAGTTGCAGAATTGTTTTGAAATGGGTGTTGTAGGATTTAGCCAATCAGCCTGGGAGGTGGATGGTCAAGGGACCAATCACCTGATGCTGTTCCAGCGAGTTACAGGATAAAAATCTGTCTGGATATTAATAAATAATCCCCACTTTCCCTGGATCCTGCCTGCCTCGTTTCTCTCCATCCCCGGTACAACAGCGACACCCACCCAACATCCATTCCCTTCCACCAGACACCTTCAAACACCCTGAAAAGTGCAGGGCGGGGGTTGACTATCTGAAAACATGAAGGAGTAAAGGAGATATTTAGTAAAGGCTTGACAAGAGATGGATACAATGTCCAGGGCTCAATGCCAGACCTTCCTTCACTGCAGCACTGGTTCGGGTTGTCCAGGGGGTGGTGAGATCACCATCCCTGGTGGTTTGGGGTTTTCGAGTCCCTAAAATACTCCATTCCCATTGCATCCTCCTTCTCCCCACGGAATTGCTTCATTCTCAGGGTTTGTATCTCCCCAGCCAGCCCAGAACCACCACCAAGTGCCACAACCCAAACAAGTCCCACCAGGAATTTCTTGCAGCCGGGGCGAAATTCCAGCTCCTCCAACAGAAAGGCCTGGCTGCAGAACACACACGCGGGGGTACAGCCCTAGAAATCCAGAGTTAATTAAGCCTCTCACTGGCAAAAGCTTTTAATTGCACAGCAGCCGCCTGACCAGAGGCCAGGCTGCGGGGAGGCTTCCTGCATTCCCACTGCCTGGCACGCGATCCCATCCCGGCCGGAGAGCCCGAGGCAGCAGAGGAGGCAATTCCCACATGGGGATAGACCCAGAGCCGAGGTTCTGACCCCTCTCCCCCAGCCAAACCATCTCCAGTCCCCACTACAGGTGAAACCGTGCGAGGATTTGCAGCCCTGACTTCTCCCTCCAGTCCCACACGTTGCTCTGTGGAGGGGGAAGAGACGTCCTCTGCCCCTTCTCACCCCGAAATACGCACACAGAGCAACAGGAGGAGTTGGCTCGTCTGGGTGCTCTCCCTGTCCCCCATCAGGAGGGCTGGAGGAGACAGGAACGTGAGGATGCAGCTTCAGGAGACTGGGAGCACTGGCCACACGCAGAACCACTCACTGGTACCAGCAGGGTCGTCCCGGGACCACCCCCTTCCCAGGGGACAGGAATGGAGACCCCAACCTGCTCAGCCAAAAGAAGCCGTGGATGTCCCATCCGTAAATCTTTTGCCACCTGGTTTTGAGCCCCTTTCCCCAGCTGGGGAGGAAATTCCAGGCTGAAGAAGATTAAAGGTTGCCCAGAAAATTCGTGGATGCCCCATCCCTGGGAGTGTCCCAGGCCAGGCTGGGTGGGGCTTCGAGCAACCTGGTCTATGGAAGGTGTCCCTGCCCATGGCATGGAATGGAACTGGGTGATTTTTAAGGTCCCTTCCAACACAAACCATTCAATAATTCTATGAAAAGAGCCAAGAAAATAAAATATGTGATTTCTTCAGACCTGATGGAGGAATCACCCCACCAGTGCTCTACGAGCCAAAACACTGAATTGAGCTGGGCTCTGGGAAGGAGCCACACACGGACCTGTCAGGGCATCAGGACCTTTCTGGAAGGGAATTTCTGTAAATTCCTTGATCCTGTCAGGGTGAGAAACCCAGGTGTGTGGGTGAGATATAACCCAGGAGCAGGTTTTCTGGAAACTGAGCTCACGAAACAGGGGAGAGAGGAGGCACCAACATCTCCTCAGCAAGGAATAAAGGTTCTCTAAATTAGTAGGCATTAAATTCCCTGCCAGCTTTTCTGCTGAACACAAATTCGATGTAGAGCTGTTCTTGTTGTGGGGGTCAGACTAGATGGCCTTTAATGGTCCCTTCCAACCCAAACCATTCTATGATTCTATGATGACCCAGGGAAATGTCACAGCAGTTGCAGGCAGGGACAGTGGCCCAGGACAGGATGCTCACCCCTGGTGACACGCAGCCCAGCACTGCCCAGCTCTGCCTGCACACATCACTCATCCGGCCAAAAATCCATCAGGGTGTCCCTTCTGAAGGCAAAAAAACCCCACAAATATTCCTTAATCGATCAATAACATTAAACAAAACTACTATTGGCACGGGGTAATGCTACCCCTGAGTCCCCGTAAACACAGGGAGGGGCAAGCTATGTATTTTCCAGAGGCAGAAGAAGTGAATCCTCGGATCCTTCTATCACTGTGGCATAATTTACATCATACCCTGGAACCAGCGGAGATGTAATCGTGTCACTTGATGGATGGCCTTGTACAAGGGTGCAAATTGCATTATTGACCTGCTGAGTCCGGGCTGCTTCGCTCGCCTTGGCCGGGGAGGGGCGGGAACAGGGGCGTTTTATCCACCCAAGTAGATGTAGAAGGTGCATGAGGCCCTTTCGAGCCTGTTTCTCTTTGTCCTGCCAGCCGAGCCCCGTCTCTCTGAAGCCGCGGTTAAAACCTGCGGCGGCAGGGACGTGTGGCAGGCACAGAAACTGCGAAGGAGGCTGCTGCCACCTGCTCCTGCACAGTCCCATTCGTTTGGGACAAGAGGCTGCTGCCGGGAGCCCCTCGGCCGAGCCAGCGCCCCACCAGTGCTCCCAGTACGCCAGCGCGGCTGGGGGAAGAGCGCTGCGCTCAGGGGCGTTGGGTGCCGCTGGGAGCATCCCGCAGCAGAATGAGTCTCCGCCTCGCCTGGATAACGCAAACTGAGTGGCAAAAAAAAAAAAACCAAAAACAAACCCAAAAAAGCCACCCCAAAAATAAAACAAAACCCCCAAACGAGATATTTATGTCTCGTATATTCAATTTCTATTTCTCTTGCTGATGCCGGAGCAGCCGGGGCTGGCTCCTCTGGGCGCTGAGTAGCACAGACAGCACCCACCTGTCCTTCACTAAGCCCTACAACTGGGCAAACCACGATCTGTTTCAAACCCCTTTTTCATGTCTCTGCGTGGTCAAGGAAAGGTGCCAGGGGTTGGATATTTGGTTTGGAGCCCCAAACATTCCGTGGTCACTCCGCGGACATCGCCTGCGAGCAGGACTCGGCCTCTCCCCCTGCAAACCTTCCATCCCTGAGCGCTGCGGCCGCTGCCCAAGCTGCCCAAATTTTCTCAGGCCGGCCAAAAACCCGTCACCCACTTCTCCCATCCACCTCGTCCAGGAGGAGAAGGAGCTCGGGGCGAGTGGCGTCCCGGGGCTGCGCCGCTCACGTGCGGGGCAGAGAAATGCAAAGCACGGTAATTATCAGCTGCAGAGCCCTGTTAGTGATTAAGTTTGGGAGACGCTAACAATCAAGCCTATTGAAAAGACTACAAGGGTTTCAAAGTGTTTCCTCCGAACCATGTGACGGCAAATTGTTCCGAGTAGACGGCTCTTAATTCAAATGCTCGTTGTCATGGGGACGGGATAGACGGGATAACACCCCTCCTGTTCGGGGATGCCACACAAGCAGCCTACTATTTGCCACAATAGGCTTTTGAGTTCCAGCCACGCTTTATAAATAGCCCCCCAAAAAATAGTCTGGGGGTTGATATCGGTGCTCACCTTTCCTAGAACAAAACAGCCGAAAGGCCGGAGAGTGCCGGGGCTGTGGAAAGAGCTGCGAGCACATGGACGGATGGATGGGTGGGTGGGTGGATGGATGGGTGGATGGATGGATGGATGGATGGATGGATGGATGGATGGATGGATGGATGGATGGATGGATGGATGGATGGATGGATGGATGGACGGATGGATGTGGGAAGCAGATCGCTGTGGCCCATGCCCTCATGGTGTTGATGGGGTTCAGCCACGTGTGCACGGGCAGGGGTTTCCCTCTAATCCCAAAATGTCACTGACAAGGTCACATCTGCCTCGTACCGGAGCTAAAAAGCTGCCTGGAAGCTGCCAAGGCATCAGCAGACACTGGAGGAGGGCAGGAGCCGCCGCTGGCACTGGCTGGGAATCCAGATGTGGAGAGACATGGAGAAACAGACTGAGGTTCTCCCAAAGTCAAGCATCACTGGCTCAGCTTTGATCTCCCATCCTGTTTCATCTCTCCCCACACCCAGACCTTTGGAGGACTCTCCCACACCTTATGGAAAGCATCGAGGCTTTGCTGCTCCACCCAGCACCTGAAATCTCTGGGACAGCTGACTGGAGCAGCACACGGGAGCCCTGAGGAGAGGCTGGAGCTGATTTCTCGGTGCCTGCTGGTGACAACTTGCTTCAAACTCCTGGGACTCATTCTGGTGTCTGAACCCAAGGAAAAATCAAACCCTGCTGCTGGGAGGGATGGAGAAGCTGGAACCTTTGGGCAGGCCCTGAGCTTGGAGCTGCCAAACTTGGGCTAAAATCGGCTGTGACACCAACAGCTGCTGCACGAGCAGCTCGCTTGCCTTCTGCTCACGGGGGCCAGGGAAACATTCGTACAAAATATGAAATCAGTTCCCAGGAGCTGCCGAAGCACGCCAGGAATTTCTGGAACAAATCCTGCAGGGTTTAAGCGCTTTGTTCACGTTTGGGGTTGCAAGCACAGGGCTGGCAGGATTTAGCAGTGGATCCCTACGAGTGCGGGTGTTTAATCAGTGGATCTCCTTGCCTCGGGGCACCACGGTTAAGGGAGCTCTGGCAGGGACAGGATAAGCTCACGGATGGTTCTTAAACACATGGAAAGCACACATGGCTCAGTATATCTTGTGCTGCAGAGCACCAGCAGCCCGGAGAGCATCACTACACCCTGCCCGGCCCCCGGGCTGGCAGCTGCTGGAGAGGGCTTGGAGAGCTTTTGTCCTTTCCCTGCCCAAAATCCCTTTTATTTTCCCTTGGTTGGAGCACAGAACCACAGATCCCCAGGGCTGGAAGGTGCCACCCAAGGGTTCCAACCTGCTCCCCCTGAAGGCATCTCTGAAAGCACCCGGGGCTCCAGGCTGCAGAGGGAACAGCTCCGACAGCTTCATTGTTCCCCTGACGAGGAAGGAGGAGAACCATCACCTTCCCGCGTGGGAGCAGCGCTGAGGGAGAAGGGACCCGCTAGACGGATGAGTCATTTCCATCGCCACCTCCTCCCCCGGTGCGAAGCGTCCTCAGGAAAGAACAGGAGGCAATCCTTCCCCTCCAGGCTCCCTGGGTGCCGGCGAGAGGAAGGGAAAAAACCACCCCGGAGCGCTGCCAAAACCCCATCCCTGCAGGGTGTGTGTGTGCCCCCCGGACCCAGCAGTGGTGGAGCAAATGCTCTCAGAGCACCACTGGCACCCAGCAGCAGCACCCTTGGGTGCAGCCACCCGAAAATGTGATCTCCCAGCACAGGGTTTCCTCCTCAACAGCTTCCCAAGCCAAGAGGATGGTGGGGACAACCCTGCCTGTCCGCATCCCCAAAACCAGCTCCATGGAGGCATGGATGCTGCAGCACCCCCGGGCTCCCCACGTGATGCGTCTCCAGTTGCTGACGAGGAAAACCTCTATCCTCATCACTAAAACACCTGGAAAAGGCAAAAGGCAGCATCACACCTCTCCCAGGGGTTCTGCTCCTCACTCCCACCTTGGGAGAGCGGTGAGGGACAGCTCACACCTCCCTAAATTCCCTTCCAGGCTGATGCTTGTCCCGTCTTGCAACTCCCTGCAGGCAGAAAGCTCCCGCAAAGCCAAGGCTGGAAAGCCGAGGAGCTTAAAGCCAGGTGGGAAGAGATGTGAACCATCCAAACCCTCTTGAAACTGTCAGGACGCACACCAGCCCTACCACTGCTCGGTGCAATGTGTGAATATTTCAGGAAATTAAAAAAGATGCTCTTCATTAAGTGTCTGCACGCTGGTTTGGGGAGACAGAGGTAAGAAATTGTGCAGCTGGGGTGCTGTTTTATCAGCCAGCACGTGGGATCCATCCGGAGCCACCACAGAAAGGAAAACCACAGTTACAGAGGCAGGAATGTTTTATCCCGCAAAGTACCAGCGTGATTTAAAAGTCTCTCTACCTCCAGGATGCCTCATTGTCCCCGGTCAGCAGAAGAAAAGACTCGGAGGTTTCACATGAAAGGAGGCTTTTTCACGGGAGAAAAATGATGAAAGTGGGGAAAACAGGAGTGAGTGGAAAACACTGACTGAAATCAGGATGCAGCAGTTCAAAGCCTGTGTGGTTGCTGGCCTGTGCAGGCTTAGCTGCTTTAATCTGAGCCCTCTCTCCCTTCCCTGAGATGCCCAGTGCACACAGAGCCGCTGTTACGCAGCCGCTGAGCAAATGGTAACGGAATATTTTAATCGGATTTTAACAAAATTAAAGCCCCTGCAACCCGAGTGGGAGAGCAAGGTAAACAGCAGAGAGGAAGGCTTAAATGTGCCTTTCCATCCCACTAACTCCAGGTTTGCTCCAGCTTAGGCAGCAAAAGGACGTGGCCCCTGCACCCGCCCGGCCCGGAGCGAAGCCCTCCCTAGAAGGGTTTCTGCCAAGGACAAGCCTTTGCCACCATCCCGCTGCTGCCCCCAACGCTTAATCCCCGTTTCCCTCCCTATTATCCCATCCTAAGGAAGGCGTTTGGTGGCGGTGGACAGGGAGAAGCCTTGGCAGAGCCTCCCATTTCCAGAGGGGCCGCTTAATGAAAGGCTTCTCTATTATCGGGTTATCGCTCCCCGTTTTTCTTAATTGAGGCGATGCACCTCCATCCTCTAAACTTCAAGGATGACAATAATTAGCACAGCGAGTCGTTATTGCTCTCATCATCTCTCCCCTTCAGGAAGTACAAGATCTAAGGCACCAGCCATGAATAGGAAATCCAGCTTTGCCAGGCACACTCTCGCCGACCTCGGAGCCGCCCCGCGATCTTGTAATGAGAGGATTAGCCCAGAATACATATGTGGCCCTTTAAAGGAGAATATTTATTAAAAATACATCAATATATCACCGCTGGGGCGCACACGCAGCTTATTAACAAGAGACCCCCCTCCTGAGCGGGCTTTTGTCAGCAGCAGGCAGAGCTGGGGAGATAAACAGCAGCTCCTGTAATTAAGAGTAGCCCTCGTGTTAATGCTGGTTGCTGTTACAGCAGCTTATTGTCGGCTGCGGGGCCTGGGGAGCCAGGATGGTGGCAAAGGCTAATGCTGAAAGGTGGATTTAGTTAGTAAAAGACGAGCCTGGAACATGGATTTTTAAGCAAAAGGTGAGGGGGGAAAAAAAAAAGTGCTTGGATTTAGTCATCCTCAGGCAAGATTTAATTGCAAATGAGGAAGCAGCACTTCCGGAGTCACAGGATGGTTTGGGCTGGACGGGACCTTGAAGATCATCTCATTCCAGCCCCTTGCCATGGGCAAGGACACCTTCCACTATCCCAGGCTGCTCCAAGCCCTGTCCAACCTGGCCTTGAGTGATAAAACTCCTCCCCTTGTTGGTGAAACACACACACGCAGATATATGTAACATATGTGTATGATGTTTATATGGGATCAGAGCCCCATTACTGGCACAAGACATGCTAAACATGCAATACTGGGGGATCCTCTCCTGCTCTTCGTCCCAAAGCATTCACCCTTTGCCCAGCTACAGGGGATGAAATTGTCTCAGCTTCCAAAAGGACCCTGCAGAGAGAGACTCACCTGTCCAGTACCACAAGATTGGCAATAAACTCACCCTGACCAGCACGAACAGGAATCTCAGGGCAAAGAAAACTTGGGGAGGGTTTGTGTTTCTGCCTGTACAGCCCCCCAGCCCAGCAGCAACACGTATATGTGTATTTAAATGTGTATATGTGTATTTAAAACACGCCTGTGCGCTGCAAAGCTCTTCAAAAGACACCTCCCAAGCAGGCAGAGGGCCAGACACAGTGACCCCACATCCCCCCAAAACCAGCAGAGAGTCCAGCTGCCCCCTCCAGCAAGGCAGGGGTAGAGGGAGGTTATATTTATATTCTATTATAGATATAAAAATAAGTAATATACAAGACATATATATAAAATATACAGAGATCAGATATTAGGAAGGATTTCCTGGCTGTGAGGGTGGGGAGGCCCTGGCACAGGTTTGCCCAGAGAAGCTGTGGCTGCCCCAAACCTGGAAATGTTCCAGCGAAGGTTGGACAGGGCTTGGAGCAAGCTGGGATAGTGGGAGGTGTCCCTGCCCCTGGCAGGGGATGGAACTGGTTGGGCTTTAAGGTCCCTTCTAACCCAAACCGTTCCGGGATTCCACGATATTTAGAAGTTCCCGTTCCCTGAGTGTCCCATTTTCAGGCTTTTTCCCTACAAACACCCATTCTCAAGAGAGCAGTTGCGTTCTCACACACCCCCCAGCAAACAGGTTGCTCTTGCTGGTTTTCCTGATCAGGTTTCAGAAGCCCTTTGAGAGGACAGAGGTTTCAGCTTCTCCTTATTTCAGCTGGGTAACAGAACGCCCTGTTGGGTTGGGAACAGGGACTGATCCCGCTCTGCCAGCAGCTTGGAGTCTCCTTAAGCCAAGATTTTCGCTTCATCACAGGACCCCAAAAGCAGGAGATTTAGGACAGACGTCCTAGAAAGCACAACTGACTGTTTGGGAGTCCAAGCCCTGCTGCCACAGCTTTGTACACCCGGGGGCCGAGGACACAGACTGAGGCATGTGCAAAACAACATTTTTTTGCTGTATTTAACACCTGGGTGAAGGCTGGGGGCCCATTCTGAGTCACTGAAGATCCAGCAAAACGTCTCAGCCATG
>VZTD01003380.1:86348-166193 GCA_013397725.1 Rhagologus leucostigma | reverse complement strand
GGGGGGGGGGAAGCAGCACTTAAAATTTCAGCTGCCGTGCTTCCTCAGCCAATTTACAACTGCATCCATTGAATTAATAATGACCAGCCAGGACCAGCACTGCTGATACAGACCAGCTCCCTCTGCTCCTGAAATATTTATTGATTTTAAAGAATTATATCCCGAGCCTGGTGCAGCTCAGGTTGTTTTCAATAGGGTTGGATGAGGATGAGCCCATTTGCTTAAGCAAGAGATGGGGTTCTTCCAGGATGGCCCCGGGCAGCATCGATGTGCTGCAGGAACACTCTGGCTCTGAATATGAGCTTTGAAATGGTCTTGGGCTCTTTCTTTTCTGTGCTTTAAGCCTGGTTGAGGTGGTGAGGGGTGTTTTGCCCAAGCAGGTCCCGTGAGAACATCACAAGGGTCATGAACCTCCAGAGTCTCCATCTTCTCGTGGCTTTGGGTCCCACAGTGACACCAACAGGACCCACGGCCACGTTTGACAGTGGTTTTGTTAATATGAAGAATTGCTGATGGCCAAGCTGGAGATCCAAAGCCTGCTGGGACCCCTCAGCACAGCCGAGCTGGATATTAACCAACCCCAGGTCTCCAGAAATTAACAGGGTGAAGTTTAAAGCTGTTTGCCAGGCCCCCATCCCTTCTCCATGGAGGGGCTGCTCAGGGGGTCCTGTGATGGTCACAGCGGGGCTGAGGATGAAGTTCAAGGTCCGGGAGGGGTCACAGATGCACAAAAAAAACCCAACCATTAATGCCCAAATACCCAGGTGCAAACCTGCCCTTCCCACAGAGGAAGGATAAACCTCTGGACCTCGCCCACGCAGTGCAAGAGGAACGTGGATCGCTGCAAAAACGGGGAAAAACCAAACCCACAACGTTTTCAGCAGCATGGAATAAACCCTGCTCAAGGGCCTGCGTTTCCCCCAGTTTAATTAGCTCCTCAGTGATGCAGAGCCAGCTTCCCCAGGAGCCTGAAGATGTATTTTTAGGTGCAACCACTCCAAAAATAGAAGCATCCCCGCAGGAAGCTGCAAACAGCCACCAAGGAGCCACGTGCAGGTTGTGCTGTGGATGCACGAGCTGAGAGCACACCTGGCACCCATCCCGAGCACAGGGGGCACCAGAACGGGGGCACTTCCAGCAGCCACCTCAGCACCCTCCCAAACACACGCTTGGAGAAATAGAAACGCAGAAATTCAAACAGAAATGAAACGTTCTGTGCATCTCTGTGTCACAGCACGAAGAGAGGTGGGGTTTGGAAGGGGACACAGCACAGGGAACCTCCCCCAGTGAACACCTGAGCAAGTCTTGGCGTTCCCATGGGCTGTCCTGCACTTCTGGTCATTCACCCAGACTTAGGAAACTCCTCAAGACTTTTGCTGACCCGTTTGCTTTGGCAGTCTCACAGAGGAAAACATCCAGATGAAGCTCCAGAGGAGGCCACGTCTCAGACTCTAATCCTGCCCCTGTGACAGGCAGAGCTCTCAGCACAATCTGTGCCTTCAAGAATTAGTCCAGCCTTATTTTAAGCAAGTCTGGGAGAGAAGACACCCTCCTTGGCTAAACCTCCCTCCAAGGAGCACCCCTTGCCCATCGCTCCCCCCCCCCAGCCACTGCCCAGCCAGAGCTGACGGGGGATCCACAGGGATTTGTGAGAGCAAGATGGATCTCCAACAGGATGTGAGAGAAAGCCTGGATGCTGGAAAAGTAGCAGCCGTGTCCATTTTGTTTTCAAGCTTTTGGAGACTTTACATCCCATAGCATCACCAGAGGCTTTCTCCCCCCAAAACCTTTCCTCTCCAGCCAGGGCACAAGCACAGTCTGGCCCCACGGAGGAGAGTTTTTGCTGGAAGATAAGGTTTAACCTTGAAGTCTGGCAGAAATACGGTGTTTTTCACCTTCTGGATGCTCCCCTAGGATCTCCCACTCAGCCAGCAGAAGCTCCCCGCACTCAGCTTCCACCAAGACCCACAGAAGGGCCCCCCCAGTATAACCCCAGCGCCCAAGGCAGAAGGCAGAGCCCTGCCAAAAGCAGCCTGGCGAGATCCTTGGTGAGCACCGAACTGCAAATATCCCTGAGAGAGCTGCAGGAGAAAGCCGAGGTCACACAGGGAGCAGGGGGGACACGGGGACCCCCGGGAGAACACACAGCTGTGTCATCGCAGAGGGCTTTGACGGCAGAATCATCGGAATTATTTGGGGCTGAACTAAAGCTGCGCGAGCTTTCCTTTTTTAATCGCGGTAGCAAAGAGCTGAGTGAGTCACTGCCCGAGAAAACCCAGCAGCAGCTCCCGGGTAAACAACCTGCTGCTCCCGGGTGCAGCGGGGAAAGGGTGGGAGGGTCGTGCCGGGGGACGCAGGAGAGGCAGCACAACTTCAGGGAGGCAGCTCAGAGCCTTCCCCTGCACTTCCCGTTCCCATTCCGAGGGATGACGATGGACTGCAAGCGAGAGCAGCCGGGTCCGTACAGGAGCCAGGCTCGGCAGGCAGCACCTCACGGGCAGCGCTCGGCCCCGCATCGCACGGCGCGGGTTCTCCCGGCGCAAATCACCTCTGAAATAATAAATAAATACCCCCCCCCCCCCAAAAAAAAAAAAACCCACCNTAAACCCCCCCCCCCCCCCAAAAAAAAAAAAAAATCCACTGCCAGCGTCTGAACATCCCACTTCGGGCTTTTCCCAAGAAGAGCATCCCTGTATCCATTAGCTATTGTCTCCCTCTAGCGCGGGCAGACACCACCCTGCCTCCTCTCCTGGCTGGGCACCAGGGCCGGGGCTCTGCGGAGATCCGGGGGCTCCCGGCCCTGGGAACACGCCAAGCACCAGCTCTACCTTCGCCCTGATGAGTCAGCTTCCCACACTTCGAAAATTTTCCTTTCTCATCCCGTTTTCTGCCAGCAGATGCTCCGGCAGGAGGGATTTCTCAGTGACCGAACCGGCGAGGCAAAGCTTCCCAAACTGGAGATGGCTGCCAGGAAAGATGTTTTACCCAGGGCTGGAGAGGACAGCGAGATGAAAACAGCATCCTTCCCTCTTCCCAGTGCTGCTGGGGAGGCAGCCTGACCTCTCCTCACCCTTCAGAGAGGGGATCAGGCTTTGCTCAGCTGAGCCTTCCAGGGGATCTATCCACAGCTGCCTTTAACGCCTCTGTACATCCCTCAAAGCAAAATAAAAACCTGCGCTTAAATTTCAAAACCCCTGACCTCTCCAGGGAGAATTCCTGCCAAGAGAGAAAGGGAATGATGCTGCAAATCTCTCCCCTTTTCAACTGAGCACTGCAGCAGCACCTTCAGCCCCTGCTCTGCAGCTCAACCCACAGAAAACCAGGAGCCTGGAGACACAGCCAGGCTCCAAAGGCTGCATCCAAAGGCTCTCCAGGCACTGCTGTCCCTTCCAAAAGCATTTCCTTCTTGAATGAGGCACCTCCAGCCTTTACAAACCCACCTTTTCAAGGAAAAAATAGACATCACTTTATTCGCAGAGCCCAGTTCTCACTGGAATGATGCTTCAGAGAGGAAGGTCCCAGCATGGGTGGCCAAGAGGACTTCTCCAGAGGGGCAGGAAAGAATCAGAGCTACAGAGACACCTCCAGCCCAAACCTTCATCACTGAAGCTCCTGAGTTACGTTCTTAAATCATTTTAAACCCATCAAACTTGCATGGATCCATTAAACTTCCACTTAGCCCCCAAAAATAGGTGTTTAAACACCCGCCAAAGGACCAGCCTCTGACCCCAACTTGGGCAAGTGTGGAGACCCTCCAGAGCTCAGGTTTTCCTTGGATCTGTAGTTGCAGGGGGTGTCTTTCTACATCAAACACCTACACCAGTGAGGCCAATGGCGTTTGAGTTTTCACTCCATGGAACACATGGGACACTTTAGCGGCCACAGCTGGAGGCCAGGGGTAGCTCCTTCTGTGAGGAAACCACATTTTCCGGTTTTCTCTCCCTCTTCTGAGCTATTTCACAGCTCTCAGCAGGACTTGGCATGATCTAGGAGATCACTGGAACCATGAAAGGAAGAGGATTCTTTACCTCCTGGCTGGTGAAGGCCAAATATTAACTAAAAAATAGCGCAGAGGGGAGTGAGAACAGCTCAGGGTGAGCAGTTTGAACTGTTTCACCTCTGCAATTAACCCCCTAATTAACAACTGATCCCTGTTTTATTGCCTTCCCTCGGATAATCACATCCTCAAGTGTTCTCAAGAACCAAACCACCCCTCACCTTGCCCACTGAAGAATCCCATAGGACTGAGAGGTTCCTCTAAGACACAGAGGAGGGGGCACCTGATCTCCCCACACCCCCAGGAGAATCCCTGTCCCATCACAGAGCATCCAAACCCTCTCCCAGAACTCCTTTCACCCCAGACTCCCATCCAGGAGGTGGATCTGGGCCAAATGGACACACACTGCACACCACTGGCTTTGCCACATCCAGCGTTTCCAGCTGTTCCTCCCCCTCGCACTCCCTGATTTTCCCAGGGATAACACAAGACACAGAACCACAACTCACACAGCGGTTCGATGGGGATTTCTTGTCTTTTTCAAAACCTTAATACCTTTTCTTCAAAACAACAACCTGGCTCTGGAGTTTTCAAGCAGTTTGCCTCTTCTCAAGCTGGTGCCTCCTCCTCTGCCCAAAAACAAGCACAGTGGGTGCAGCCTGATGCTCATTTCGGGGAGGGGAGAGCTGGAAAGCTCACCTGAGTCATCCAAATTCACTTGAAAGAAGAGAGCAGGAACACCTTGAATAATAGCATCCCTTTATTTGCTGACACCATTACAAAAACTGATTACATTAGCAACCAAAAAAAAAAAAAAAAAAAAAGAGTGTTTACTTGAGGTTGAAGTCAGAGGCAGCTAATCCCAAAAATGTAATTAAGTAAAACAGTGTACAACATCAGTATTAAAATGTCATTTCCCATCGGTGACTTTACCACGTTGGAGTTCTCTGAACAAGTTTTATTGAGCAAAATAAGATAAAAGATTATGTGTTTACTGTCTCTCCAGGAATGTAAAGGTCTAATTATCCAAACAAGTTTGTTTTTATTATAAAACTAAACTCTGGAGGTGTCTACAGAGTTGGGTTTTCTCTTTAAATCAGTAGTCTAACAAGGATTAGAAAAGACAAAACTCTGTTCAGTGTTTCTGACGAAGTAGAAAGGGTGAAAACATAAATAAGGCTTTAATTTGGCAAAATATAATACAATGCCTTCTGCTATCCTCAAATGAACGATTCCCCCGTGACTTCACTCTGCAAGAGAAACACACATCAGCAGGTCAGAGGAGCAGCTTCCCAAGGGAAAATCCGGGACCTCGCCAGCATTTCCTTGGTGTCAGCCCACGAGGAAGCCCAGGGGAACGAGCCTGGGTGGAGGAGGCTGAGCAGGAACAGCCTCCCAGAGCAGAGGCCAAGGTGCAGCAGCACCTCTCTCCCACCCGAACACCCAGGTGCCCTCTACCAGCTCTGCTGCCCGTGCATTGCAAAGGCAGGAGCATTAAAAACACCTGAATCAGGAGTAAGACAAGTCCCCGCCCTCAGCAGATGAAAGGGAGCTCTGACACTCCTTGTTCAGCGACAAGGCTTTGCCGCCTCCCAACACACACAGTTCCCAGTTCAGACCCAGATCTGCTTCAGCTTCCTGGGAAAGTTCAGTGTCTTGAGTTTATCCAACTTTCAGCTAACTTTGGGTCACTTCAGAAGTTTACCAGCACAAAGGCCCAGGTTTCCAAGCTGGCTGTGCACTCAAATAAAAGCCTTGACCATGTGTCTGTGACTGGATGAAGAACTCACGCCAGACTGATGCTTCAGACACTCACAGCCAGCCACTGCTGGCAGCTCAGGGAGAGCCCAGGGGGTTATTTTATATCCTCCATCCCAAAGCAACAGAGCATGGAAGTGCAGACAGTTTGGTCACATAGCAGACAAGGAGGAAAAAAGGCACAGGCTCTGGGAGAACTAAACTTGGGGCAGCTCCTGCAGGAGTAGCAGGGAGTGGAAGGGAGAGGTGCCATTACATGCCTAGAGAAGGACATGGGGACACAAGATTAGTCTCAGCTGATTGAAGTGTCCAGAGAGGAACAAATCCAGTGCCTGCCAGAAGCTTTTTATGATTTGCATGTGGAATTTGGATCAGGTATTAGGAGAAGACTCTTCACTGAAAGTGTTGTGAGGGTCAGGCTCAGAACAGGCTGCCCAGGGCAGGGGTGGAGTCCCCATCCCTGGAGGGATTCAAAAGCCGTGTGGATGTGGCACCTGGGGACAGTGTTGGCCTTGGCAGTGCTGGGGGAATGGTTGCACTCACAGTCTCAGAAGGCTTTTCCAACCTTAATAATTCACTGATTCTACGATCTGATCCTAAAAAGTCTCATATTTTGACACCAGAGTTGATACATTTGAACAAAGTCCCACCATCACAGACCAATGGCCTTCCCAGCAGTTGAGCTGGGGGGCCACTGTCCACACCCACCTGGCTGTAGTGTCCTCATCCCTTTGACAGCATTTGGCTTATTGACACGAGCAGCTTCTTGAGATGGCCCACATCCTGGGTAAGATTCACCGCCACATTTCGCCTCTTATCACTCAATTCCTGGAAGAGGGGAAAAAAGGAAATCATTAAAAACTCATTTACAATCTAATTACCAAGAAAGCCTAGAATTAGATCCTCCGTATAAAATTACAACTCGTGGTGCAGATGGGAACAGTTCCTGTAAGTCAGAGGGTTATGGCCACGTTCAAGGAAAACATGGCTCAAAGTCAAGGAGCCCTTTCCTGTTCCAGGGAATCACCTGCACATCCAGCTCCTACCCTCCCCTGTCTGGGACTCCAGTACTCCCTGCTGCTGGGAACTGTGCTGGTATCCACAGCTGATCCAGCCTCAAAGGTTATTTCCCCACCAGCCTGGCTGAACGCCCCCACAGACGTGGTTTCTAACACAGGTCGGGGTGCACAGAGGGAGGGATGACTTCTGACCCCACAGCTGGAACAGCAAAGCTCCTGGACCACCAAGGACTGGGTGTGACCGAGGATCTGTGGGATCAGCAGTACCCGACACCCGAGCCCAAGGCAGCTCCAGCTGTGAAGCAGCATTTGGAACAGCTGCCTGGAGAACCACACCCTTCCCCACCCACAGCTATCCCATGGATTCACCCTCTGCTCCAAACCCCTGGGAAATTCCCACTTGCCAGCAGCACCTGGACGTGGATGAGGGCTTCACAAAGCAGTCCAAGCACCAGTCAACACGGAGAAAAGGAAAAATGAAAGCTACCACGAGCTAGAAAGTTTCCTATGCTGAAATGAAAATGCTGAGCTTGTGTTCTGAAACACAAATAAATGCCCTTTTTTTTTTTTCCCTAGGAATTCGACAGTTTATTAGTCGGGAAGTGTCACAGCTGAAGATGGACTCTCCCCCTCCTGCCTCCCTGCCTGTCAACCTTGCTGGGCTAACAGTGCTGTGTAAACCCTGTTTTATTACCTTTATTGATTAACTCCTCCAGAGACGCACAGAGCACTCCGCATCCAACACACACCTTTACTGCTCCTTATTCAGCTCAGAGCACTGACATGCAGATCACCTGCAGGAGAGCTTTTCCTTGAAATGTAACAGCTAAAAATAAGCAACCCTGCCGTGGTGTCAGCAATGCACAAGTACCCAGTTCTCCACAGGAGCACAGAGGTGTTTGCAGGCGCTCAGCATCTGTCAGCCCCGCGCTGGTGTTACCCACAGAACGAGACTGATGCGTAATGCGGGTGCAAATCTCTCCCCAGAGCTCCAGGGAAATTAGAGGGAGTTCAGAGAGGGCCATTTTCCCTGCTCCCATTTGGCTGGAAATGCAGAATGAGCAGTAAATCAAACTCAAGCACCTGCACCATTACAGAAACGACTGCGGGCTCAGACAAGAGAACAAAACAATCTACAGCAAAGCTCTTACTCCTGGGCAACTGGTAAACATTTTTCTACTGTAAAAACATCATTGGGATCTGTATTAGGGTAGCCTTAACCTGTTTTACCCTTATTAAAGTAGAAAATCAGGTCTGTCAAGGCTGAGACTTGGCTTAGCAGTCTCATGCAGGCTGATGGAAGTGGAAAGGCAAAGGCAATCAGCAGCCCAGCAGATGAATTAATCCAGCACTGACCAGCAGTGAGGCTGCCTGGGCATCAGCACAGGAGCAGCAGGAGCAAGGAAGGAGCCCTCCAGTCCACTCCCAGCCCCATCTCTGGGAACAGCTCCTCCCTCCCTCCTTTACTGCATCCCCCTTCTGTTTTGTGACCTCACTAATCTCAGGCAGTGTTCACTCATGAATTATAGACACATCCCCAACCCTCCCGGGGCCAATCCTGACTAGATCCCGACGGATTTGGGCTCAGCACAGTCCTACTGCAGCCCCTGCTAACCCAGGAGTGCACAGCTGCCTTACACAGCCACTGCTGAGCCCCAGCCCTGGGCTCTCCATGACTCGGGGGAAAGAGGGGAAATTTAGGTCAGATATACAGAAAAAATCCTTCCCTGTGAGGGTGGTGAGGCCCTGGTACAGGGTGCCCAGAGAAGCTGTGGCTGCCCCATCCCTGGAAGTGTCCAAGGCCAGGTTGGACGGGGTTTGGAGCAACCTGGGATAGGGGAAGGTGTCCTCGCCCATGGCAGGGGTGGAACTGGATGGGCTTGAAGGTCCCTTCCATCCCAAACCATTCTGGGATTCTGTAATTCCACTTCTTCAGGACATGGGGATGAAGAGAGGAAGAGGATGGCAGTGGGGAAGCCCCTGTGATTTCAGATTCAGACCCAGCAGCTCAAAGAGGAGCTGAACCGTCTGGACAGATTCCCCTCCTCTGTTTCACACATATGGCATTCCCAGTTGCCAGTGATGGAGTGTTCTACACTGAGATTTGGGGGGAAAAGCACATTAGATTTCACATAAGCCTCAAAATAAGCTCAGTGCCTAAGCAAGCTGCTGAATATAAATGACTTCCTTAAAGCACACTAAAAAGCCCCCTTTAGTCATCAGCTGGTCCCATAAGTGACAAAGCAGCTGATTAGAAACCCCAAATGGTCTATTTTTAAACAGAAAGAAAAGGAGTCTAAAGAAAACACTCTGAGTGTGTTTGAGGGTTTATGCAAGTATCATTTCTCAATTTTGTGGGTTGGTTCCAGCACCCAGAAGGAACAAATATGTTCATTTTCGAGCGTGTGTTTTCAGGTCCTTCGTAAAAAAAAAAAAAAAAAGAGGCACTGTTGCTAGGTGGAAGTGGCTGTAAGACTTTCTTTTTTGATCTCAGAGCTATTTTCAGCTGGGTTTTAGGCTTCTGGGGAGACAGTTCCTTTTTCTTCCCTCAAAAAAAGAAAAAAAAAGGCAGCAGAAAAGGCTTGGAGAAAAGATAATGTTCTAATTCCAGCCTCTGCCAATGGCTACCTGTCAAGAGCGCTGCTTAGACAATTAATGTATTTTTACTAATGAAGGCTTAATTACAGGTTTATTAGGACTGTTTTTCCACACTCCTCTTTAGAATAAAGCCATGGATATTCTGGCAGAAACCTGGGCTCCACGATGCACAGCAAGAGCGGAGCAATGCGAGAGCCAGAGGGGTTTTGGGACTTAAGGCTACAGCAATTAAGCCAAACGAGCACATTTGGGCCACCACGGGGCACAGCTAATGACAGCCCAGCTCAGGAGGGCTGACCAGAGCCACCGGCCATGAATGCCACAGCTGATGGCATGGCTGTCCAAATGCACCATGTGCAGAAGCCACGAGGGCACAGCAGAGAGAGCTGGGCATTGGCTTGAGGGGGGTTTTTCTCCAGCCTGCTGCAGACACGGACACACAGCACCTGGCTGGCACCATAAACCCCTGGCCTCCCCCTGGGAACACGGGGAGGGCTCAGCAGCCCTCCCATCCTCCAGGAATCAGCTCCCAGGGTTGGCACATCCGAGGTCTCACAGGCCCAGCCGCATCTCTGGCTCAGACTCGGCGAGCCCAGTGCAAGGGTCCATCAGCACCCATGACTGATTAGCCTGGAAAAGTCATTTCATTCCTGCTAATGACTACAAAGGCTTTTCTACAGCTCTCCTCAGAGGACCCCGAGCTTCCTCTCGCAGCTGATGAAGCCAGCTAAAGGTTGAGCAGCTAAAAGGAGTCGATATAAATTATTTGTCCTATCAGCAAGTGCTCCTCTCCCCTCACACGACAGCGGTGCCTTCCACTCTGTCCCTCAGAAGAAAATGAGTAATGAGCTCCACTGACACCACTGAGCTGGGAGAGAATCTGCTTCAGCCTTCCCCTTCCCAAGTGCCTTCTGGAAAGCTATTCCAGGGCTGGTGTGAAAGCTCTTTTTTCCGGAGACGGAAAAAGCCAGTGACAAAGCCCCAACCCAACCCCCTGTGCAGGTGGTGTCTTTAGGGCAACACTCTGAGTACCATCCACAACCACCTGTGCTAACAGCAACCCACAGGCTCACGTCAGTCACCTGCAAGTGTGAAAAACAGCTCACCCAATTCCAGACCCTAAACCTGGAACGCCATGGCTGGAGGATACAGGAACACCAGCAGTCTGCAGAGTCACCCACCCACAGCACTCAGGGCTGGTCCCTACTGAGGCTCAGCTTAGCAAGATTTTGCTGCTGGACCACATCAAGGTCAACACAAATGCCCAGGAGCCAGGACCAGCTGAAATCAAATTCTGGCTCTTGGCCACAGCTGCAGAGGAGCAGAAGGAACCATGTTCTGGCAAGAGAATCTCTGCCTGAGTGCTATAGGTTGTGCAAGACTGCCTTTCTTTGGCATTACTGCTGTCAGCAGGGGCCAACCCAACAGTGTTTTCAGCTCTCTTGGTCATCAGCAGAGTTATTTTTAGCTTCCCTTTTCCCTTCTTGAAGAGACAAGTCTGGGGATCTCCCTGCTTTTGCCCAAACCAAACCAAAAACCCATCGAAAGCCCAGAATCTCTCCCCTCCCTCTTTGCAAATCCAAGCCACAGGAAGGAGGTCACAATCTAGACATCAGCAGAATTCCCAGTGAACCCCCGACACCTTGGCAAGCTATAGGACTGGAAGCTTCATCAAGCCCTAATTACCCACCAGCAGCACTTTGCTGGACCTCACTTCCCAAAGTTCCCACTTTGCCTGAGATTTGTGTGGGCCCTGAGCACGAGCTCATGGGAACACTCACCGAGTCTGTGCAAACGTCGCTGTTTTCAATAACATTGGCATCCCCAAAAACCTTCCCAATTTCTCTCTCGAGAGCTGCCAAAGACTCCTGGGCCTGTAAAGGAAGGATGTTATTAAAACAAAAAAAAAAAAAGGAAGAAACAGCGAAGGCATAACAATTAGCAAAGCTTGAGAAGCAAAGCCCCATCTCCCTGAGAGCACCACAGACACAGGAAATCACTGATCAGGAGGAAATCTGTTTTATGCCAGATTTGCTCCAGGGACCAACCCATTTGCCAAGACTGACGTGTCTCCTCACAATCAGCGTGGTGCATGTCAGGCTGTCTGCATCTGAGAGCAATCCACCAGGGAAGCTTTAACAGTCTCACATCAAGTTATCAGGTAAAGATCATGCAGTAAGTTTTGCAAGAGCAGGAGTGCAGGTCTCCAAAATCCCATACCATGAACCATGGACATCAGCACAGCTCGCTTTGTATGCCAACACAACTGTCCAGAGCAAAATGTTTTCAATTCTTTATTATAACTGGTTTCCTTTGGCTTCTCACCTCCTGGTGGTGCTTTTGTGATCATCTATCCCTGTCCCAGGACAAGATATGCTCCCCCAACAGCATTTCCCACTCCAGTCCTGGAAGAACTGAGCCCAATTTGCTTACTATGCTGAAGGAACAAGGTGTTCCAGAGTCTGGAGGCAGAGCCCAGCCACTCCACAGGCTACTCCTGTCTCAATTTATCAATTCTCCCACAACAGCTTTGCTTCTGGGGTGGCAGACAGCACTGAGACCTCTCATGCTTAAAGATTTTCAACTCCAATCCATTCTGTAAGACCAGTCACCGAGGAAAAGCACAGGAAACCCACCTGTTTGTCCCACCACACTTGCACAGATCTAACTTCTAGGATTTGCAGTCTCCTGGGTTATAGTGGATATGTCACCATGTGCAAAAGGGCAGATGCTTTGTAAACTAGCTTGTAACCCTCTGCCATCTGAGTCTGGATTTAAAAGCCTCAGGCTGTGGTGTGGGTGGAGGGCTGTGGGATGGGCTTTTTGTTAGGCTGGGGTTTCTTTTAAATAAAGAATTATTTGTCAGCCCCAAATCACCACTTGTTCCCACTGGCATAAAATTATCGTGAACAAGGGAGTCTTTCAAGAAGGACAATTAAACAGAGCTGTTAGCTGCAGTCTCATCATTTCTGCAGACACGCAGGTAGAGCTCTCACAGCCCCAGCCACATGGGGAACCAGCCAGTGGAGCACAACACCCCATCGGGCAGGCAGTTCAAATCAAGTTCCTTCAAATCATCATTTCCAGCACTGCAAAGCTACAGACATGGAGGGGTTTTGCAAACATTTCTATATGCAGCTGCTAAGGGTCTCTGCTTACCTTGGGCAAGTCACCAGCTACCTTTTCTCTCTCGTTCTGATCAACTTTGAGTTTTGATAGTGTTTCGTTTAGCTGCGTTTTCAGCTGCAAAACAGTAACAAAGCAAATCAGTTTCCCTCCCGCACACAGATCTCATCTGTCTGTCCCAGGGATTAACCCAGTGCACACGGACTGCAAAGGGAGAAAGATTTACTAACAATTACTGCACACACTGGATTAGTCGACATGTATGATGAGGTTTACAAGGACAGTCAAGGAAGAGAGACTCCATCTGTAAAGATAAAAGTAAAGAAACTACAGAAGACAAAACGTGGTTGGCATTGGCTTCCTGACAAGTGGTTCCAACTTTTCAACTCCATTCCAGGAGGAGCACCAGCAATACTGACAGTGCATCAGCCTCTCCAGCATCCTTATCACGGGAGTCAGCCCAGACTCCAGCTTAATTCACAGCAAATATGCAAAAACGAAGATTGTCATCTTCCTAGTGCAGGCTAAACAGTCTCTCTACCGCTGAATAAACTAGAAAGCTCTACTTGTCATCTTAATAAAGCACCACTTACTACAACTATGTTGACTTTACCAGTCTGTTAATGTCACATCAAGGCATGAATCACTGACAGGGGGATATTAAGTTGTCGATTGTGTTTAGATTCAATCCAAAAAAGTGAAACTGTTTCAGTCAAGAGGGATGAATACTTCCTACTGGCTGCACTCAGTACTTAAACTGCAGCCTTCCAAAGGATACACAGTTTTTTAAAGGATATTTTGATTGCTCTTCAACACAGCACACAGAACCAGCCACAGCACTTGAGGCTTGAGCCTCAAACAGAAGTGCTAACAAGGAGCTCGAGTGCCAATTTTGTTGGATTTGTGCCTCTGAAGTGTGCTGTGCTAATGTTCACTATTCCTGCTGTCAATCTTCCCGGGAGCCAGCAGGAGATTAAAGGAGGGAACAATGGGCTACTCAGAGCCCTGAATTCTCACCGACTCCAAACCTACACGTTGTATTTGTCTCACCCTCGGAAGGCTTCCCCCTTTGGAGCACCTGGACTGGTGAATTCTGGGCTTATGCATTTTGGGGAAGCTCCTCTGTAATTTCAGCTTCTCCCTGCTTACCTTTTAAATAGTGGGGAACCCATTCTGAAATACCATCATTTCTATTCCTCAGCCTGCTGCAAAAGCCACTCACACACACTCAGGACAGCATTCCTGAGCCAGCTGCATGGGGGTGGTGGTTTAACACATCCTCACACTCCCAGCAGCACAGCACCATCAGATTGCACTCAAGCTGCCCTAGCAGGGAGCTCAGCTTTTTAAGCTTCTGTTGTGCACAGACATAATAAATTGTTGCCTCTTATATTCAAAGAGGTTGGTGTTCACTGATTGACTCCAAGATATGCATTCAGTTCCCATTTCCCTTGCTTTCAGAATCAGAGGCTTTGCTTGCTGAGGCAAGTGTACTACTCACTTAAGCAGATTGTTACATGGTGGTAGTTAATTTTCTAAATCAACTATTTCAACCCAGTTACATCAGTGGCAGTAGCCTGGTTGTCCCATCAGCCCAAAGACACGGTGACAGAGACAACCTTCCCCAATTCTGGCTCAAAAGCAGGAAAGCACTGGCCAAACACAAGCAGAGGAAGGCTCTGACTGCTCCTGCAGCCTTAAAGAACAGGTCACTGAAACAAGTGAGAAAGGAAAGGGCTCAAAATGGAAAACCATGCATCCTTAGGTCTATCCTGTTAATCCAAGTCCTTCTTGAGAAAGCTGCTATAGGAGCATTATTGGCTGGAAGCATTTCTAGCCAAACACGCTGTAACACATGCAAGCACCAAGCCAGCACAGCCATTCAGCCACGGCAGGGCGTCAGCAGCTGAATGGCTGGATGCTCTGAATTAATCTCACTTTGGGTCTGGCCAATTTCAGTACATACAGGGCAGGATGGAAAAGGCTCTGCACAGGCAGAGCACGGATACCACTGCTGCATCCTCAAAAAGCTGTGGGGAAAAAAAAAAAAGCCCCACCAGAGAATAATCCTCCAGTTAAACTGATGAGAGCACCACTTTCGTTGCTCCAAGGACATGACATTTGCTGCTGCATATGCCTACACTGCAAATCTTCTCAAGAAGTTTCAGGAATGAAAGTCTTACAGACTTCGGGGGAAAAAGCCTTAAGAACCAGACATGCTATTGTTAGGAGCAGAGAAAAGAGACAAATTGTAAAAGTCAGACTACATAAATGATTTCAATGGACAAAAATATCAAGCTGAAGAGGTTAGCAGAACAGACAGGATTTGAAATAAGTCTCCGCTCCATACGTATGCTGGGAGCCTCGTTTGTGGCCAACGGAGAACAAGCTTCTTACCAAATTTAACTCTTCATTCTGTCTTACTGCTTCAGAATATGAATCATCAAGTTTTTTCTGCAATTCAGTCAAGAGATCTTTGAGCTGAAATGAAGTTTAGAGTTTTAGGATTTGTCTCCTTAGGATGCCCATTCTCTTCTGCTCAGTTATTAGTGTGCTGCTCTACCCTAAGGTCACAAGCATACAAACTCCTCAGCCACAGGGGCTAAGCACTAGGTTAGTTTGCCAGCCAACTGGTAACCAAAAGAAAAAAAAAAAAGAACAGCTTGGACAATTACGTTTACCTCTCTGACTTCTGAAACATAAGTAGATCGTTCTATTTCTGCCTTTTCTAGTTCACTTTCCAAATGTTCTCTCTCTTTTTTAAGCTAGGAACAGAAAAACAGAGTTAAAACAGATGTTTTCAGTGCTTTCTTGCAGTATCATTTGCTTGATTTATAATTAGCTGTAAATTTCTATCAAATATTCCATGACGTTTAGAGAGCATTTCAAACCCAGTGATTGCACAGTGCAGATTTCAACTTCAAAAATAAGATAAAAAGAGAAAGAATCAAGCCCATGATTGTCAACAAGCATAAACTGCTCAGTCTCACCAGAAAGAGCCCCAGTGGGTGAGCACAGAAGTAAAAACCACAACAATTTTCCAGCTTCTCTGCCTTTTAAAAACACTGCCCAAAAGGCTCAGGTTAAACTGCAGCACAGGCTGTGCTGCTGGCAGGAGAGAAGCCTGAGAAGCTCAGATTTACAGCACAAGCCTAAATCACGTTTAAACGACATAAAGCTTCGAAGACAAAAAGGAAAAAAACCACCTGCACGTACAGTTTCAACTTCTTTGTTTTCTTCCTTTAACCTCTCCACCTCGTGCTGCAAAGAAGTGACCACGGAACGTATCTGCGGTTTGGGGGAAAAACAAAGATATTTAGTTGGGTTGGCCTAAGACAAACTCTGCATAAATACACAAGATTGTAGAAACTATCTAAGAATATTAAGGATGAAATCAAGAGCGGCTGAATAAAAGATGATGTTCACTCAAATAATTCAATATACTGAGTCTACACCATTGCTACCTATTCCCAGCCCAAGTTCTTTGACATATTTGGAGCCCACATGCCTGAAAGATTTGGACTATAAGCATTAATCCAGTTGTGCATTAGCCACGGTAAGGAAAATATCCTTCCCAGACAGGGAATAGTCACCATCCACATACCCAAACCCAGCATTTTTAGCCTTATTTGGGACTGTGTAAGTGCAGCAGATGGCAGCACATCTATAGTTCAAGATCTGACAGCCTTTATAAGCCCCTCAAACAAGATGTTTATAAATCATCTGTTTGCTGCCAGGCTCACACAGTGGCACTCAAATTTACTAAGAAGAGATACTTTAGAAATTACTTTTCAAAAAAGCAGTTTGACCTACTTTAATTCTAGATTAGAAAAGAAACATAAAAGCCTTTTTTCTTCCCACTTCTGCTATCAACAGAGCCTTCCTAAAAGGAAAGCTTTGCAGGCAGTTTCAAGTGTAATTAGTTGACCATAATGGATTGAGCAGTACTTTAACAGCTTCCAAAAAACTGTTATGATTCTATGATATTTCAATTTTAGCAGAAAGAGTCCGTATCTGCTCACAAATATACTTGGAAAAAACCCCATGTGCTCAATAAAAATACCATCCAAGTTACCAGGATCAGAAAAATATATATTCCTGGGCACATTAATTGGACACTTGTACATTCCTCAATCTTTGGCTTCCTATCCCATCAGCATTAATGTTATTACTTATTATTTGGCTGCTGCCTGCACCATCTGCAAAGGACTCCCCATCCCTGGAATTGTCCAAAGCCAGGCTGGACAGAGCTTGGAGCAACCTGGGATAGTGGAACATGTCCCTGCTCATGGCAGGGGGTTGGAACTGGATGATCTTTAAGGTTCCTTCCAACCCAAACCACTGTGATTCTGTGACTGTGACACAGATTTATCACAATGGTCAAAGACCTTCCACCTGTGCTGTTTATTTTCCTTGCTTCTGTAAAGATGGCAATAGAAATAGCTACACATATCTAAAGATACCAACAAATCCTCCATTTTTCAGTTTCTTTATTGGAAATACGTTCCTTTAAAAATTAAAAACCACCTTTTACATGAAGCTGAAAAATCAGAGCACCAAAATACCACTGACATGAGGAATCATTCCTATTATACTTGTTGCAGGCTTCACCTTTTTCATCCCCTGGTCACGCATACATCAAACCAGGCAGCCAGGGCTGTTCCACAGATGCCTTCACAGAGCTCAGACACCCTCTGTGACTTCAAGCAGAACCTGCCTGGCTGCTGAAAAAAAAACCCAAAAAAACCTTCAGAAATACCTGTTTAAGTTCCTTCTGTGATTCTTCAACTTTTATCTTCCATTTGCTTTCTTCCTCTTCCACACTCCTCTGTAGCCTTTGTAAAATCCCCTCCTAAGAAGAGAGAGGGATTTGAAAGCTCAGAGCAGAATACAGGCAGCTGGAACATCACAGAGGTGACCAGGCATCCCACTTACTGTCTCTGCCAGAACAGATTTGTATTTCTCACACTCCAGCTGCAGCAGGATGTGCATCTCCTCAGCCTCCTTCAACTTCTGCTCCATAGCCTGGCAAAGGAGGAAAGGGACCACAAGAGTCATATCTCAGTGGATGGATTTCAGTTCTATTCATCTTATTTCAACAAGCTGGTATCACTTTTGGGCAGGTCTGTCTTTCCAAACCATGAAAAGACAACAGCAAGTGCAGTGTTCACCTACAACTCTCAGTACTCAGTCACGAACTTTGAGTTACTGAAATAAACCCCGTTACTTAAAAAAAAGAAAAAAAGAGAACAGGGATTTTCAATTTTATGAGGTCACAGTTCCACAAGGTACTTATCAGAGATGCAAATAAACTTCTGTAATTATCTAAACAGCAGGTTACCCAGAGAAGCTGTGGCTGACCCATCTCTGCAAGTGTTCAGGGCCAGGCAGAATGAGGCTTGGAACAACCTGGTCTAGTAAGTGGCATCCCTGGCCAAGGCAGGGGGGGTTGGAACTGGCTGATCTTTAACTCAAACCATTCTAGAATTACATAAAACTATTTTCTTGTGACTTGTCTGAGAACCCGAACTTCCCAAGCCACAGCACAACTTGTAAGATTTATACTGGAGAAATACATTATGCCACACAGCAGCTGTCCATCTCTTGTGCCTACCTTGACATCTTCAGATCCTGAAGCCTCTCTCAAGTATTCCTTAGCCATCTTTTCAAACCCACATATCCATTCGCTGTGGCTCTGTTGGGAAATCATTCAGTTAAGGCTGAGAACAACCTCAGGAGAACTCTCCTCAGGACATCTGCCTCCCCACTGCAGGCTGAGGGAGCGGTGTTTCAGTGCCCCAAGTCCCTGGCGCTCACACACAGCCCCACGGTTGTTGTTCAGCCAGTGCCACACACAGCTGGCAGCAACCCAGGAGCACGAGGTGATGAGACACACACACAGTTCAGGGGGGGCCTGGATGAGCTGAAATACAGCTGGGTGACAGAGCACTCCCTGTAAGTGTCAGGGCTCCGCATTTAAAGATTCAAGGGAATCTTTCCCGAAATCCCTGAGCAGTTCAAGCAGACACTAGCTGCGTAGCTCACAGAAGGTTATTTTATAACCTTACAGAAAGTCTTTTTAAAGACTGGTTCATCAGGACACTTACTTTAGCACATTTGGGAACAATTTTAAATATGAATATTCAAAACCTCTAGAGGTTATAAATGAAATGCACCCATTTTTCCAGACTCACTTGATGCTATTCACCCCATCTGAACCCCACGAACCCAGGGCATTTTCCCTGCAAACCACTGAAAGCCACCAAGAATATAAAATTGGTAATCGGTGCTTGGGGACAAAATAAACCCTCCTAAATTGTATTAACTGTCACTGAGGCACTGCAGCTCCTCTGGAAAGGCTGGGAATATACAGATCCCCATCATGCCACACAGTGAGCAAACACAGCAGGCATTATCCACCCCCGAAAATTTACTGCCTCAGTGAAACACAAGGTAATACCGACAGGTAAATCAGATGTTGGGGCATAAAACACTCAAGATAATAACTCTTTTGTCGTTTTAACACTTCTTGAAGCAAGCATCTGCAGCTTTGCCTCCCTGTGCAAGTACAGGCATCACCAACAAGAGACACTCTCATCCCACTGCAAAAATCTTGGGATAGAAGGCACTCTGAGGAAACACTCCAGGACTGCCCAGCACAGCAGGAGCAGAGCTCTCTGGCTCCCAGAAGGAGATTAAGAAGAGTCACTTCTCTTACCATATTGGAAGGAAGAGAGACTTTGGGGAAGAGCTTCTGGAGGAGTTGGCGCGTCTCCACCTCGGCAGCTTCCAAATGCTGCTGCTTCTCCTAAACCAAGAGCAGGGCACAGGTGAGACTGGGCACCACACTCACACCTGGCAACAGCCTCTCCTATGCCTACAGCAATTTACTTAACCCAGAGGGTCTTTTTCTAAGTGAGAAAGGTGCTAGAGTCTCTAAAATTGCCAGTAAATTGCTTCAAAATGGGCACAGAATTGCTTCAGAATTGGCCTTCACATTTGTTCTTGCTCAAGCTTTTATTTTCTGAGGTTCTTCTCCAATCTAGCCTGTTTGTACAGAAATTACACCATCATTCACTTGTCCACAACACTAACTGCACTGCGCTGAGTAACTGCATCCACAGATCACACCAGCCCTGCCACTCAAGCTAAGTGAGCTCAAAATCAAATAGTTTGGTCGACCACCTTTTTTTTTTTAATCCATACTTTTAAAAATAATTTTAGGTGTGAAAAAAATCACCATAAGTTAACGTCATCACATCAAAAACAGAGAATTAAAGTCAAAAGGAAACTTTGTGTTAATGCACATTTGAACCAGGCCAAGAAAGTAAGACTTTTAAACATTACTTTTAAATACTTAAGAGGAAGTCCCTTACATCCTCTTTTCCCAACCCTGGATGCAATGGGAGATAATTATTAGAGCTGTGTGACAATCTCCAGCTTTTCTTTGTTAATGCTCTTCAAATATAAATACCCAGAGCCACAGGCACCACAGATCTATCCCTCCCTGTATTTAACATTAAAAGCAGAGCAGCCACAGGACACGTGCTTGCTGTGCTTGTGGCAGATTGGTTTAGTTTAGCCACACAATGCTCAGGCTCCCATTTAAACTTAAAATGTAGAAAGCCTGAAACACTGCACAGAAGGGCAGCTTTCAGCCAAAACCCTTCACTGATATTTGGGATTGTTTTTCCCTTTGGCATCAGTGCTACTGCCCGGCTGCTCTGAGTTCCTGTGCTGCAAGGGGTCGGTGGTGTGAGCAGGTTGAGATTCAGAGACAGAAAGGGATGGGAGACATTAGGTGGCGAGGCTGTGCTAAGTGTGTTAGTTGGCAGCAGTTTAGGAGCCACCACGAAGTGGCAAAAGGCTGACTGCTGCAGTATTCCAGCTGCAAGAGAAAGCAGGCAAGCGTTAGCACACAGCAAGAGCAGGTACAGGCTCCTCCCAGCGCGGGGCCAGCACCGAGCGGAGACGGCTCCAGAACGCAGACACACAACCCCAAACCAGAGCTCCTCTGCTTCTGGCTGCCTGACTGGTGTTCTTAAAGTTAGCTGGATGCCTTTGAGTTCTGCACAGTGGCAATTAACAGCGAATCAGGCCCACAGCAAACACAAGCTCCTTTCAGAGCAATTCACACCCCATAACATTTTGAACATTGGTCCAATGGTCCCTGTCCAGCTTCACATGCCTTCAAGGAGGAAATTCACAGCTGTGGTCACACCATTTTCCTGAGAGGCTCCCAGGTTTTTAAATAATAATAATTTAGTCCTGGTTCTTTCCCAGGTCCAATAGACTTGTTCAAGCACAGCCAAAGCCCAGTAGAAGAAAGCAGGTTGCTCACCAGCACAGCTTTTATTCTGGAGCTCCCCACAAATCAAAAACACTTCACGACAGCTCTAACAATTATGCAAACAGAAATCAAAAGTCAGCATGCCCACAAACTAACGAATAATAATAATAAAAACAACCTAAAGACAACAGGAAGAAGCAGAGGTGAAAGTATATGAATGATCACTCAGAAGAGATTATACTTAAACTGCAGTAAAAGTTAAATGCCTCCATTTCACTTAAAAAACCAGCTGCAGATCTGCTTCTAGCTTAACGCATCATTTCTAGCAGTCAACATTACAACCTTGGCAGTCTTGTTCACTTTGTCCTGCAGCAATTTTTCAGTTGATGCCAATGCTTCCATTGCTTCCCAGTTTTTCTCCCGAAGGTCCTAATCATTTTTAGAAAGAATGATTTCAGTTCAGCCAATATTCAAACTGTTTTCGCTTTTACTTCAGAGAAATATTTCGCATTACATTCCACCATTTGCATTTAAATGCTGGTTACTGCAAGGTGATTTTGCTGGGCAGTATGACATACACTAGCAAAAACAAGTGTGATGTTCCAAGAGTCTGAATGAAAAGGGAGGGGAAAAAAACGCCAATTTCTGCCCAACCTGCCCCTGCGTCCAAAACTGATACAAGTGTTACTGCAGTGTTATCACTACAGCGACCCCACACTTTGACTGCACTTGTAAGAAGAAAGAGGGAAGTTTTCAAAAGTAGTGAGGAACACAGACACCGAACCACAGATTACACAACAGAGTGTTAGGCATGTCGCAGTGCAGAACCCAGCATGGACCCGGAAGACATGGAGGTGTGCACATTTACGCCCCTGACCCTGCAACCAGACCTCAGCCCAAACCTGCTGCTGTGTCAGGAACACAAAGCTCAGGGTTCGCAGCTCTCTCCACTGAGCCCAAAGGAAACTGGTTTGGTGCTCACCAGCCCACCTGGGAGGCTTTGGGATTTCAGCAGTGGTGAGCACAACCCAGATCCATGTGGGAGGGCCATGGTGCCGTGCTCCTGTGTCTTTCTTGGCGAGGTCATCAAACGTGTACTCCACAAGACGTCAACACAACTCGGTGAGAGGCTGAGAGCTCTACTAAGAGCAGCCTCACGGCTCTTCTCTAGGAAGAATGGTGGGGGCTTGCAGCGAGGCAATTACAGTGCTTGGGATTTAGATTTAATTTTTTCCAACCCTCAGAGCAAATCTCCTTTAGCAAAGGGCTGTTTTGGAAAGGCTGCATTTTAAATTCATCAAAAACCTAGCAAGCATCTACACTAGTTTTACTTTACCACTTCTATTTGCCCACAATCCTAAGGGCTGTTCACAGGATATAAACACAATATTGGATAAAACTGAGAAAAAGCTGTGACCTATAGGCCTGGTCTGCCTTTAGCAGCAGCCAGACTTCCGCCTGCAGCACAAAGGGTATTTAGACCTTGTGAATCCCCAGGAAACAGACCTTCTGTTCTACCTTTCCAGCTCATCTGTCTTCTGAGACTACTCAGCCACTTTCTCTCTACTTTACTTCAGCTCTCAAGCAGCAGTCCTTGCTCAAAAGTTCAAGTTCTCAGTGTTTTTCTTGTGCATTTGCCTTAGATTGTCCTATTATTAAGAAATAAAGCTTATTGCCTGGTGTTCATTGGATTTTTCAGGGTATCGAGGAGAGACAGGTGAGATAAACACCCTGTATTTTAACATTCTTCCATATAACTTAAAAGATAACACTCTCCTGCCCTGCACAGGTAATGCATTACAGGGAACTAACTCCACAGCTCTGTGATGGAAGATACAATCTTTAATTCCATCCACAAACAACCCAGACTGCACCATCAGCAGCTGTTGTGAAGGAAGGCTCAGTCCTTCACTTCCTTTGGAAGATCAGGATTAGTCACTCCTAGGAATGGGAAGAGCCAGATCTGAGCACCCTGCAGGTAATGCCTCCTCCCATGTCCACGCACGAGGACCAGAACTCTGCCAGAGCACAGCACCTTTCCTCCTCCCATCCTCCCTCCCCTCCTTGGCAAAGGACTTGTTTCTGAACAGGGTTAACCAGGTTTGAATCCAAATCCAAGAACTTGCTATGGGATGGGTCCTCTAGCAAGTCTCCTTCCTTCAACAAATTGTCCAGGAGCTGACACAACTCTGAGCAGTGAAGTCAGGTGTGCTGAGCCACTCCCAAGAGGAAAGGAGTGCCCAGGGACACAATCCAGCAGACACAGCTGTCAGAAACACTCCCTGCAAAATGCCCCAGGCCTCAAGAAGGGCTGGGAGCACAGGTTTGGTTGTCTTAGGGGGGTTTTCTGGGGTGGTGGGGGAAGAATTTCCTTACGTTGTTCTTTTTCCTCTGCTGCTCAAAAGCATTTCTCTGAGAGGCGAGCTCGCTTTGGAGACCGGCGATTTCCTTCTCTTTGCCTGCAACCCTGAATTAACAAAGGGAACCACAAACAAGTCAGGAGACATTGAAGAAATTTCCAGCGAAGCACTGACACCCTTTCCCACACACTCACTCGCCTTCCCTTCCCTTCCAGCAACACGCTCTCTCTGAAAAGCTGTTTTCACCGACTTGGCAGCATCGCTCGCTTCCCACTGCTCCCTGAACCACTTTGCCTGAGCAAACCCATTGTAAAGCTGTTGTTTGCCTACAACAGGCACCTGCACACATTTATCAAGGCCACGGAAAGGCAACACATTAGCTGAGGGTAGAGTCAGCCAGCCCACGCCAGTACAACACCACAGAACAGGCACTGCCTGCTGGATGAGAGCGTTCCCTTTCAAGCACTTAATCCACAATTTATAAGTCATTTAACTTGAAAGACAAATAATTCAGCCAGCCAAAAACGCATGACAGTGGCAATTTGGTTAGCACAATATAGCATTAACTTCCACATAGTTATTCAATGTGCTTCAGCCCCACATTATAACACACTTTTACCCCTGAGATTTTCCCTGGGAAGAGATTTCCACCAGACGATTTTATAACAGGAACAACCCTCTGCTAAGCTGAAGTTCCAAGAAAAAAGCCTGTCACTTTTGCTTGGAACACCAACATTTAACTCTTCAGCCGTACAGCTGAGCTGGCATGCATTCAAAATCACATCAATCAAGGCTTGCTTCTGTGGTGGGCACAACATATTGCCAGCACTGTTTGCCTGCAGGAGATTACACCTGAGGATTAGCAGTGTGAGCTCAATCTCCCATGTTCAACTTTTATTAGACAGCAAATTTTTTTTTTTTTTTTACTGGCCACTTCACATACTCTGGTATGGTACATTTGGCATTTATTTCTAAATTTCCTGAGCAATTAAGTGAGCCGAATCAATTTTCTAATGCATTCAACTCCGGGCAGTACTCACACTTGCAGAAGCTCCTCGCTTTGGACAGCCAGAGATGCCTACAAAGAGACCAGAGATGTGTTAGGAGCAGAGCAGCAGCAAAGACCAGGACCTGCCTTGTTAACCAGGCACTGCTGCAACCCCAGAAAGGGGCCTTTGAGGGAATCCTGTCCAGCCTCCTCTGGCCAGGAACGCAGCAGGCAGAAGAAAGAACACAAGGCTGCAAATCCATATGATAAAAGGAAGTAGGAACAGATATGCAACAGCCATAAAAGCTGCCTCAGTGCAACCCAACCCTGAAGCTGTCCTGGATTTCCATGGCATCCATGCAAGCTACCACCACCCACTTTTGACTTCAGTCAGTAACACTGCAATTGGAAGCTGTACCTGTTTGCAGTTTTCCTGCTTTAATTCCTGTATTTGAGCTTTGAAAGATTCATTTTCTTTTTGCACATCCTGTTGAAAGAAAAAAGGCAATATATACTCATGTATAAATAGAGATATACACTCACAATACAGAGACTCCTCACCACAAGGCGTTTCTACCAGAACTTTACCTGCAACTGTTTTACTTGGTTTGCAATTTCTCTCTCTTTTTCTTCCACCATAGCTTTCAACTTCTTCATTTGTTCTTCTTCCCCTTTCAACCTGCAGAGATGTTTAGAAAGTGAGGAGAAAGGGTTAAAGTAGGAAAAAAAAGTTAAAGTAAGAATTTATGCTGAAAATGGACAGACACTCAAACTGGGACGGTTTGTGCAGCAGAAGATAAATACATTTTCTATGCTGAGGCTGCCTCAGGTACCACACAGCGGCTGTACCGGAGCTCTGCTGGGAGAGCAGCACGTCACAGGAGCTGCTTTGAAGACAGAGCCCTTTCTGGCACAGTCTCGTACAACCTTCCTCTGACTTGGAGCAGCCAGACAAAGCAGAGTCAAAACAGAGGAAAGCCTGGCAGCGTTTCTCCCTAAAACAGGCGCTGGAGAATCGGCTATTGCATCTCAGCCTGAAAACGGCAAAAACCGGATCTGTTCGCTGCTGCTGCCGACTGAGCCACAGGCACTGCAACCCTTAAACGTGCTGAACAGAAGGAGAAATTAGCACCAGACACGAGAAGCAGCAGCAGTTCCACTGGTTAATAGAGCCCTGGGTGCACATTCCCAGTGTGTGAGCAGCAGAGCTCAGGGCAGGGACGCCAGGCACGGCAGCAGCCGCGCTCCAGCCACCGGCACTAACAGCTTATTTTAGCAAAGCCCGTGAAATTCCTGACACCAGCTCAAACATTCCAATTGAAGATAAACTCGGTGCATATTCCCAGCAGGCACTTGAGGAGCTGCTACTCTGCATACTCACAGGTTCTCCATGTCCTGGACTTGGGATGCAGCAGGTACCTGAAAAAGTAATTCCCGGTCTCATTTTGATGGCACAGTTTTCAAATTAACAGCAGCTCTTTGCACGAGAAGGGGCAACACACAGCTTGCAAGACACTTGCCAAAGAAATACCAGGAATTTTGCATCAGGCATTGCTCCAAGAATATCTAAACACATAATGGATTTCAGAAGCAGAGCTTACACCAAGCATCCCAAACTTCACACCAGCCAATTGCTCTCCATTCCATCTTTCCACTGGGATAAATGCCTGTGTCTAGACATCCACCCAAAATAAAAGTTCAACTCAGTCCCTTCCTTTCACCATCAACAAAAATCCAAACTGAGCCAGAATACCACCTTACTGGAAAAATTCTTCTATTAAATAACACCTGGCTTCAAGGTTGTCCAGTTGTCTGCTCTCAAGTCCAGTGCAGGAAATCAAAAGCCAAAATATTCCAGCCCCAGGGAAAGGCAGGAAGGAATCACAGCACAGCCTGACCACTTCAAGACGAGCTGCTACGTTCAGTTACAGCCAAAGTTCCTGCATGAGCAGAGCCCTGCAGAGATGCTGCTTCAGCCTGGTAAGGAGGTGCCTGAGACACAGCTGGGACTCCGTCTGGGAGCTCCAAGGCTTTCAGACCACCAAAGCTCCTCGTTATGCACAGTATCACCCAGTTAAAGCTCTCAGAACTTGCTACCCATGTAAAACCTGTTCTGGATGAACACAGCTGAACTAGTGGGCTCTCTGCATTGTAAACTAACAGCTTAGTCGAGTAGGATTTAAAATATCTCTAAGTTGAAGCCAATGCAAATCCTCTGTGCGAGGTAGAGGAGAAAAACATCTTCCTGTTCAACCAAGCAGCACTCCCAAACCACATCCGCTCTGCAGGCTGTACCTGTTGGAGTTGTTGCAGGTTCTGTTGTTCCAGCTCCTGAACTTTACTGGTTAATTGTGCAATTGTATCCTTCTGACCCTTTGGACAGATAAAAAGCAAGGTTAGAAGCGTGAATTTCTTTTTCCCAGCCAGAAATGCTGCAACAGAACTTACTTCCCTTCAGAATATTACAGCAGCTTACCTGCAGACATTCTCCTTTCTTAACAATCTCTTTCTCCTTCTCTTCCAGTAAGGCCTCCATGGTTTTCACCTGCTTTTCCTTCCCCTTCAACCTGTGCCATTAAACAGAGACACACAGCATAAACCCCTCGCTCCTTCATCCATCTGGAAATAAAACATCCTACGCTTTGCAGCACCTAACAAAAGCAGCATCTGTGATCAAAGGCACAAGCACAATTCACCTACTAAAAATCAGTGTGTGAACACTTCCACCTCAGCCTGGGTTAGCAGGAGATGCCCTTGATCAATGGCACTGCTCGTTAGGTGAAAGCAAACTCTGTGCTGACACATTGCAGGGGTTTCACAAACGTGTGCTCTCCTCACCCAAAAATATTTCCTTGCCCCTACCCAGCTGGGGATATAAGGGACTGACCAATCATTTCCCCACCCCTACGGCTCAGATATTGCCAAAGTAAGCTTTCCACTATGCCTTGCCTACATCCCTCCATCCTGACTTGAATTTAAGGGGTCGGTAAGGGGTGCACAGGGCAGATCAGATATTAACAACTGCACTTACAGAGTCTGAAGTTCTTTGACTTGTGATGCTATTGTCACCTAAAGAAAATAATCAGCACTTCAGTTCAACGCACATGAAAAAGGCACATAAATGCTAAAAATTGCTCTATGAGGAAACACGGGGAAAAGCTATCAGACATTATCAAAATAGGCACTGTTTACTGCAGTAAGCATTAACACACATTTTTAATTACAATTCACCAAGTGTCTCCAACTGTTTACACTCCCCACATTTAAAATGTGACTTCCAGAGCAGCAAAGGAAACAGTGCAAACAGGAACACAAGCAGGCCCACAGGAGACACACAGGAAGAAGCAGAGAGTGACTGTGACCACCATCTCACTGGCAACTGCAGCTCCAACCAGAGATCATCCCTGACCACTGAGATCTTTGCATAAGGTGCTTTTTAGGTGCTCTCTGAAAAGTCAGCACTTCCTTAAATTCGCATTCTAAGGCTGAATACGGATTGAAGACACAAGATTTAGTGGGAATGTTACTTTTGAATGCTGTGTGAAAGCCTGACAGTGGTTATCTGTGTAGATAGTCAATCCTCTACCACCACACAGCAGGAGTTTCAGACATTCCCAAAAATCTCTCCTCTGCTTGCAGGAGACCAGAAGGTGCACAGACACATCACCTTTGGAGCAAGCATCCCTCACAGAGCATTCCAGAGACAGCAAACCTAAGATGCACTTTTTTTCTGGGCTCTGACAGTTCCAGGGAAGGAAACACACACAAATAACTCCCTCAGTTCCTGGAAATTTGCTTCAGAGGAAAAGCCCAAGACAGAAACACATTCTGTGAAGCTTTACCTAAAAAGGACAAAATTCTAACACCGAGAAGGGGGTGACATGTTGGAATGTAGCTAGGACTGGGAAGAGTGCAGACCAAAAACACAACCCACACAAACAAGCAAACTTCCTGACAGCACGATGGATTAAGCTGCCTGCAGAACGGGCTCCCTAAGGAAACGTGGGCTTCCCTTGTTTCAGATGCCAGACAGCAATCATGCCAAAAAAGCCAATACTCCTCCATCCCTGCATTCCTCATAGCTAAAGCAAAACTGACTGTGCCAAGATTGAAGTCTTTTTGGGCGCTGGGAAAAAAACAATCTTGGGTTTACCCGGAAACCAGATACTATCTGAGCCTGTAGGATTGCTCCAGCAACACAGAAAGGCCAACAACAGGAGCAGCAACTTCAGCACTCGAAATTTCCAAGTTGCCAGCCCCCAAGGATGTCCCAAGGCTTTCATGTTCACTACAGGGACAGTGTGCCCAGGCAGAGCTAATGCTGCAATGCATCAGGCTATAGCAACTCTTCCCAAATTTCATACTAATGGTCCAAAAAGCTCAGGCTTCCAGAGGTGTGTGGTTTCTGAAGGACAGCACTAGTTATCCTACATATTTATGGGTTTATATCCAAGAAAAGTGTAGCTCCACCATTAAAAAGTTCCTTACCCAGTGACATTCCCCAGTGAAACAGAACACACCAGAACAGAAACGAGTGAGCAGCACATCCAAGGCAAGGCTGGTTCACACTGCTGGCACTAAAGTATTTTACCTGTTTTTCCATCTCAAGCTGGGAATTTCCTACTTCTTCTTTCAGAGCCTCTATTTCCTGTGTCAAAGCCTTTTCAATGACAAAACAAGACAGGGTTGGACAATGGAAACACAAAAATGCCACAAAAACGGATGCTACAAATTGATCACTGTAGAATGCCATGCAGTAACAAACAAATGTGGTCGTGGCATCAACACAGACAGGAAGGCAGGGATTGCACAGAGATACCTGAACAGTCTTCTCCTTGCTTGCTACTTTTAGGATTTCAGCTTGTAGGAGCTCTTCCACGGATTTTATTTTTCCATCCTTCTCGTGGATCCTTAAAAAGAGCAAAGAAACAACATAAGCTGGATGAAAAAAATGTGCTACTTAAGCAAACACATAGAATTTGGTTCTGCTATCCCATCACATCCTGTCACCAGCCTCTGGGATCCACAGTGGGACCAGGCAGGAGGAACAAATAGGAAAAATAAGACTGGGACTAGTGCAGAACCAGCTGGTTTTGCAGAATCAGCTGGCTTTCATAACCACTAGTTCACATGCTAAATAAATACTATTACAGTCTAAAAATGCAAATTAAGATATCAAGAGTGCCTGGAATGACACATTTAAAATCAGCCTTCACTGGACATTCCTACAAAGTATTTATCTACTTAAAACTCACACAGAGGGAACAATCTCACTCGTTTTAAAGTGCCTACAGAACAAAAATGATTATCTGACAAATCAGAGCAATTCCTCATCTAGTCAAAGTCAGGTTTACGAAATTAACTGCTTAGCAGAGAAGCAACTGGATTTTCAGCAGGTACTGATCTGGTGTGACACGTTTCAAAAATGAAAATGCCTCCTGCCACACACACACTTCACCCAGTTAAAGGCAAATCATTTCAGGGAAGCAATACACTTGTAGTCATGGAATAAAGCCAGAGAGAATTAACAATCAGAAGCTAAATCTGGGCAGTAACTTACACTTTCTGCAGCTCCTCCACCAGTGATTGGAAGGAAACCTGTTAAAAACAGAGCTTCATCTTAGAAAAAACAGAACAGAGCAAAACAATCTGAACGCTGAGGGGTGAGGATAGAGAGCTGGAGCTCTCTGGCACTGGATGAACTATGTAGCAGCCTAATGATTTTATTTATCTGGCTGCTCCTGAGAAAATTAGCTGTCAGTCTCCAGTTCCTAGCAAACCAATAATACCAAGCCTGCTGCAAGTTCCAGGAAAACCAAAGGCAAACCCACACCATCTTTACCTGGAGAGGGTGAGGTTCAGGACTAGCATTTCATCAGCCACCCTTTAATACAGACACTACAGTACATCTCTTCAGGGTCAGGGTGCCTCCCTCTTCCATAAATTATTTTCTAGGAACTAATTGCCTTCCTGAGCTGTCCAAGCAGAGCTGGATGTCAAGGAAAGGCACTTCCTGATCAGCACATCAAAAATGACAACACTGTGACAGTGTCACTGATCAGACACAAGGAGAAGGGGCATAAGTGACACCTGCAGAGTGTGGATTGACACTGGGAAACTCAAACATTCACCACGAAGCTGAGGCAGTACGAGCTGCCTGCCAGCCATGCCTGCTGCTCCAGGCTTCTGGAAAAGGAGATCCACAGCCATTTCAGAGCATGGCAACCTCAAACCAACCCACAGCCAGCACTGACCGGATCCTGCACTTCTGCCCCACTCCTGACACTTCTGCAAAGGAAATATTTGACAGAAGTATCAGCTCCCAGACCAACGCTGAAAGAAAACAGGATGCTTTGCCAACAGGCTTCAAAGGCATCTCCACCTTTTTCCCTTGACTTTTGCAACCACAGCAAGATTCTTTCAGATTTAGTTTAGGTGTAATAAAAGTTTTAGATGAAAAGTACTACCTGCTCCGATTGCTGAATTTGCAGGCTTTGAAGTTCTTTTCTCAGAGACGAATTTTCCGTTCGCAGGGCCTTTGAAAGCAGACACACAGATAATGAAAGACTCATTTGTGGGGGGAAGAAGTGTTAAGCTTGACAGAAAAGTAATTTCTTGTGGAATAAGTGAAAGACTTTGAAAGTCTGAAAGAGACCCCCCTCTGCAGCTGTTGGAGCCAAAGTATTCAACAGAATAATTATTCACCATGGATAACTTGGAGTGGACACCAATTTATAGGAAATTAGAGCCCAGGTATAGAGCAAGGTGGGGATGCTGTAACTGAGCAGAGAGGCCAGAAAAACAAATATAACACATCATGTCCCAGGCCCTCTTTTGGACAGCCCATTTATTTATATGTATTTACATAATAGCAGGATTCTCCCACAGACAGGCTTCTCATCACTTTGGGAACACAAATAACAAAAACTAGAAGACCATGGGCTTTAACAGTCTAGATCCTACTCTGGAGTCAACAGTAACATCCAAAATATATAAGAATTCAAAGATGCCTTTGTACAGAAACACAGTACAGGAATAAAAAATCATATAATCTAAACACTGCCATCAGCATTATTAAAATACTGAACAATATTATTTCAAACAAATAACTTTGAAAATACCATCATCCCTGGAGGGATTTAAAAGCCACGTGGATGTGGCACTTAGGGACGTGGCTTAATGATGGGCTTGGCAGTGCTGGGGGATGGTTGGACTCGATGATCTTAGAGGTCTTTTCAGCCTAAAGGAGTTTATGATGTGCTCACAGCTCTGGCTGTTCAGTAACCTCAGAGTTTGCAACCCCTCTCCAGGACAGGGGTGTCAGCAATGCCCCTGAATTCAGGCACATTAAGAGAGGGAACATTGTCTTGGCTATGTCCAGGTGGACACAGCCTTCCAGCAAAAGGCAGCTCAAAACAGACAGGGATTTCTGTACTGGCTCTCCAGGCTTGTCATCATTACCTTCCTTATAAACAAACAAGAAGGAAATAACTTTATCATCATCCCCAGAGTGTCACTAGTTTATAATCCACTTAGCCCTTCCGATTATCAACTAAGCACAAAAAATGCAGGAGTCTCATCATGCCAAGTTTTGACAGAAAACCCCTTCCTAAAGAGAGATTTACTGGAGATTAAACCAAATGTGCAGCTCTAGAGATGCATTCCCTTTATTCCCAAGGGCATCCTAGCAAAATCTGCCCTAGACTAAGCAGAGAGAAGCACTTATTCTACCCCACTGATGCTCATGCTTCATCTATCTTACAGAAAAGGTTTCAACCTCATCTCCACGAGGTGCTTTTCCTATTCAGAAGGAATTCAGACTGAACCATGAGCACTCCAAGATTCGCTCTGCACAAGAGCACTTAATCTCTATTTCCCCGTCAAAAGATAATACGAGGGATTTTACCTTCAGCTCCTCCTCTTTAGTGGCCACCTGGATGAGTCCTGCCTCAAGCAGCTCTTCAACTGTCTTGATTTTATCATCCCTCTCTCTCATGCTGAAAAAGCAAGAGCGAAAATTAGGAAAAAAGAGAGTTTTGAAGGCAGTTCAGCTATCAACAGCAACCTTACTGCCACCAAAACCTTTATTTTAGCCTCTGATTCAAAACTAAAACAGTTTCTTACCTTTTTTCCATCTGCTCTATCAACTCTTTGTTTGTCTATGAAGAAAAAGAATAGAGCCATCATTAATTGGATCAATAATGGTTTGGGATTTAAAAAACAAGTCATTGGGAAGCACCAAGTTAACCAGAAGCTCGGTTACAACACTCATCCAGAAAGGAAAACAAAGTAGAGGGAGAAAGTCCTCATGGCATATGTGTCTAATATCGATGCTGGAAAGATGTCAGTCTTTCAGGGGAGGGACAGATCCAGCCCAAATGCCTTGATGGTTTTACACTGATGGACTGGCAGCCAGCTCAGTACCCAAAAAATCGGCCTCTTTTGAGCATTTATCAGAACCACAAGGTCCACCTGAGGCTCACTCAGCAGAACATTTATGATTTCTCAACACCACCACATTGTGAGAGATCAGATGGGAAACATAAACCAGCTTCCAAGAAAAATCACCTCCAGTCTTTCAGACAGGACACCAGAGCAGCCAGGCCCAGGGGAGCAGTGGCTGCAAATCTCTGCTCTCCAGCAGAGAAAAGGGAGCTGTTCCGCACAGGGAGCTCCTGAGTAGCAGCCACCAACACAGTACAGGAAAAGTTCCCTCTCCTTCAAGTCTTTTTCCAGTGTTTCAGGAAGTTTTCTCATTCCACAGTGCTGCAAAGTCAGGGCTGTTCACAGGGTCTCTCCCAGCGAACATCCCAAAGGAGATGGAGCCGAACAACACAAAAGCTTTGAATCTGCAGCATCCTGTGGGCACCAGTCTGGCTGAAGCAGGTGAACAATGGGCAAAAATACGGAACAGGAGGCAAAAGACATCACAATGTAAAGAGTTCTCTACTTCCAAGGGTCAAAGTGGTTGCAGAAATAAGTTCTTGCTTGTGTTAAGCTATATGAGCCTTCAAAAAAATCCACATTTTGTTTTGACACTCTCGACTAGGTCTACAAGACAGCCACAGCTGCCTTACTCGACCCTCCATGGAAGAGAAAATACCTAAAAAAGCATCAGGTTTTGACACCAACTAGTTCAGCCTACAGCCAGGTTAAGAAAAAATACTGAAGAAATTAAAAGCACAGAAGGTATTTGATAAAAGCTCAGCAAACACCGGCTGTACCTGCTCAGACAGGAGAGTCTGCAGCTTCTGAACTTCAGCTTGCAGAGCTGCGTTTTGATCCTTCAGAACCTGGAAGAAAATTGAGGCATTTTATCAGTTCAGAACTGCAGAGCCTAAATACAGCATTTCCATAATGGCACAGAGGCAATTAAATAGCACAGAAGTCATTACAGAGCTCTTCAGAAGTTACAAGACTACAAAGAGTCCTTTCCTTCTCTGTCTTGCTTTTCTGTATTAGGGACAAAAGTATTGTCCTTATGCTCCCATGAGAAATTCAGCTGTTACCATCTTTATTCCCTGGCAGAGAATCAGACAGTACCAAATGTGAGAAGCTCGGAAAAAACGCGTTTTCCTCCTAAAGCAGCATCAGCATCATGTCAAGGTCTGATAACTGCCTCTTACAAAACACTCATCTGGCGAAGCAAATGGTCCAAGTTCCCCTTTCTGAGTTCCCTTCAGCTGCCTCAATGCACAGCAAGGAACTGGCAGTCCAGCAGCAGAGAGGTTTGCACAGCTCCCACATTAGGTCTGACTGCAGGCTGGGAAGAGGTGGATGGGGAGGACAAACAGACTTTGCCTCTCCTCCTGCATTCCCGTTCCATACAATGGATACAGCAGCCCTTAACAGACAGTATTTTCAAATCCTCCTCTATTATTGCTTTCTGTCTTTCTAAAGACTTGCATGGTGCTTTACAAAAGTGAAAAGCGGGACACGTGCTCTGTGCTCCAGTCCCAAAGCCTTACAGGGAAAACACATGCAGGAAGGGACAGCAACAGTGAGGATTAAATGCATTGCTCTGTTTTGAACCTGGCTTTTCCCTCTTTCATGTGCATGGGAAAAAGCAGCACTTCCTTAGGTGGGAGCATCTAGAACAGCACTGGTCTGGTTTCTGTTTGTGATCAAAGAGAGGAGGAAGGAGACAGCAGCAGTGCACACGATATTCATGCTGAGAGCACATCGTGGATTTCTGCACCATCATGATGATGATGATGATCTGCATTCAGTTCTCTATTCACTTCCCAAGAACTGCTGGAACTGCCTGCAGGTGATTTTTGCCATTGCTTAGCACTGAATTGATTACAGCACGTAACCATTCACAACACCTCTAAGGCCTTTTTCCTGGGTAAGAGTTACTACAGAAACCATCACACTAAAAGGATGCTCATATTCCTCATATTCATTTTCACTTCACCTATCATTTTATAATGTTCCACCACACTGAAAGCCCTGAGAGTGTCACTAACTTGAGACTTGCCCACTTACTCCAGCCTGCCATCTCTTCCCACTCCCCTTTCCATACTGTTTATGCACCTGTGACCCAGCACACACTTCACTGATGACTCAGTCAACAGCTTTATTCCAAAAATCAACTGGAATTGTACTTTGTTTCCTACTCCATTAATCGAACAAACTTCTTCCCTCTTATTCTCTGACAGCTTAGAGAAACTACAGAGCCTTGGCAAGGGACTCCCATCAAAACCTCTTTGAAAGTGTCACTTTAATACAAGAATCAAGTTTACTACCTGCTTCAAAGAGCTCCAGGAGACTCCAGAGGCTTCTCCTACAAAAGCATCCTGCCTCTGCCACTGCCCACTCGCTCTGTTCCTCACTAGCAAACTCCCCAAGGTGACAGTGGGAGGTTCAGAGGGACTGACCTCACACCAGAAACATCAGAAGAGCAGCAGCACCCACCACGGGCTTTAAAGGAGTTAAAGGGATGGAGTCATCACCTCTCTCAGGAGACAGGGCTGTTTGTAACAGCCCAAGTTCAGAAGAAAAAGGCCAAGGTGGCAGAGGGCAAGGAGGAATTAAGCTGCTCTCTGCACACACCATCTAGAAAGAAGCAGCAGCTTTGCTGTGCAGATCCCAGATGTCAGAACAAAAGCTTCAGCAGTTTAGCTGCAGCCTTATGAGAAACAATCTGAAAGGAGGCAGAATTAAAACAAGCATTTTTTACATTTGCATTGACAGAAAACAGAGGCTTGGCATGATAATCCAAGCAACAAAGGCTCCAAACAAAAGCACCAAGGCCTTGAATGATACATTTGCAGGTGGAATGCAGGAAAATCACAACCGTTTCTACTGTACAACTTCCTCCTGCAGAATTCAAAGCCCTCACTCTCCACAACTGCAGACACTGCATTTAACTTGTGTTATCCCACCTCTCACTCTGCTGCACAGTCTGCTGCTACTACTGTGACATCCCACATTGCTCCTGCCTTACAAACACAATACTTTAATTTACCTTAGCAGCCAAAAGTCAGTTTTATTTCACTGCTCTACAGGTGCTTCACAACCTCTGGAGCCTGGAAAACTTACTGAACACAAGCACAAAAGCACCTGTTCTGTATCTTACCTTGAATTCTTCTTTTGTGTTTGAAATCTGCGTGAGTTCTTCTCGAAGCTGATCCTCAAGAGTTCTTATTTTGTCATCTTTTATGTGAATGCTGAGACATAGCAGAACAGTTAAACACGTGTCCCCATCCAAGTCTTACAAAAATCATCATTGAAAATAACATAGAAGACTGATAAACATTGTTTATCAAATCCCAGAGCCATTTACCTTTTCTGCATCCTTTCCAGCTCATGTGCAGCAGCAGCCTAGATATAAAGAGGATTAACACAGACTTAGGATACATCACATGATTCAATCAACCTTTCATTCCACAATATTAAAAAGCTAGAACAAGTCATTTGGCCTCCCAGCACATGACTGAAATCAAGAGTGAAAGGGGTAAGCTCGTCTTCATGCACTTTTACAGCACCAATCTACAAGCATGCAATTACACAAAGGGAAGATGATCTCCAAGAGATTCATCTGACAACTGGGATTATCTCTAATTAAACACTTCATTTCCACTTCTGTAATGAACAGGCCACATAGCAGCAACAGAGGGACAGCATTTTGTTTGGCTCTAAAAACATCTCTGTGGTGAGGAAGGAGGGTTGTGTGCTTTGAGAGTTTTTTGGGGGGATGTTTATGAATCTTGTATGCAAATGCCAGGCCTGCATATTCACAGTGGTCACTCCTGTGAAGTGTCCTGCCACTCTGTGTGCCTGAAAATCTAAACCAACCAAGCAAAATGCTTCAGTAACTTGGATATCCAAGTACAAGGCTTTGGTGGTGAAGAAAGGGAAAGAATTAGTCCTCCCACCAGCTCTGAGAACTCGAGGAAATCAGATATTAGCCCAATCCGGAAGCCTCACACCATTAATGTGCTTAAGCAGAGCTGGCTTAAAGCCAACAGATCTGCATTTGCATTTATGACAGAACAGGTACTGGGAAGGGAGTAAAGTCAAAACAACTGCTTTACCTGTTCATTTGTCAGAGCCTGTAACTTCTGTACTTCTGATTTCAGGGAGAGGTTCATATTCTGTAAGACCTGAAGGAAGGAAAAAAAGAAATGTATTTGCAGTTCATACACAGAGTATTTCACTCTCTGGGGTGACATTTCAGGGTATTTTCTGAAGGACAACCTTCAAGTTTCCTTATCAACAGCTTTCGCAGCATCTAGCATTGGCCTTGCCTAGAAGAGCAGACCTGTACCTGAAAAGGCTGTTTCTACATCCAAAGACAGCAGCCTTGGGGGCTTCATTTTGTACACACAGCCAGCGAGCCTCTCCCTGGATCAGCTGGCACGTGCTTTTATTATACCTTGAGCTCTTCCTCCTTGCTGGTTAAGTTGGCACGTTCATTGCCTAATGAGTCCTCCATCTGCTTTATCTGTTTGTCCTTCTCTGCAATCCTGATCAAGGGAGAAAACAGGGACAGATCAGTACAAAAGACTCTTCTGGATGGAAGTGGTGCAGGAAGCATCAGGCTAAACCCAAAATACACCCTGGCCCTTTAGTGCAGCTCCTACTCTAAATCCTGCTGACTGTACACTTTGGGTCCAAAAGCTTTTCCACTTTAAATGTTGTCTGCTTGCCAAAACATTTATGAGACATTCCCTAGTTCTGAAATGCAACTACCACCCCATCTCCCAGAGGGAGAAACCTCCTGGCACAGCCCCACAGCCCAAATAATAACAATTCTCACGGTCACGCACATTCCTGCACGCTGCACTGACCCTGCCCACAGGCAGGGGTAAACAACAGAGCTGCTGCTTTCTCTGTAGCTCAGAGCCACAGCAGACTCCAAACCTGAGGCCAGACACGGAAGGGAAATCCGTAGGAAGCGCTTTGCCAGCTCCCAGGTTGATCTCATGAGAAGTTAAAAGCACAGACAGCAACGTTTCCTTCACCAGGCCCTCCCATACGCTCTGCACATGAGTGGAGGGAAGGTGGCAGGCACTGAAAGCCTCCAACACCTCCCAAATCCCAGAGGAAACGGATGCTCACACTTTGTGAAGTTCTTCTGCCAGGACTGAAGCCGAGGTCTGCAGGAGGAAAAAAAATGAAAACAAATAACTGGAAGTAAAGCAAGTCAAAGAATCCTCATCTACAGTGAGCCAGGAATAGCATTTGTCTGGTTATTTTAAACTGGCACAGGATGCTTCCAACTATTTCCTGGCTAAGGAACATTGAAGGAATACCAGCACATACCAATGTCCCTTCCCCTCTGGCCTAACGCAAAAAGAAGGGAAAAAAGACCCCTATTATTTGTCCTTCACGAGATTCAAACAAGCCACGGGGTTCACCAGCACTTCCCTCCCAGGAACGAAGTGCTTAATGGGACATTCTGCTGAAAACCACTCAAATTAAAAAAAAATAAGAAAACCCTGCACAGTGTATCAGGAGTTATGTTGGGAACAGAAACAGCACCATAAAACCAGCAAGTGGCGTTTTTCCCTCTGGAAAAAGCCTGTCCCTGTGCTGTCACACACAGCAGGACAAGAGAGACCCATCACACTGGTTATGAAGGCCTCAAGGGGCCTGTGCAGACTGCGACAGAACTTCCATGTTCACAATTCCAGTCCCTCTTAGTAACTAAAAGAGTTTCATCACCCCTGATATCCAGAGCAGCATCCAGTCTCAACTCACTTCTCCAAAGTGTCACTTTCACACCCACTGTCCATGGTGGAAAAATTTCCCTGAATTTTCACAGCCAGTTGGAGCTACCTGAGGAAAGCACACACCTGCAACATCCTCCCTGTGTAACTCAGAGCTGAAAAGTAGAATTTCCCTAGGAATTTATTTCCAAAGCCCTTAAAGGACTGGGATGAGAGGAGCAGGCCATGAAGATGCTGTAAATCTAGAGTGGCTCTCCCCTCACTATTCTCCCCACCCAATGGGTTAAAGCACTTCAAGCAAAGCCAGATTTTCAGCCTGATGTCGAATTTAATCAAATCTCATCAAGCACATCCATGATTAAAAGAAGACAGCACCCACACTTGTGTCCCCAAAGCCTTTCTGAGCAGATTTCTGTGACCCTCCTCTACATGGAAGCAACTCCAGTGATGCTAAGGCTTTGGACAGTGTTTGCAACAGAAATAATGTCTCAAAAAAACTAGTCAAACTAAAATGTTAAAGATTAAAATAACTGAGAAAGGCATTGTGCAGGTTTGGTGGGGCTTTGGTGTGGTTTTTTTTTTTTTTTGGCTTCTGCACAGAAATCAGCACTAAAATGAACAGACAGCTTCATACAGGAGCTACCACAAGGAAAAAAGCACAATTAGGTGGTTCACAGGAGGACTGCAGAAAGACCAAAAGAACCACAAGACAGAATTGTAGACATGCAAAGCTACAGGAAAAAAAAACATTGGAAAAGGTACTATAACCTTTAGTTATAAATGAAAGCCACTATGGGAGAAAATAACTGGATTTTCCCCAAAAAAAGAGAGAAGCTTAAAGTTTTAAAAGAGTTTAAGAAACACTAGAAAAGAGGATGCTAACAAGTCTCTGCTTTCAGCATTACACCTCATACCCAGCTACAAAAAAAAAATCTTACTTTTAATTAAAGTTCACAAGTCATGACTACAAAAGAAAGTCTGAGAACATGCTGTACCTGGGCTGCCATTTGTGAATGAAACTTCTGAAGCTGAGCATTCAAAGCATCATTCTGCTCTATCAGCTCCTTGTAAGAGAGCACAGAAAGAAAAGCAGGCTGAGATCTGCAGCTACTCGACCTTTGCTAGGATTAGCTTTTAGCCATGATGGTGTTAGTAAGAACAGTTCAGCATTTACACGTCAGACACTTCACAAAAGATGCTGGTTTTTTCTCCCCACTACAACCAACCAGTTAAAGAGTGGAAGCACCAGAACCTGTTCTGCATCAAGGAAAAGTATTCCCTGCTCCACCATAATCCATCTGGTTTCCCTGAAGCCCTTAAGAGTTATGTCCACGCTGCCTCTCACCACCTGATGCCAGGAGGAGGGAGATCACACAAACATCAAAGGTTCATGGCTGCTCTCCCAGGGTGTTCCCCAGACCACGGATCATTTCACAGCTTGGGAAGTGGGGTCAGCACCTTTTCCTGACTTGCCCCAAGTACTTCTCAGGTGTGAGGTGGCCCCACACCTCCTCACAGTGCCACACAGAAGGTCTCACTTCATAAGCAGAGTTTTTTCATCCTTTAGTCAGTGGGAAAGCTTTACTAAAGCAGCATTTCAGGGATATTTCTGTGTTTCCACAGACACAAAGTGAGAGGAAAAACCCCAAACCCTTAAAACACTTGAGCAACACTACCTGCACCTGCATTTGCATGGAGTCCTCCTCAGAAGCTCTCTTTTGCTCAGCCTCCAATAACTGCAGCATCCTCTGCTCCAGCTGCTGTTTTGACACCATTGTATCAGTAAGTTTACTGTGCAAGCTCTGGATTTCATTGTCTTTGGCCACAAGCTTATTCTGCACATCTGTAGCAGAAATGTCAGGATTTTAATTCAGAAGTCAATATTTAACTTTGGGGGAAATAATTTTCACTGTAAACAGGGAGGCTGATTAGGAGCCTCACTTCAGCAAGCCAAGGTTCAGCTCCCCCATCAGCATTCAGACTACCTGGGATCCCAACACACTCCTTCCCCAGGGTGCTGAGGCAGGGCTGACTTCACCTGAGCTTTATTTAAAACATTTACTCAAAAACACCCTTTTTTTACAAATGGCAACAGCCAGTTCACTGCAGTAAGCATTATTTGGGATTTTTGTCATACGTGCCTTGTTGTGCTGCTTCGTGTTCTGCTGTCCTTTTCCTGAGATAAGCCTGGATTTCTTCCCATCTTCTCTCTGCTTCCTGCTGCTGGACCTTCACATTGAAGAAAGAGTTGATGAAAATAAGTCAAACTTTTAATTTATTTTTGAAGCATTCAGAGTGCTTCTCCTCAGTGCTATTCCCAAAACATAAGGCAATGAAGTAAAATTGTTTCTTGTTTCCATTAGGGCCCATCTGAGACAGAGTGCTCTGTAATCCTCCTCCTAGACTAGTTTAGCCTATTAATTTGAAAGGCAAATTGTGAACAGGATTTCATTATAGGCTCTTACCAGAATGGTTTCTGCAATATGAAAATGTAGCATCTTTGCCCTGATAGTTCAGAATTAACACCAGAAGCCAGACCAGCCAAGCATCACATAAATCTGCATCCAGTAATTAAAACATCTCAACTCTAGATACCAATTCTGCACCTGCCAGGGCAAAAGGCAGGGAGAACTTCTGGTCTGTAAGATTTAATTGCAAATATTAAAGAAATAATGAGCTCTGGATTGGCATTCTCACCTGAAAACACTTTCTCTTCTTAAAAAAACAAAAAAAAAAAAACCAAAAAAAGGAAAAGACTTTTTCTTCCAAAGAAATGGAAAGAGATTCATCCAGAAGCCAGTCCACTTACATTTTAACTCTTTAAAAAGTATATTTATTTAAAAAATTAAGCATACATTTAAGCAAAAGCACATAGCTTCAAATAAAAACCACACAAGGACAAGGCCATCTGGATGAATGGCTCCAAAGTATCGACTCTTGTTGGAACTGTACTCTCACATAAAGCTAAGTAAAAAGCTAAACTAGTGATGTTGAAAAGATATTTACCTGGAAGGTAAGTTTCACTTCCCAGGGAGGTCTGTAATCAGTCAAAACCCAGTGCACTGAATGAAAACATTAAATAAACCCCAAGGCCGGCTCAGCCCATCTGAAACAAGCAGCTAAAGCAATTCCCACACGCCTCACGTCCCGGCTCAGATAAAACCCTGAGCACAACCTGACAGGCAGAGAAAACCCCAGGCACCTTCAGCTGAGCCACTGCCTGCTCTGCATTCTTCTTCTGGAGCTCCTCTTGCTGCAGTTTGCTGCTCTTCTCCCCCAGCTCGTTCATCAGCCTCGCGTAGTCCTGGCGCAGCTTGTTCAGCTCGGCCGACTGCCTGCAAACAAACATTTCCACAGGGCTTTGCTACAACACGCAAAGGCCACAACAGCAGCTACTCAAATGTCAACACCAAGTCATGTATTTGCAACCAAAGGGCTGTACAGGGTGGGTTTGGGGTGTTTTCCCCCCACTGAAACTGTTTCATCCGAGGAAAGGGATGAGGGTCAGGTACTCCCGGCCACAGCAGCAAAACACATTGCTCCTGGCCATCAGCACAACTCAGTAGCTACAAGCCAGGGTCAGAAACAAAAGGTCAGCAATAAGCCACAAGCACCAGTTCCTTGAAGAGGTTTGCAAGCTGACTGGCACGATTCAGGCAGGCTGATATAAGCTAAAGAGACTCGGCATAAGGAAAGGTCTCGCATCAAAATTCACATTCTTTTCCTCTTCCCATAAAGGATTATTGATCTCAGGCTTGCTCAGGACTATTCCTCCTGGACTACTAACTGCACACATTTCTTCAGACTATTTGTTGCCTCCTGGCCTTGACCTGACTATTAACTTAGTGCACCAGATACCTCCATTTCTCGGCAGGGAGAGAGGATGCATTTGTTCAGCCCAAGGGAAGAATTTTAAGAGGCTCCCCTTTGTGCCTAAGCAAGTAAAAAGCATTTCATTTTTATCTCAAGTTTGCTTGAATTAAAGCCTTCTCAGGATAACTGTCTAAAAGATAATGATGCTTCATTTAAATGAACAGGAACCCTAAAACCAGGGTTCCATACCCTTCTGTGAGCACTTGACATTCCAGTCTCCAACAGTAACAAATATCTGAGAGCAGATATCGTGTCAGTTTTGTCTTCTACACACCTTACCAGGGTGCTCAGCTTTCACCACAAAAGAAAAAAGGAGCAGCTCAGGGGCAGCCCAAGTCATAACTCACAAAAGACAAAACCTGGGAGATACCTTTTTTTGTTTCTCCAAACTTTTACGTCACCAGCAGATAAATCCAAGTGCCAGCCCAGCAGTGCCAGTAACTGCAGGGTATCGATACTGATCTCGAAGTTTAGAGCTGCTCTTCTCCCAAGAGGTGGCAATCAGCACCTCTCCTAAAGCCCCAGGGGAAGGATACACACCCTGCCAAAAACAATAACTGTGCCTGAGCACTGCTGCACTTGTCTCTTAAAGCCTCAGTACCACAGCCTAAAAGCTCAAGCTCCAAGGATAAAAAAAGGTAATTATTTGTTCTGAAAGCCCTGGCTCAATGCAAACACCACCAGCTACCTGTCCAGCCCAAAATATTTGTGTTCCCAGCTTAACCACTAATTAAGAGACAGCCAAGGACTTGGAAACAAAAGGAGAAGCCAGAACAACTCTTCAGAGGAGGCTCAAAAACACACAGAGCTCCGAGTGGCTGCCAACATACTTGCTCTCCATTTGATTGGTGGAAGTACTGACAGCATCTCTCAGGATACCATTTTCCTGCTTCAGGTGGCTTATTTCTGCCTCCATCTGCTCACGGAGTTGCTGGAACTGATGGGGAAACAAAGATCAATTCTGTAAAAGATTAAGCTAAGAAGCAATAAAAACAAAAAAACCCAGCTTGTAGCAGTAGGTAAGATACCACAGTAGTTTCAGTAAATAAAACTAAGTGGATTTTTTGGGAGAGGGGGAGCTTTGTTCCTTCCTCACACACCACCTCTTGAATTAAACCTTGCTACTGAGACCCTCGTGCTCAAACCAAAGCACAGGTTTCCTTTTATATCAGTGCATCAACCTATTTATCAAAGCAACCTTTTTTATTGTTTAAAAGACTACACAAGTGTTACTCAGAATACCAATTGCTCAGCTACACAACTCGAGATATTTATCAGTAACTGGATATCAATATGTTACTTTTCCAAAGGGAAATAAAACAAACGTGCTGTAAATTATTATTAGAAGTTTACAAAGCCTTTAAACAAAGCAGAAAAAGTAACAAATAACTAACAATACACAGATTATAGCATGCAAGCTGCAAAAGGCTAGTCCTCAACTAATATTCTGATTTTCAGCAAGGTTCCAAACTGAGGCAGGAAGAAGCCCTGATAACCCAAGGTTCAGAATAGTGTGAACAAAATCAAAAGACAGGATTCAAGGAGAAAAAATGGACTCTGCATATGCGGACAGCAGCAGAGCTGGTCTTGGAGCCCAAAAATCTGCTCTGAAAATCCTCAAGCACACACAACACTCCTCCTTTATCAGTGTCAGTCTGTAGATATGGCTGACACCGTTCCAAGACCCAGCTTCATCAAGTGGCTGATTCATCAGTGAGCATTTCTCACATAAAAAAATCCAAATAAATGTTTGTGTAACAACCACAGGAGCAGGGAGCAGTTCCTTGTAGGGCAGCCACCTCCAGCTCTGCACCAACAAACGTAACAAGCTGGGCCTTGGACATTTATTGGGGGGTTCTTTTCCTTGCCTATTTTGTTTTTTAATGCCAGCAAGAGAAGCAGGGGCACAAACCCCACACAGCTGGAAGCTGTGACCATTTTCAGCTCCTCTGCCATGCTGCAGCACATCAGCAGAGGGAGCAGGACCGGAGCACTGGATCTTTTCTATTTCCTTTCTCCAGCTCAGCCTGGCACAGCAGCACTCGCTAAAGCCTCCCAGGCGTGCCCAGGTCTCCTTCCTCTTCCCCAGCCAGCAGCAAGACCCTCTTATTGTCCAGTTATTTACACAAGTTCCAAGCAAGTTTCCTCTGCTCCAAAACTGCAGACATGCTACTCTCCAAAGTGCCAAGACAGAAGATACAACGTGGAAGTTGGGAAGTTCACACGTTGGGCTCAATGCTGTGACATCCATACAGGAAAAAAAAACCTACTAGAATGAAATCTAAGCAGTCAAATCAGTATAAGAAGGGCCATGTTCCTTAGAAAAATGTAAGTTCAACTTTTTAATCTGATGAAACAAACCCTTCTAAGGTCACTCCATTATAAAGCAACTACAACAGAAAGTAACAAGGGCCTTAAAAAAAATACAAGTGGCTGCTCTTCAAATATTTTCAGCAAAGCCCTCCCCGAGGCAATGACATTTCATGTGTATTATGCTACATTGTCACCCTGTACTATAATCTTAAAGACATTTATCTGCTGGTAAATGATCATCAGCATTAGTGGCTCCCTTAAGCTGAGTATTTCAATTAGATTTCACACTTTAATTGAATAACATTTCAGCAGAACTCCAGGAAGGAAAAGTAACTAGATCAGGGACCAGCTGCCTGGCCAGCACTGGGCTTTACACACCACAAAAGTCACCTGTGAGAACTCCCTGTCTTTCTTTTAAGTCAGGAAACTGCCACGAAGTTTTTCAGTGATTTCTCAGCATTTACCTTTATCTTCATCTGCTGAGACTCTTGGTAGCTGACGTGGATTTTGCTCTGGAAGGTGCCGTGCTCCTTCTCCAGCGCGTTGATGCGCTCTCGCATCTTGGCCGTGAGCAAACCATTCCTCTCCTTCTCTGCAACCAGCTCCTTGGGTGGGAAGTGCCAGGAAAAGGGAAACAAGTCATCCACTGCTCCTTTCTAAAGGCTAAGAGTCTTTAAGATAACTAAAAATACAGCAAGGGTGTGTCAAAACCAAAGTCAGCATCAATCTTCACTCAGCAAATATACAGTATTAGACCAAACTTCCAAAACCTTATGCTGATCCTAAATCATCATAAATCTCACATTTATTAAAAAGTTTACCAATCTAAACACTGGTCTTCTGTTGTCTTGGAAGAGATGGGAGTCTTTTCTATCAAGTCTGGCCAAATCACAGAGCTTTAACAACTAAAACCATGGGTATCACAGAGGGCAGAGTTTAGATTTTCATCCCAAGTTTAGCAAAATGGAAGAACACAGGTAAAGCACCACGGCACAATAGAGCACTTTAGAACAAAATAATTGCTTTGTAGCAGGCTGCAAAGCCAACAGCTTTGCCACAGGAGATGGGCTATTAGTGCACTACAAAGGCCAGAGAAGTCCTGAATCCCACCAGCATGATGCCGTATTATAGCTTTCAGATGAAAATACACATTGCTTTTTAATCTTTTATTAGCCAGTAATTCAACCCAGACACCTGAGAAATCCACAGAGCTGCTCCTCTGCAATATAAATGCACTTGCTGTAGTAAGCAAAAACATTAAGTGCAGCTTTCAGCAGCTCCCATCACACAATTAAGAATTTGTACCACATGAGCTTCAGGTGTTTCCAGCCACACAGCTCCTAACAGTGCCAGGGAGCCCTGACTTAAATTAAATTATTAGCCCGAATACCCTTCATCTCTTCAGAGCAATTATAGTTTTTTTACCTCTTAGTTTAAATAAAAGCTATTCTGTCTTGTAGATCAAACTCAGTTTTAAGCCACTTCTGCAAATACAATATAGACAGCTTGACACAAATCTTTCTCCATGTTGTTTTTAATTAAGATGCAACTAAAAGAAGGGCACCAGGACAGACTGCAGCTTCCTCTATCCCTACACCAATCCCACCATTCACTTGCAGTCTGTCACTAACCCAGCTACTCTGTCAGGGCAGAACACCAGAGATCCTGGGAAGATTAACTTTTCCCAAGTTTGTGTTTTGCCAAATACCTCTGAGTCTTGAGGTACTCAGCTCTCACTCTCATTTATCCTCTCCAGTTATTATCTTTATCAAGATACCTGCAGGTGTAGCTCTGCCCCTTAAAGCACCTTTAGCTTTTGACAGTGCTTTCAAGAGAAACACATTAATTGGAAGATAAGAGCTTTTATCAGTCAAGCTGAGCTTTATCCCTTGTTTATCCTGATACTTCAGCACTGCAGCAACTTCGCTGTTCTCCATTTTCTCCCAGCTTTTCCCTTCCCCAACCCAGGTGGGAAAAACCCCCGATGACTCCTACCTCTCTGCAGATCCTGCCTCTCCTTTACAAGCACCACTTTGCAGATGTTTTTTCCTCAACCATACCTGCATTTCTCACACTCAGATTCCTTCATCCATTCCCTCTGCTTCTTCAGCAGCAGATCCCTCTCTTCAATTTGATCCTGTAGTCCTGAGGCAGTTTCTTTTTTCCCCTCCAAACACATCACAAGCCCCTTTTCCCTATGGTTACACACTGACTATCCCAAACCTCTCGATCCCACCTGCGAACACCTGTGCCCTGCCAGGAGCTCACACAATACCCACTCCCTTCCTCCCTTCTCATCTCCCAAGGCTCCCAACTCCTGCGTCCTCTGGCTACTCTGCTCCCACCTTTGGCCACCCAGCTTTCTGTGCCCAAGTTTCGTCCCACAACGTGGCCTTCCTGAGTCTAATGCTCGTGTGCTTCCAAACCAGCCAAAACACACAAATCCTTCTCCTAAGACTCTCAAATTCAGTTCATATCTGCCTCATTATTTGTTCTACTGTAACTGTTTTCCTCTGAAACCCTCATAAAAAAGTAAATTTTCATAAACTACTTTTGACAGTGATGCATCAGCATCCCTCTAAGCCCAAAGCAATCAGAGCTGCACCTCCAGGGGCTAAGCAGGCAGTCTGCCCTTTCTGTACCTTCCTTCTTGAAGAAAGCTGATGATTGTTGTGCCTAGAAGCCCACAAGCACATGAATGCTACAATATGGACCAACTTAAAACTGCAATGCAGGAAAGACATTTAATATTTGCATCCATGAAACAGCCTCACAGTGGTGAAGGAAGTGCTTTTAAAGCAACCATTTGAAAAGAAAAACAGGCTCAGCTTACAAGTCTCAGTAAATGAACTCTCTGGAAAAACTACTGGAAAATACCTGTGCATAAATACATGTAAAACCAAATGTAGTGTCTTGATAAGCTTTTTCAGTATAAATATTCCACTTTTTGACTTATAATATGCTCAGTAAACCAGCATTTGCTGGCTGCTAGTCCTACAAACCCCTGCTCCTCTCTATACCCATGAACCCCTCGATATTTACCTGGGAGAGCTGCTTGCACTGCTCCTTTGCAACAGCTGCCTCCTCCTTCATTGCTGCGAGCATCTTCTCCTTGTCCTGGAGCTGGTGCAGAGCTGCAGCCGTCTCAGCCTTGCTGGCCTGTAGTTATAAAAATAACTACAAATAGTGGCACAGCACACTAAAAGGCAGCAAAACAAACCTGAGAGGAGGAAACACCCCCTCCTGCCTCCAAATTTTCCATCCGCACGGCGCGCGTGGCACCACCGGTACCCAGTTCTGCCACTAATGGATCCCGTTTCACCAGGCAAGGAAATGCATTTTCAAAGCATGGAAACCAATTAAGAGCATAAATGGGCTCTTAAGGTGCTTCCCATTGGAAAAGAGCTGCTGTGGTGGCAGTGGGGAAAACAGAGAGCAGCCATTAAGAGAAATAATGGAAAAGATGCAGAGATGCTGAATCAGTCAATAATTGTGGTTGGAAGGACTTCCAAGATCACCTGGTCCAGCCCATGCTCAAAGCAGGTATAATCCAAGAACTGTAATTGCTTGAAATATCTCACCACAAAGGGAAAAGGAAACACTGATCTGGTGTCTCCTTCCACTTTCCAGGAGAGCCTCCAGCTGATGTAATTACATTTCTGCTGGCACACTGACACACAAAGTTTCAGAGATACTCCAGGGAATAGACCTAGAAGAACAACTCCCATGGTCCTGCCACTTGCATACTGGTCCTACAAATTAAATAAATGTAATAAGGAGCACAACTTCTACGTGTTTGTGCTCAGACTTGACTCAGTGTAGTGTGATGGCTGCTCAGAGGGGCTGTGCAGTCTCAGTCCTTGAAGGTTTCAAGCCAGCCTGGATAAAGCCCTGAGCAGCCTGTGCTGACCCCAGAGCTCGTGCTGCTTCAAGGAGGAGGTTGGACTACTTGGACTTCACTCAATGAAGTTTGATACCTGTAGAAGCAAAGAAGTGTCAGTCCCACAAAAGCACTCTGAATTTGTTTGGAAATTCTCCTTTAGTGGTAATGTGCAGGCCTGCAGCACAAACACACTGTCAGTGACTTGCATGAGCTACAGAGAGAACACCGTTCACACTTAAACCTACAGAAACCTGCATTTTTTGGTTGTGTACAAACCCAGGAACTCATTTTCATCCTAAAGGTTCAGCTTTAACACCAAACCTTCCTTTAAAAGAAAAAAATACAGCAAGCAGGGTGGCTGCTACAACAGGCAACACCATTCCAAGTGTAGCACTACTGGGTTTTGTCCTTGGAGGTTTTCAAGGCAATCGGACAAATTCCTGAGCAACTTGCTCAGAATTCAGTGTTGGACCTGTTCTGAGCAGGCTGCTGGACTGCACAGCCTCCTGAAGCCCCTCCCAGCCCAAATCGTGTTGTTATGCTGATATATTGCATTAACTGGGCTGACACGTAGCCAGTTCTGCATTTCTGCTCTGGTACCGTGTCTGCAGAGGAACACAGGGCTGCAAGAGTTCAAGTGTGACACTCAGGATGTGACAGGCACAAAGTGACACCCACAGTGAGTCACGGCAGGGAGGAGTAGGTGTGTGCCCAGCAACAGGACGGGGAGCAACGGCCACAAACTAAAACACAACAAGTTTCACCTCAACATGAGGAAGAACTGCTTTCCCTGGAGGAGGCAGAGCCCTGAACAGCTGCCCAGGGAAGGGGTGGAGTTTCCCTCTCTGGAGACATTCCAAATCCACCTGGACATGTTCCTGTGTCACTTGCTCCAGGTGACCCTGCCTCGGCCAGGGGCTTGCACTGGATGGCCTCCAGAGCTCCCTTGCAACCCCAAGGACTGTGTGATTCTGTATTGATAAGATATTGGTGGACACCATTCTCTTCTGTCTTGACTACAAGAATTAAAAAGAACTGCCAAGCACTGGCACAGGTTGCCCAGACTGGTTTTGCAGGCCCATTTCCTGATGGCTTCAAGACATCCGGACTGGATAAAGCCCTGAGCAGTGTGGGCTGACCTCAGAATTGGTCCTGCTCCGAGTAGAAGGCTGGACTCCAAACCCCTCAAGGTCCCTTCCAAACCTGACCTGCCCCACAATCCTACGAAGGATATCCAAAGAAGTCAGACTACATTGTATAGACTTGCAAAACACAGAATTAGCTGATCGACTGCACAGCCACAGCAGCTTGTTCTGAATTTCTCCCACAGCTTATCCTATTTACACCTTTGGGAAAGATCACTCCCGACAGTCACCAGCCGTCCTTCCCCGTGCCAACACACGCGCGTCAGCAGCAGCATTCCTGCTGTATTCCTTGTTCTCCACGGCCATGCCTGCTCTTTCCAAGCGGCCAGAGCCACCCCTGGGATGGCAGATGGCAGCAAAAAGGCATCTGAAAAACTCATTCCTGCGTGCAAGGCAAGCACGGACCAGCTGGAGAGAGTCTTCCAAAGACAGACTGCCCAGATCACAACAGAACATTGACAGAGCTAATCCGACAGCACCTCTTCCAATTTCTGTTTGCTTAATAAGTTTTGTCTGCCCCCTACACCCCACAGTCATTCACCTTTTGCAAGAAATCATGAATTGCACCGGATTTTTCCTTTAACACCTCCACTACACAACGGGCCTCGTCTTCAGAGAAGATCATATTCTTCATGGATGTTACAAAATCCTTGAATTTTACTTCAGCATTCTCTGCAACACAGAAGGGAGGATTTATTTACTTTGGACTCCATACAGAATTATTTATTTTGCCTCGAAACAGCATGTGATGGGGTATCATTATGCATTATATTTAATTCCAGTCTGAAATGCCAAGAAGCAAGAGGTCATGAACATTCAGCAAAAACAACATCTCTCCAATTTAAACCCGATAACAGTCTGCCAGCTGATAGTTTTGGGAAAAGAGAAAATCCCACCACTTTGTTTGCACAGTTGGTAACGTTTATAGCGTTGCTAGCAAGAAGACAAAGCACAACACAGATTTTGGAGGCAAAAAATAGCATAAATGTGAAAAATTGAAGAGCCCTTTCCAGGGTATCATGACAGTAATTTAAATTGAGCTCTCAATTTGGAGGACAGCCTGGCTGCACAAGCAATATGCACATGACAAGTTAATTAATTTAAAAACTGGCACATTTTTGATTACAATATATGGAGGACAAAAATATTAACTTCCAAATTTAGATTGAGGGAACTGCTGCAAGAAGAGTTCAGTAGCAGGAAGATAAATCACTAAGATCCCTCTTAATGGCTGATCAAGTGTTTAAAAAGACACACACAAGGAAAGACAAATCAGCTGAACTATTCTCTAACAAAAGACACTGCTCACAAACAGGCTGCACATAGACAGGTCATTAGGTGGCCCTCTGACTCCAGGGAATGGAAGCACAAGACCAAGGCATCCCATATCCCTGTCAAATATTCACCAGTGCCCAAAAGTATGGGAAGAACAAAAAAAAGCACAAGCTTAAAAGTGATGCTTAGTCAGAAATTGTCCCATAGATCACGCAGAAGGGTCTGGGTTTCTCACCACAGGTGCTAAACACGCCCCTGAAACCAATTTACACATCAAACCCAAAGAGCTGTCTGAAAAATAAATGAACAAAAAAGCAGCAGTGACACTGTGCCCTAAAAGAAATTACCAAGCATAAAATCCGTGAATAACAGAGCATGGGGAGGGAGTGCTGAGGAATTCTAGCACACTCTCTCTTCTAGTCCTAAATCCAACTTAGTCTTGGCCACAGACTTCAGCTCACACCAGTGCTGCACTGACATCATCAGTGATGCTGTTACCAGGAATATGCCAAGATCCTGAGACCACAGTCCGGCGAGCCAGGAACCAATCGCAGCCGGGCCAGGACCAGCCCGAGCCCTGCGCTCCCTGAAGGCACAGAGACCTTGCCCTTGCATCCAAGGAGCTTACAATTAGAGCAGGGGAAGATTTCTATATCGGGAGGGCAAATCCCAGCTGACACGGGAGAATTAGGAGTTCATGGAGAAGGTCACAGCACGCTGAGGAAATGAGAAGGGACGGGTGCACGTGAGGGGATTTGATGCTGCAGGACAGTAACGTGCGGCCGCTGAGCCAGAAGCACAAGAGGAGCCTCAGGAATGTGGGAATCCAATCAAAGAGCTGCCAGGAAGCTTTCGAGGGGGCATTTTAGAAGACAAGACTAAAAAGAGAGGTTCCAAAGAGTGAAGTGAGTGACCAGACAATGCTGAAGTATCAGCCTGGCTATTCACAAATCTGAGGTCTCACCTCATGGCTCAGTAAGTTTGTCAGGCTTTGAGATGGTCAGAGGCCTATTTAAAGCTTCAGGGTGGAACACAATGCTCATTAATCACTCCAGGCATTTGTGGGAGAGTATGAAGGAAGCTCCCCTGTCCCAATCAATTCCCACTGCGCTGAAGGGAAAATTCGGAGTCTCCCTGGAAACTGCCAGACTCTCTCCACTGGCAACCTGCTTCAGGTCACTCTGTACTGCACTGGGTCAGTCTCAGATAGCTCCATGAACAGCCCCGGAGCAAGCAGGCTGCACTTCCAGCCTCCAGCAGACTCCAAAAGCCTGTGCTGAACGCCCTGGGTTTGGAGTCCACCCCTGTGGGCAATGCCTGAAATCTCCACTGTGAACTCCCTCGCTGCATCTGTGTGGTCTGCGATCACCCCTTTGCTCACTGGGGACACAAAAGCCCAGTCAGAGCTGAAAGGATTCAGATGGCACAGAGCCCTTTCCACAGTGCCAAAGACAAGGCAGAAACAAGCACACACAAGAAGAGCATCCTGCAGCCACAAATGTTCTCCTCAAATCTCTTCTTCACATTTCATCAGAGAGGATGCCCCTTCCCACACATCTTCCCTGCTGAGGTTTGCAAGCAGGCTATGCCAGAGCCAGACAGACTGAATTATCAGTTTCTTACCTTTATCTGTTTCATTCTTCAGTTTCTTGCCACTGCTCTTCTGGATCCCCTCATTCACATTGTGTTTTACAACTTCAACCGGCTCACGCTTTTCCAAAGTGCCTGAGTCAGAATTATCCATCAAAGGAATATAAGTAGTTGCTTGAATAAGAGGTTCATCCACCAAAACTGTAATCATAAGTCCATAGGATGGGTTAAAGCTTTGGAATAATTGACACCAACCTTTTTAGAAAAGGTGCCTAACATATTAAGAGTTGAAGTAAAGCATCTCTAACCTCAGTAGTTAGTTACACTCTCTATTTCTATTATCCTTCACCATTTAACTCATTAAAGCTCTTCAGGTAAGTCCATTAAATAAAGGTCTCTAATGCATAGTAATTCAATAGCTTCAATTAAATTTCTACTTCCAAAGCTGCCTTTTAGCATTTTAACAAGAAGAAGAGAAGAACCTTTATATTTTGACTTTCATTTCACTTTAGTGAGAAAGTTGCACACAGCATCAAGGAGACTGTTTTACTTGTGGCTGTGCAGGAAACCACTCAGCATCCTTAACATATGAGTAAAGTCTTTTTCCCTATTCTGTTAAAAGCTGGTGCTTCACCGCCAGCATTTTCAGGGATTACATCACCTGTGAACTCAACCACTCAGGCAGAACATGCAGCAGGGGCAGCAATCAAGCTTATTTTGCATGCAGACTCCACTGCACTTAATGAAGATCTCTCATCTGTCAGAGCAGGCTTTGGACACCATTAACATGCAGAGAAGCACCCAGGGGTACTGCCCGACCTCAGGTCTCCATTCCCACACCACTGGATCACCGTGCTAAGGAGCAGCCTCTGTCCAAAGAGCTCTTCAGAAGAGACAAAAGCAGGCGAGGGGAGAGCAGGAGTGACAGACCTGGGGCAACAGGCACAGCCAGAGCTGCAGCTGCTGCTTGCCCAGCTCCCGCTCCACACTGCCTGCAGGATGCCAGGGGCTGTGCACGGGCCCAGCAGGAAAATCACTGCCCCAGCCAGCCCAGACTGCGGGGCTGATGGACAACAGATGCCAGGCAGCAGCACGGAGAGAGGAGGAACTGGGTGGGATGCAGGGTTTTGGGCATCAGTGCAAAACAAGTATGCACTCCTGGCTGCCAGAGAGCCAGTTATAGAACACTCTTAAATTCTGGCTGCTGCAAAAGGAGAATAAGCCAGATGGACCTTTTTGAGTCACCTGATAAGAGTCTTTCACTTAAGCAGCCAGCAAACACCTGCAGGTACACTGCAAGCTCAGAAGAGAGGAGAGCTCTCTTCTAGCAGAAACAACCACCAGCTACTCCAGTTGCTATCCTCATCTTTTTCCTTCCTCTCCTTATTAACTTCCCCTCCTTTCAAAACCTTTTTAATATCAATGACACATTTTACAGTATGAAATCCCCACAGTAATGTCTTGGCTAATCCTGATGTTCACCACTGCTCATTTTTGCTCTGTCATTTTGGAGAGGTGGCTTGAAAATAAAACAGTCTGCATTCAAATAATGCATGAGCTATTGCCCTGTAGCACTGACAGCTCAGCTTTGCTGCTGGCTGAGCTGGTACTGACATTTATTTGCCATGTACAGACGAGTTTGTGGCCCCTAAAGAAGTGCAATGCACCTGCTTCCACCAGGAAAAGCACGAGAACATCCATAAAATGTGATCACATCCTAGATTCTCCATCAGCAGCTTCTTCCAGGAGTCATTTAGGAGTTTTTCAGTTATACAAGAACCCTACAGCGCTTGGAACCTCATCCTGGACTGAACAGGGCCCTTGATAGATCTGCACCCTGATAACCTGACCAAAGTATCAAGGGAACAGTGGGCAACAGTGTCTACTCCAGGAGCAGCCCGTCAGCTCCCAACTTCATAGCTGCCCCAGCAGAGAAGAGCCTTGAGAAGCTAACAAGGTGGCCTCACAGAACTTCATGGTCACACTGTGTCCAAAAGCCAGATACAACAGCATTCATTGTAAAAAATTTTAAAAAAAAAGAAGAGAAAAACACACACACAGAAGCACAGTGAGCCAAGAGGACACAAGAAGCAGCATCTTGGCAGAGAACAAGGGATGACGAACAGCGAAGGCCTTGACAGCAAAGATGAACAGTTTATGTTGGAGCAAGAGCCAGCCAACAAAAGGACAATAAGAGAGGAATGTGGTCAAAGCAACTGGCTGAAAATACTGCAATCTTGTTTGGGGCAGATGACTGCAGCAGTTCCAGACATGCCTTGCTCAGAGCAACTTAAAGCCTGCTCAGCTTATACTCTAAGTCTGCACATTACTCCTCATTCAAGCGTGGATGTTCGGATCCAAGGGAGCTCAGAAAGGTTCACAACATTCATTATCCCGTGCTCAGTGGTACCAGATGTTAATAAAATTTAACAGGATCTCAGGCTCAGCAATCTTTCCTACCTGCAGCTCCTGCTTTTTCAAATCAAGAGAGTTACTATTCTACAAGTTCCTTTTCCAAAGGAAGAGAAACTAAAGCGTGGAGGGCAAAAAGGTTTAACAGCCAGGTTTATCTGAACAATGTCACAGACTGAATTCTTACCATTATCAACTTTCTGCTTCTTTGCAGAGACTTTCTTCTTCCCTGACACATTTTCTTGCTTTATCTCCTGGTGGAGCAGCACTGGTTCTTGCTTTTTGGCAGGCGACACAACAGAATCAGTCTTACTATCCTGATCATCTGCAACAGACAATTAAGACAATATGCTCTTCTGCATATCCTCAGCAATACTTTTCAATCAGCAAATCTGTAATAACCAAAGTCTCCACTCCCAGGAAAACAAACTCACATCTTTTAAACCAGAACACAAAGTTATCCACATATCCATATATACACAGACTCACACACACACAATTCCCAGATCAGGTGAGACCCCAAAGTAACAGGAAGGTTTAGCAGAGTCAAGAGCCACAGAACCCAGTGATTTTTAAGACAGGAATCTCACATGCAAGCAGAACACGCAGCAATGCAAGGAACAGTTTAACAACTCCAATCCAGATTTCACTGTGACAGAACAGACAGCACATGTTACCCATATTAGTTTCTTATTTAGAAGTGTACTTTTCCCCTCCGTGAACCCACTTGGGCACTTTAAACACACATCCCCAATAGCTACTGGGACTGTGAGAAGCAGAAAATAAATGTTTCCCATTAGGGAACTGTTCTTTTTAAAAGCGGTTTCTAGTGAGAAATTTTTTTATCATTTTGGACAGCTTGTGCTATATTAAGATTCTTGTCAGAGCTGACAAGCACAGCACAGGGCTCTGGTGTCAGCTCCTGTAATCAAGGATAAGAGTTACTTGTGGCTGCCCTCAGAACTGTGCTTGCAGACCACATTTTAACTGTGCCACAGAGATTTTTGGAGAATACCCACAAACAAGATTGGATACTTTCTCTGTTGGTAGTGGGTGGGTCTTTTTTCTCCATTTTTTTTTCTTCGGAAAAATAAAAAATCTACCACATCAAGCAGCAATGTCATTCTTTTTCCTCACTCCCTGTGTAAACCTGCTGCGCCTGCATCTCACAAGGGGATCCGCAAATATCTTGGGTTTCATTTATTTCTAGAACTGGGTATTTTTATTCTTGTTTCACTTCTATTCCTAGTAAAGACAACCACACTGAGACATGTCAGCTGCTGAGGATACGGTCAAGACAGCCAGAAGTGATTCTGACGAGTTTTTGGTCTGTTCTAGGTTGGATATTACAACAGCCAGACCAGTTTTAGCATCAGTTCCATTCAGTTATAGAGGTGTAGCAGGTGGGCAGCAATGAATCAACCACCAATCCATGAATCAGCTACCAAACACCTCTCCGTGCATTAAGCCTGCACTTAAACAGTGATTTATTTTGCAGACTGCGATGAGGTTCCTAGAGATGCCCTCCCTTATCAGAGCCACCACTCTCAGGACTCCACTTTTTCACAGCCTGACTCGGAATGCACACAGCAAACATCTACTGACTCCTCTCAGGTAATCAACATTTTGATTGAGAGCAAAGCAGCCAAACCGCAGAGCAAAGGAGAGGAACGAGCTACTCTGTTTCACTTCATCTTTAGTAGAAGAAAGCAAGGACGGGAGGAGGAAAACCAGAGCACTGCTGCCAGATGAAAAACAGGGGGGGAAAAAAGCAATAGCTTGTAAAAAAGGAGAAGGTTAGAAGGGAGCTTTGCCTCATAGAGATCAGGCAGAACAGTTGTGAGAGACACTCTGTGGCCTCGCAAAAAGCAGAACACGGTTTTGGCGTTCTGTGCAAAAAGCATATGCAACGTCAGGTACCCATTCCATTTTTCTGCTTCTTCTGCCCAGGCTTCTTCTTAGCTGCTGTTGATTCAGATGGTGGAGTGGGCTGTTTTGTAACAGGGACTGGATCTACTTTCTTGCCTGAAGACTTGGATCCTTCCGAGTCCTTAGTTACGTGATCATCTTGGTTGGCCTTGTGCTTCTTCTCCTTCTTCTTCCGCTCCCTGACGCCGGCGGAGGCCTCGGTGACGCCCGAGGGGACGGGGGTGACGTGCTCTTCATCCGTGCTCAGGGCATCAGAGAGCTTAAAGTCCCGGGGGGCGCTTTCCGAGTCAGACTCGTGGATGTTCCCGTTCTGAGCCTCTTTCTTCTTGTTCTTCTTCTTCTCGGTTTTCTTTTTGTCAGCCTTGGTAGGTGGGAACTTTAGGTCTCGTTTCTGTTTGGCGAGGACTTCATCGTATAAAGTCTCTTTCATGAAAAGCCAGAAGAAGAGGAAGATGACTGTAATAACCACAGAAGGAATGAGGATGATGAAGTAGGTAGACTCGTAAAACTCCATTGTGCTTCTTCTTAGCTATGATTTCTTAAAAAACCTATAGGAGAAAGAAAGAAAAAAAGAAGAAAAATTAGGTTTTGAACAGGTTTTCCTTCGGTGTTATTTCCTCCACCAATTATATAATAATAAAAGAAGATTTCTCACTGTTACAGAGTAGCCTCAAAGTAGCTTTAATAAAATTACCAAACTATAGCAGCCATGGAACAGCTTCTGGAATCATTTACCACTTGCTTCAAAGTTGTTGGCCTGGACAGGAATAAGTGCACTTTGCCAGACTGCTGATCTGGGGAGAGAATAATTCCCTTCCCTTGCTTTTCTTCATCTTCCTCACTCTTCCTTCCCACGTGACTTTACGAAAGTTAAAGCTTTTGATTTCAGAAATACATGAGACAGCACTTTCAGAGGCTGTGAAACAAGGACCAGTATATGCAGAACACCACTTTTTTTTTTTCCATAAATCAAACATAATGAATTAAGATTCTTATCTTGGCAAGCGGGAGTTAAATTTCACCTTCCTTTTGTTCCCAGATTTATGACAGCTTCAGAAGTGGAATGAGGAGAAGACAGGCGAGAGCCCTGAATTTCAGTCAACTATAAAGAATCAGGTATTTTCAAAACTGCTTTTTGAAGTCTAAAACCCAGCTTCACACTCATGAAAATTCCATACATTTATGGGGCAACAGGAAGATCTGTTACTTATTTTGAACATGTGATGGTATAAAACTTCCAAGGCACTTATACAGACCAGATGATGCCAGGATAACTTGCTGAAAAAAATATTTTTGTCCCAAACATTATATTTATTTTCTTTTTAAAAAAGCAGGAACCACAAAGTTAAAAAACAGTCAAAAGGACATTAAAAAACCTAATTTTGGGGTCAAGACAAGCCAGATTTTCCCATTTCACAACTGATTGCTATGAACAGATCTAGATTTTTGCAGGAAGAATCCTAATCTTCTCCAGACTGTTTGTTCCAAGAAGATTTAAAAAAAAAAACCAACAAAAAACAACCACCACCAAATACTGGGGAAAAAAAATCCAGACATAATCCAAACTAATTAAGCAAGTGCAATTCCCAATCCACCAACTCAGTTTAAAACTCATCATGAGAAGCACATGCTACATTTTCCTCCACACAAGAAAAAATGACTCTTCAACTCGAGTGTCCCTTGGGACACCCATTCTCTCGGGAATGAAAGGCAAGGGCTTTAACCCAGGCTGCTCAGAATACTTGCACTGCTGCTTGAAAAATGGAAACAGATGTGCCTACCGAGGGCACAGGGAACAAAGTCCATGAAGATGCTGCATGGTGCAGGGAGAGGACAGGCTCTCCTTGCCCCTGGGCAGAAGATTTACTTATTTAAAGTTGTTTTACCTCAATTCCTGACTGTTTTGGAAGCTGCTATCACAAACTAGCTTGTGCCATCCTGCCACACTGGAGAGAGCTCGGTGTGGAGCCTGGCTCTGGCTCAAGAGGGAATAGCTGTTACATAGAATAATTTCTGGACAGAGAGGAGTTACTGTGATAATATATTTGTACAGGGCATTGAGCAGCACAGAAAGCAAGGATTGGGAACTCTAATTTGGCTATTAAGTTATCCAAATAAAAGACTAACATTTCAATACACTAATTATTCATCAGTTGTCTTAACATTAAGTCTCCTCCCAGTTTGTATTTATTTTCTGCATGCATACAGCTCACTGAAAATTACAAGGTCTAAAATTACACCCAGCACAGAAAGTTTTGGAAGGGCTGAGAGGGATGGGAAGAAAAGCTCGTCTTTTGGGGAGAAAAAGCACAGATGCTCAAAACTAAGCTGGAGCTTTCAAAATGATTAATTACAGCTACTTGATAAAGCCAGCTCCCTGCACTAAGTGATCTAATATTAGTCATCTCTTGAAGGAAGCAGATCTTGAAAATTTGTCTCAGCCAAAGTCAATATTGAATGCTTACAGGGGGGAAAAGCTGATCCCCAAAGTAAATATGTAATTAAGCAGATTTTTCACAAGTGTAATTAAGTTGATCATTACAATACATTACTGCAACAGTTACAATACCCAGGCACAAGGAGCCCAGCAGAGCCCAGCTCTGCCCTGCTGATGACACCAGCACACAGCTAGCCATGAACTCACGGGATGGACAGTCACACACTGTCAGTCCCTACACACTTCCCAGCATCTGACACCAGATGCTCAGGTCAAACCACAGGCTCAGGGTAACGTGTGCTGTTAAAGAGGTTCAAGGCTCGAGGGTCAGGAGGGCACCATGGCCATCGAGGCAGGACACGCTCGCACAAAGTGGTTGTTGCTCCGAGACCAGAGAGGAGAGGCACGTTTAAAAGCTTCAGCTGCTTCCAGAGGAGCCATAAATACGGAATGACAACAGCTCGTCCGGGTGGGGAACGTGTGCTGGACTAGCTGAGGTCTGATCTCAGAGCTGGACAAGCAGCGCGAGCTCTGCCGAGCTTCCGTCCCCCGCCCTGCTCCCCCCTCCCTGCATTTCACCAAAAACGGGATCATCTCCCAGATCTGGAGCATGACACTGCAGTGATGAGGTTCAGAGCCTCTCCAGGCTCCATTCCTGCTCCTGTCCCCCCCTCCTGCTCATCGGGGGAAAGCCAAGCACAAGCCACATGGACCCTTCCAGCCCAAACACTGATCAGAGGCAGGTAGATCTGATCTCTGAACTCCATACACAAATCCAGTTTTTCACATGCAAGCAGGGTTCAAAAAAATTAAACCCAAATAGAAGTCTCAGGGTGTAACTGAAATTGATTAAGCATACAGGAACGGCAAGCAAAAGCTCTGCTCTGATGGCCATACACTAATTTCTCATCTCAGCCCAGCAAGGGTATTTAAAACTCACTCTAGGAGGATCCCACTGCTGCTGGCTCTATGCAGAATGACAAAACAACATCCATCACACCACCCCCTGTCAAAATGTCTTTACAAAGTGGCATCCTTGCCATGGGGTAAATTGGCAGTGTTTTGGCTCACACACAGTTTCCAGTTGTCCTCTGACAATCTACAATTACTAAAGCAGTTCCACCATTCCCATTTATATTTCTGTATTACACTGACAAGCCATCTAGGAAAAAACAAAACCAATGTATAGGAGGGAGAAAGAATTCTATGCCATTCAGAAAGAAACAGGATGAAGAAACTCGTTCTGTTAAAGCAGAAAAAAGCAAATGCTACATCAACACACCTTCACCTACCAGCTGAACTGCTCCATTTAGTTTTACCATCCCAGTTAGGAGACACTCTCACAAAAAAAAAAAGGCATTTCTCGCCCAAAAGTGCTGCAATGGGACTTTTATCACTTGCAGCTCCCTCAGAGAACTCTCCAGGGTGGCTGCACCAGCTCCCCACCCACCCAAACCCACAATCCCAGGCGAGGCACTCCCAGTAGCAATCACACTGCACTCCCCCTTCCTGCTGCCTACGAGAGGCACAGTGACTTCAGCAACACTTGAATTTCAAGGTATTTGGTTAAATACTCACCTTTCACTCGTATTTGATATTCAACCTGCTCTTGATCACGTTTCTTACGAGTCCAGCACCCGTGCCAGGCTCCCCCCTTGCAGACACGCTCCCGTCTCACCCATAAATGCCAGACCTCACAACATCCCTTCAGTCATTCTGAAAAAGGGGAACAAGCTGCATCTGTCCCAGGCCGTGCACAGACTCAGTTACTGTTCCCATCCCGCCTTTAACAAAAGAATTGCACTTTTGTTCCCTAAACAGAGCCCACAGAAAAAATAACTATTTCTGAACTCCAGTGCGCTATTACTGCTTGCACCTGACTTCCCTTGCCAGTTCATGCTGCCCTGGATTTTCTAACCCACCCTCTGCCTTTTTGAATTTAAATCTCAAGTTGCACCCTGCGCAGATACCACATTTCACAGGATATCAGTTCAGTTTAGGTCCAGGGGATTAACTTACTCGAGAAGATAGAAATAAATTATAGCTCCATCTGGCTAATGAGTCACTCATAGCTTAGCCCCAGCACACGAGAAGCACAGCTTCTATAAATGCTTGGGTCCCAAAATGCACATAATCTTCAGGGATTTGTGCCTCTTTGAAAAACTAACATTAAAGAGGGGAAATACAGGTACCAAGATGCCTTTTTTAAAATACTAAGCAGTTTAAGAGATACCACGTATGGTTTAGCCAAGGCAAGAGCTCCTTTAATTGGGATATTTTCCTGGGATTTTCTCAAGCTGGCAAGCAGACTCACATCCAACAGTCACTAGGAACACAGCAAGCAGTCTCAGAGCAGTATCTGGATTCAATAAATTCCTCAAACAGATAACACTATTTTTGTTCTCCCTAATCTGCACACAGTTTGGAACACGCTCCGTATCAGCCAGCTGCAAAGAGGATCCTCTTGAAAACAGCTTCACTCCCAAGCTCATCCTCCCCCAGAGGTTTTCAGGAGAGGATGCCCAGAAACTTGGGCAACTAAACCCAGATTAGCCACAGGCAAAGAACAAAATTAAATAAGAAGTTCAGCCACTCCATGCCTATTCCACATTCATACAGCAGGAGCAACCAGCTCTCTGTGACTTGTTCATGAGTATTACCTGACTAAAGCACTGCTGGGCTCAAGCTCTAGGAAGGGGGGCTGCCAGAAAAACCTCAGGGTAGTTCATTTAACATCAGTGTTGGTATAGGATATGGGAAAACTGCAGAATTACAGCTTAGGTTGGTTTCGTTCGGGGTTTTTTAAGCAGCACTGTGTGTTACTGAAAAAACAAGATGGGTTTTTCATGTCCCAAGACAAGACACAAAAGACAGCAGAGCTGCGGTGATGTGACACAAAGGAGCTGTCGGAGCAGGCAGGGATTTTAGCCCATCAAACTTGCTTGAGTTCATTAACACCTGGCTAACTTCTGCAGGTGAGCCACACGGGGAAGGAAAGAGCCCCTGCTGGCCTCAGCCTTCCCAAAAAAACCCAGCCCAGAGAACACCAGCAAGCAGCTGACCACACCCGAGCAGTTTTTTACACAGCAGAATAAGGTATCGCACATAAACCTCACCTGACACCTACGTAAGGAAAAGGCACAGCTTCCAGTAAGATCACACACAATCTTCTCACGGGTCACTTTTTAAGTCATGCACAGTTTAAAGTCATGCACGAGGCACTCACCACACAGAAAAGCTGAAGGTCTGAACGGACCTTTGAGTTTTGATCCCAATGACAGTATCAGAGAATTACACAATAGAGTCATAGAAAATCCTGAGTTGGAAGGGACCCACAAGGATCAGAGTTCAACTTCTGGCCGTGCACAGGACACCCCAAGTGCCACACCACGTGCCTGAGAGCATTGTCCAAACGCTCCTGGAGCTCTGGCAGCCTTGGGGCCGTGCCCATTCTCTGGGGAGCCTGTTCAGTGCCTGACCACCCTCTGGGAGAAGACATCCTGATATCCAACCTAAGCCTCCCCTGACACAACTCTAGCCATTCCCTCAACTCCTGTTGCTGGTCATCAGGGAGAAGAGATCAGCATCTGCCCCTCCACTTCCTCCCTCGTGAGGAAGCTGCAGACCAGGATGAAGCCTGTCCTCAGCCTCCTCCTGTCCAGGCTGAACAAGCCAAGTGACCTCAGCCACTCCTCTCATGGCTTCCCCTCTAGACCCTTGATCACTTCCATGGCCCTTCTTTGGACACTCTGCAATATCTTTATAACCTTCTTATATTGTGGCAACCAAAACTGCATACATTACTCAAGGTAAAATTTAACCTACATATTTGTATTCTTTTTAAATTCTAGTTTTGTATCTGCATTTTCATGCTCTGTTTACACCAATCGTCCCGAACCCAAGACTTGGGGTGGGGGGAGCATAATAAACAGCATTTCAAGCTCTGAGTTCTTTATTTCCATACTTGCCCTGACAGCGTGGTTTGTGCAGTCACAGGAGAAAGCTACAGACACTCAAAAACACCAACTGAGCCATTCAGGTACTAAAACTACTCTTCTCAAGAAGGGGACCTGTTCAAGGGAAGCTCAACAGTGCTTGACACCCCCTCCAAGGTGCTGACAGCAAGAGCAGAGAAAACCTGTCAATAAATCTTGCTCTTCACTTTATTTCACTGATACAATTAAGCCATTTGCAGAGCACAAGCTCAGTGCTTCAAATACCCTCTAGGTAAATATTTTCCATTCCAAACATGCCGCTGTTTGTACCATCTGTTGGGCTCTGTCTGCTCTCAGTCGCTTGATGTTAGTTAACACAGACAAGCTCTTTATTAAATTCCAGAAAGAGTAGCTTTGCTTCAACAAAAGCCTTTACTTTCAGAGGGCTTTTTTAATGCAGCTTCAGAGCCAAGACCTGACAAAATGCAGCAGCAGCGCCGAGAGGAAGCCGGGAGCGCAATACGGCTGCACAACCTTGCCACCAGTATCCAGCAGATGTCCTTGATCTTGTCCCGCTGCCGGCAGCGGGGAGCACCCAGGTACCTCCCGCAAGAGGTTTCCACCACAGCCTGGCTGTTCGGGCAAGTTCCTACAAGATAAGGCAGGGCAGGGATTCAGCAGGCAGTAGCTGACGCCCTGAAACCACCTGGGCTGTAGGATAAAGCCCAGACCTGGAATTAGCATCAGTGAAAGTGGAGCGAGCAAGCGCGCATTTAGCCAGGGATAAACGCACGCACACCTGCTGCCGGCGCAGAGCGAGGACAACCACGCTCCGCGTTCCTGCCTGGCAGCTCACCCAAATATCCCGAAACTGCACAGACCCTGTCACAGCAGCACCCCACGGGGCTCACCAAAGCATGGGCACAAATACACTGATACCAGGAATAGCGTGGCAGCAGGACCAGGGCACTGATTGTCCCCTGAGCTGGGCGTTGCTGCGGCACCTCCAGTCCTGGGGACAGTTTTGGGCCCTTCATAACAAGAACGATGCTGAGGGGCTGGAGCATGTCCAGAGAAGGGAACGGAGCTGGGGAAGGGTCTGGAGCACCAGGGACAGCTGAGGGGGTTCAGCCTAGAGAACAAGAGGCTCGGGGGAGAACTACTCGCTCTCCACACAGGAGGGGGCAGCCAGGTGGGATTCAAGCTCTGCTCCCAGGAGCAAGGGACAGGACAAGAGGAGACGGCCTCAAATTGCACCAGAGGAGGTTTAGTTTGGATATTAGGGAAAATTTCTTCCTTGAAAGGGTGGTCAGGCACTGGCACAGGCTGCCCAGGGCAGTGGTGGAGTCCCCATCCCTGGAGAGATTTAAAAGCCGTGTGGATGTGGCACTTGGGGACATGGGGCAGTGGTGGCCTTGGCAGTGCTGAGGGAATGGTCAGACTTCATCTTACAGGGCTCTTCCAACCTAAATGACTCTATATTGTTCAGCATAGGAAAGTCTTAGGAAACCAAAGTATTTCTTGCAGTATTAGTGAGGGGATGTTATTTGGGATAAAAGCCAGCATGCGTCAGGACCGGCGAAAGATGTCCTTGGCTCCACCACACTCCAGAAACTGCAAGTTTCCCCCTTAAATCACTAGCAGCTAACACACACACCCCTATTATCTCCAAAGGCAGAAGATAACAAATTATCTTTACACTACCTTTTTCTAAAGCGCCAACAAAGAATCAAAGGTTTCTTTCTTCCAGCAGGAATTACTCAGCAAGTCTGCATCTTCCCATCGCTGCTTCCAAGGAGTCCCTGAGGCTTCTCCAGCTCTTTCCTTCACGCATTCATGTACAGACATGCTCTGCTCACACCACCATGAACTATTTGAGAGGCATTTAAACACCCAAGCAGCCAGCTCAGGCTTTTGGGTAAGCATTTCCCCTTTCCCTGCTCTCCACACAGGCAGGGACCAGATCAGACATTTGCTCTTCAATCACCACCCGCTTCCGTGCACAGGGAACTGGGAAGTGATACTTCTCAAAATAGGAAGGCATAAAAAAGATCACAGAATTTTCTCAAAATAATACTACAAATAAGAGCCAAATCTAGCAGACTTATGGCCAAAGCTGAGTTTAGGTTCCCAGTCTGAGCAGCAATTCCATATGTCGTGTAGTTTTCGAGCATCTCCTGCAACATGAACCCATCCAAAAGCACGAGCCAGGTACAGATTCGAGCCAGGACTCTTGGGTCAGACAGGCAAAAGCATTAAACACACACAACCACACCTAAAATCTGCTTCTGCCCAGCACCTGGATGGGAGGGAGGGACCAGGCCACGCCTGTTTTTATTCCAACTAGCTGTCTGGGAAGTTCACAGGGGTTTGTACAATCCAGGTTGCTGTGACACTCCACAGCAGCTCAGCTTTACCACACACAAAAGCCATTTACACAGGTTTCAAGCCACTGTGCACCTCAACAAAGGCCTTAAGACAACTGCTGTGGTCTAGTGTATAAACAGACATTCACAGTATAATCTTCACCTCGGACCCATAGAAAGCCTCAGGGAGCAGCTACCAGTCCCTAAAAAGCCAGGGGCAGTAAAATACAGGTCTGAGCCCAGCTGGGTTTGCTCACTCTAACACAGCTTAATCCCTTTCTGACGCAGGAATAAGTTGCATTAGTGTAAGCAAGTTCATTCTGCACCTACCCCTGCCATGCTCTATTACTTTAACTCAATTAAAACAAGGTCTGCAGCACCCATGGGAATGATGCAGTTGACCATCCTCTGGTCACAAATGAAGCAGAGCCCCCCAAAAAATTAAGGTAATCTCCTGAGAAATTTAGGGCTGCTACATCCCTTTCATCTCCTTACATCCAATTCCAAGCATGGAAGGAAATTCTTGGCTGCGAGGGAGGTGAGGCCCTGGCACAGGCTACCCAGAGAAGCTGTGGCTGCCCCATTCCTGGAAGTGTTCCAGGCCAGGTTGGATGGGGCTTGGAGCAACCTGGGATAGCAGAAGGTGTCCCTGCCCATGGCACGGAGTGGAAAAGAGATGGTCTTTAAGGTCCCTTCCAAACCCAAATCATTCCATGATTCTGTAACAGAGGAAAGCAGGTATGAGCAGTAGCTTCTCAGTACTCAAATTCCTCTCATACCTTCACAGCAATCTGCAAAGAGAAAACAGCTGGAATGAAACATTTTCCCTTTCCCAGTGCATACAGCAAATATAACTATATAAATATACATTCTGTATTATGAATTCTTGTTTATATTTTAAAAAATAAATGTAAAATAAGAGGAGACAGAAACAAAAGAAGCAAAAGCCTTTGGTCTAGCTTTTTGCCTTTTTTTTTTTTTGCCTTAGCAGATTCTGTGAAAGTATGAATGGCATCTGAGTACTGGGAGGCGAATGCTCATTCAAAAAAACAACCCAGGTTTTTATATAAAAGAGCTGCAAAGAGTCAAGGAGAAGACCCGAGTGTATTACCTGCCTGTGCATCCCAGGAGAGGTAAAATCCCCTCCCCGCAATCCTTGCACAGCCCCAGCACCGCAGTTTTCCCTCAGGCTGCGTGGCAGCAGCAGCCCCGCTGCCCAAGCCTCACCTCCCCGGGCAGGCACAAGCTGTCCTCCGTCTGAATCCAGGGCAGAGCAGACGCCCTCGGCGCCAGAGCGACAGGAAAACCACGACAGATTGCTAAAGAGGATGGCATGTTGTTTATGGGTTGTGTTTCTAAAGTTTGGACATAACTGAGAAGCGATCAGTCTTAATTTATTGCTTGATTCTCCGGATTTCTACTCAACTTTGCCCTTAACTATACTCGCCAGGCAACTTTTTAGCTTACTCACTTGAATTCCTCCACGCACGCAAGGAAGTTTTAAACCTGCCACTTGTTCTGCAGCTCTCCAGACTGCCTGGTGCTAAAGCTTTTCTCCCAAATTTCTCGCTAAGGCAGCCACAGCAACAGAGAAGCAAAAAATATCCAGCCTTGAAGGGTGAGCAAGTTGCTCAGGTCCCTGTAAGTTGGATTCATCAACCTTTGTACCCCTACACCCTGAGGGTGCAGAGGCTGCCAGAACTACCCCAAACCAAGCCATGCACAGCCCAGCAGTGTCACACTGCTGCTTTCACCAAGTTTCCACCCACGCTGGACGAGGTCTCACAGGAGCTCAGGGGAGGAATGTGTGCACGGAGGTGATGGCACAGGAGGAAGACAAGAAACCTCAAAATAAATGGATTTGGAAAATTTCCTACAGCAATGTATCACCAAGGGTTTTCCTGCAAGAATATACTAAATTCATGGTAAGAATATTAATCTTGTTCATATTAGAATTTCTTTCCACTACAAAAATAAATCAGGCAAAGATATTCTTAGTCTGAACACCATAAAAGTGACTTTATCCGGACTTATTTTTGAATGTATATTTAAGGGACGAGAACAGAATTCTTCTGCCAACAAAGACAGGTATTAACCTAAGAGAATCTATTTAGTTTCAGACTTCTTAACCAGACAAGATTTTACCCAAGTGCACGCACACTGTCCTTTACCCTGTTGCGAAAGGAACAAAAGAAGAGGAAATGACTAATCAAAGCAGCAGCACATTAATATATTTTGGTATGTGGAAAGGGAAAATTGTAGCTGGTATTTTTAACATTCCCAACAGGAGAACGCAGGGCCATGCATACACGAGCCGCCATGGAGGCTCAGCAGCTCCCAGGAGGGGAAAATAAAAAAAAAAAGAGGAAAAAAAGTGAAGTTGTGTCCTGAAGAGGAGTTCTGTATTTTCCATTTCCCAGCACGAGCTCTGCTGGAAGGAGAGCCTGGAAAGGAGGCATGGCTGGGGCCAGCAGCAATGCCTGAGTGATAACAGGTGCACTTTGCCTGAACTGTAGGGAAAATCCAGCCTGGAGAGGTGTTCTGGAGGGAAAAGGTGAGAGTTTCTTGGAGCACTGCCACCAGCAAACACTCCTGTAAATCCCACTGCCACCCTGCTCTGCTGGGTGCCCTCATCCACAAGCTGATAAGAGATAGGGGAAGAAAAGTGTCTCTGTGCCCCAGGTGGCACCCAGCAAGTCACAGCTCACCCACGTGCCATCCATCCCACACCATCCCAAGCTTAATTCCCCCTCAAAGCTCTCCATTCCCTGCACGAGCAAAGCACAGCACCTTCACATCTTTCCTTGCAGTTATTTTGTCACTGAACCCACACGAGCCAAGCCACTGATGTCCCTGTTCAACTGGATTTAACAACTGGTTTTTAATCCCACGCTCCCCCCCACAGCGAAGTTCTTTGGGGCAGCCACGGTAAAAGGCTCGCTCAGAGCAACAGGGCAGGAGCCCGACTACTGTGATAAACCCAAAATTAGAGCTTCCAAACCCCTTCCTAAAAGGGATCAAAACCAATCAATCCAGCAACAGCCCCGCACGGTCATTTGTGCAGCGGGATGGCACGGCACAAAAGCTTTGCTCGCTCAGGAAGAGGAGCTGGACCGCTGCCTGTCTGTCCGGCTCCAATTGTTCCCACACTTCATAATTAAGGGCTACAATTCACCCTTTTTCCAATGCCAAACCCCAAAAGGCTCATAACAAAACCATTCTAAATACTAAATGGGAAGCTACTGCTGAACCGACTGTAATCGTTCAGATTCCCTCCCCTTGCTGCAACACTGCTGGACGCAGGGAGACACAGAGAAACTAATATTTAATGTTCTTGCAGAGGGATTTGTGCTCAGCCACCCCGTAACACGGCCAGAAGCCTGAAGCTTAAGCAGGTCTTTACCCTGGTATCGCAAAATGACAACCCCGGTCATTCCAGCAACAAGATTTTCCCATTATTTCTGTTCAGTGTGCTGTTCCACACAGCTATACAAAGAGGTTGGACCACTGACAAGAAAAAAAGCTTCGTTAACCTCTCAGTGACTCGACAATCCTATTGTTGAGCAGCAATGGACAAAAGGAGAAGCTGGCAGCAGACGGATGCTCTCATCTATCCGAATTCCTAGAGGAAAATGAAATTGATCTGCGCTGGGAACAGGCTGCAAGGCAGAGGGGAGTTGTTAGCTCAGACAGAAATCAAAACTTCAGTGATTGTGAATCATATCAGATCTAGATGCTTTCATGTGGTTTCTTCTAACTACCTGGAGTCTCAAGATATTATTTATTGCACACATTATGTCTAAGCAGTTGAGTGATTTCAGTTGTCTCTAAAGAGAAAACGTGCAATTGCCGTATCAAAATTACTGTCAACGTGATGTAGCTAAATGAGAGCATCGAAAGGCAGCAAGCGAAATAAAATTGCTGTACCCCATCATCAGGATGAGTCTCGATAATTCTTCAGCTGCAAAGGGAGAGAAATCAACAGGGAAGATCTTTCTCCTTTGTCACCACACACAATACAATAAAAGAATGGGGAAAAAAGTATCCATCAGTTAAACAATCTAAGTGCACAGAGTGATAATAAATTCTCAAATATGCCAAGAGTTTAAAACTCAGGGGTGCGCAGTTAGTTTCTCAACCCTGAGATTTCAAAAGGGCAGCTTCAGTTTAGGCTGGATGACAGGGGAAACAGAGACTCAGCATAGAGAAGTCAAAGTTCCTGTAAGTTGACAGAGGCATCAAAAATGAAATTATCACCAGTATGCACAGCACAACTACGAAACTATAATTTAGGGAGCACTACGAGCCTGGAAGTGCCTCCTCTTCAGCCTACGCGGCCAGGTAAGCACTGCATCAGCAGGTCTATTTTTGCTTTTAATACTCTACACCACAGTCGTGGCTCAGAAAGACACAAAAACACCGGAAAATCCAAACAGCCAGGCTTGAGCAGGCATTACTTGCTACCCTCCCTTCCCCTGTGCACAAACAGCTCTGCTGCCCTGAACTGCACCCAAGGAACAGGACCCTGCCCCGCAGTTCAGGCTTCCTCCGCTCCCACCTTGCAGGGAGGGGTTGAAGCCAGAGGACAATGCTGGCGTGGGAACAAATGGGCAGCAACGGGCCTTGGCTGCATTTTGGCTGCAAGTCGGGAAAACGCTCACAATCCTCAATCCAGCGAGGTGCTCAGTGCCGTAATGGTCAGTCTGCAGCCTCTGTACGCAGCACGGGCACTGTATTTTATTTCACTCTTTTGCTGGTAGCAATCAATGAGTTTTAATCCATAGTCACGTTAGGAACGACATCTCCAAAGAGGGTTGGATTTTATTTCAACTGTGCATTAAATTTTAAATAATTTGCCAGGTTAAAGCATTGTTCACATTCTATTTACAAACCCTCTTAACACAGGGAACGTTTAGAGGTATGCTCAGGACTGAATTTGGACCACAGAAAGTTCTGCTGGTGATGGGCTTCCTACAACACTGACATTTTGACTTTCTGCTCCAGCAGAAATTTGCACCAGCTGAAGGCTGAACAAACTTCCATCATGAAAACTTCCACAGTAGATACGAATTAGTTTGACTGCTCCATAGCAAAGCTGCCTTTCAGCATTCACCCTAGAGCATGCTATCATGCAGGCATAAAGACAGCACTTCTATATCCAAGCCAGATCCCTCATGCTGTAGGACATGGTGCTGTTAATACTCTTAGAAATAAAGTTTCAAAATGGTTTATGAACAAAAGAGGCTTTAGAAGCAATCCCTGCAGCACTGGCACCATACAAGTTACACCAGTGCATTTCAAAGTATAAATTGCATCATGAGCTGGAACTTCTAACTCTATTTAAAAGCACAACATGAAGTTTTAGAAATTGCTGCTGAACTGTGGTCGTTTCCCTGCTGAGGCAGGTGAAGTGTTAAGGTCTTTCTCTGCTCTCCTTCGAGACACTGCAGGTATCTCATTTATTGAGGGCAGCACTAAGAGCTCACCTCATCATCCATCCAAAACACCTCCTGCACTACAACAAGAATTTCACTGGCTACAGCTCCGCTGAGATGCCATCCTTTCAGCTTCCACATCAAGGAGATGTGCTCCTGAACAGCAGCACCACACATTCCTCCCCACAAGGCTTCTTTTCACCTTGTTAACCTCTCTGTGCTTCATTGACCAGTTTGCTGAAGGCACTCACAGCTGAAGAAATGATACGCAGCTGGTGTCACCTCGTGGTGTCATCACCCAGATCCTTTAGGCTCTGGCAGGCAGCTTAAGGAGGTCACATGTTCTTAGGAATCAGTGCAGTGTTTCAGCAGACCCCAAGGCAATATTTGCATCTTAAAACACCCAGAGTAGGGGACCAACCTTCCATCCAGCAGCAGGGTAAAGCACAGACTTGTTTAACGCTTGAATCACACCTGAGCCACATGGTGAAGGAGCTTTCTCTTACCACCTTCCTCATGCAGCTGTTGATGCCCCAGGTGAGGGATGCTGAGGGCTGCTAATGTTTCTCTGAGCAGCAGCAGCCCAGGGGATACTGCAACACTCCTTACTGGTCCCAGTTCCACCGTCCAGTTCACTGCATAACCCCACATACAGCGCAACTTCGAGAGCTGGGCAACGCCACACAAGAACCCCACAAAGGACGTGTTCAAAGCACATCTCTAAAGGGTTCCTGGCTCTTCCCACTTGTGACCATAAGGACCAAGACTGCAGGAGTTTCCTAAAGGAACTGGAAACAGTGAAGTGCGTATTTGAAGAGTTTCGAGTTCAAGTCAAGAACCCAACACTCCTGAGTTCTGCCCCCAGAACGGCCTCCTAACACAAGCACACACACCCGCCCCAACGCGCTCAGCACTGATCTGAACTCAAGAACATGCCAGGTTGTTAAAAAGGCCTAAAAATGCTCAGCAACAGAAATGCAGAGTAATTGAGGTCATTTCTCTCACGCTTCTCTGGGTTCTCACTCTCTTTGCTTTGCTGCCCCACAATCTGCTCCTTCTTTGGCGTGCAGAAATTGAACAAACACTTCACTGCAACCACACAAATCTAAACTTATTTGCCTCCAACTTAAGTTACATCTCAAACTATTACTCCAGTAGCCTGTAATGCCAAGCAGGGATTAAAAAAATCTACTTAGAAATAGGTACACCAGACCTGAAGCCAAAAAAATTCTTCTTCTGGCACACAAACAGCATAGAAAAAGAGGTAGAAACTTGGAGATGGAGGGCAGGGGGCCGAAAAAGGCAGGATTGTAATGGAAACATCTGATCAAGAATTTTCACAAGCCTTTAAAACTTCTGAAACCCAACCCCTTCGCCAGCACTTCTCACATGCCTCAGACTGCAGACCATGTTATGCAAGTTCTAATTGTGCCTCCAGAACCCTCCCTCCCACCCACGGGCTCTGCACCTCAGCGAATCCCTGTGCGGAAGTACACTGAGGCAGAGAAGAACCCTCCCACACCTGGCCTGGGGTGCTGTCACCTGTGCAGAGAAAGCCTGGCCTTGTTGGGCATCTTGAACCAGGCCCCAAACCCTTAAAAGCTGCTAAAAAACCCTCTGGTTTCACGTACACACACCAAGCTATAAAGGTTCACTAAATTTAGCACGCAACCCAATCCTAGCGGCAGTGTAGCACAGGCTGAAGATATGGAAGTGACCTTAGGTGAAGGTAACAAGGAAAAACTGTCAGTACTCCCACTGAGCTGCCGTGGGAAAGCCCAGAGAACCCAATAAAATCCTAACAAAATCTCCATAAATCCTCCGGGCAGCTTGGTGGTTTCCAAGGCTTTGAGATGCCACCTCCGCCTCTCTTCTGGACAATGCTGCTCATTGTCCACGCTTAGGACAGGGTTGGGAGGAACCTTCCCAGCACACTTCAGGGCAAACAATTCTGCATGAGCTTGGAGAAGTGAAGGTTCATGGACCTCTACCACCACTGCTGTAAACACAAAACCAGGCAGCATGAAGAGAAAAAGCAGCACAGTCCTTTGTCCTTCGATCACGGCTGGAGCCACACATGCTGCCAACAGGTGTTGAACCAAGCAAAGGTCAGTAGGTGTGACAGGAGATACAGCACTGACCTGTAAACTCCATTTTCTGCCAGCTCCCAGCACCACACCCCCTGAGAACTGCAGACACTGCCCGCTCCAAGGACAGGACACACAGAGTCTCTCTGGAGAACAGCAAGTTAAAGGAGGCAAAAGAGTTCCAACCTAGTCCTGGGGGAAAGGGCCCTTCCCGGCACAGCACTCTGAACTCCCATCACTTCCCAGATCTGAAAATGCCCTGTGAAAGATCCAGTGGGTATGAGCTGCTGTAGCCATGGTGATGCTCTCAGGTACACCTGGAGCTGAAGCAGAGAGGAGCAGCAGAGACGCTGCAGCTGCTTTCACATACCTGCTTTTAGGTCCTCACACAGCGTTAAAGGCAATACCTACGTGAAAGCCAAGCTGGGATGTCCACATGCAACATTAAGTGATGATTTAGTGGGCAAAGCAGCGCCAAACACCATGACAGCCTTTCAAACCAGTTTGGGAGGCAAGAAGCAACATCACTTTCTGGGGCCAGGCTTGGCCTCCCACCCACAACACAGAGGAGACCCTAAAAGGAAGGGACACGTGGGAACAGTCCTGGCTGCTGCAGGAAAGCAGTTCCACGTCCTATCACAGAATGGTTTGGGTTGGAAGAGACCTTAAAGATCATTGCATTCCAAGCCCCTGCCACGGGCAGGGACACCTCCCACTATCCCAGGGTGCTCCAAGCCCCATCCAACCTGGCCTTGGACACTTCCAGGGATGGGGCAGCCACAGCTTCTCTGGGCACCCAGTGTCAGGGCCTCACCACCCTCACAGGGAAGAATTCCTTCCTAATACCTAATCTAAATCTCTCTTCTCTTCGTTTAAATCCATTCCCCCTTGTCCTGTCACTATCTGACAATGCAGCTCGCCCACCAGCTGACTGCCAGGGGTTCAGGTCACAAATGGGACCAAGAAAAAGGCACTACCAGCTGCTCTGCTGGTGACCTCCTGGCATCTTCACCTGCAGGTGCTTGGCCTCTGCTCTCTCTTCTGTAAAATGGGCAGCTAAGTGCCATGCCAGAGCCTGGCAGCCGCACAGGGCAGGTGCTGATGGAGAAACATCCATGTGAGCCAAATGCAAGACATCAGCTTAAACACTCCTGCCACCCAGCACTTCCCACCCAAGGCCTGGGAACCATTCACTTCCTCCAATAAATCGGACTTTTCAATCTGTTGTCATCAAGTGTAGACTTTCCAACTTAAAACCCCACAGCAAATAGGCTGGGAAAGAAAACTAGTCATGGCTAGTGGTCAGATCTATCCAGTAACAATAAAATTAGGAGCTGACTGATACTACAGGCTTTCTTATGAGTCAGTCACGATCCAGCCCAATCCCGGCGAGCTCCCCGAAGAGCTGCACCTTGTGCAATACCTTAGTCATCATCTTCCTTGACAGCTACGCACTTACAAACAGATTATGAGTCCACTCACATTTTCCCATCAAAATTTTCCCCTCTGCCCTACTACAAGCAGGACAAAGCAGAGTGGTGCCAGCCTAGGAGTGGGCAGCTTGTCCCTTGCATGGGAGAAGATAAAGCTTTTATCTCCCAGACTCAACAACTTCCTTCCTCTGTGGCAGCAGGCGGACAAAAGACACCTTTTCACACCACAGGCAGGAACGAGATGTACTAAAATTTGTCACAACCCTGAAATAAAATACTTTGCTTACCGTTTGCAGTCCATACAGGAGAGTGTAAAACAGAATTAAGCCAGCATTTCTTCTACAAGGAACTCGCAGGGTGGGATTTGGAAGCAAAAGAATAAGGAGCCCAAAATGACTTGGGTTGAGTTTATATTACTCTGGCAGCTAAGCAAAAGTTGATAACATTGGACTGAGGTATTTCCCCTCTGCAGGATGCGAGCTGGATTGTTTTTGGAAGCACCACGAATCAGGGGCATAAATATACCAGGCTGTAAGAGCCTTTGACACCCGCGTAATTCTGAACTCCAGCTTGATTTTCCCTGGGTCATTCAACACATGCTCAGCGAGCTGGACACCAGACAGGCAGGCTGAGAAGGTCAGCTATTCAATTAATAGGTGTGATCCCAAAACCAGAACTTGTGTTTTGCTGGATAACATCACCACGCCTCTTCCCAGAGAAAAAGAGCCTTCCCTAATGCTCCATTAGTCATTCAGCTACAACTTGAAGGAAAACAGGAGTTTTGCTCTATTTCCTCAACTTCACAGCATAAAAAGCTTCCTGCAGCAGGGGAGCTGCGATGCAGCAGCTCCAGCAGAGCAGTGATTTGCAGGATTGCCTGGCAGATCCAGACAGGAAAGCCAGGCAGCGGGATCAGCCAGAAGGAAGAGTGTCCAATGGAAAAAGAGAAAAAAACCCTGCAAGAAGAGCTGTTCCCCATGCTTTACTACCACTGAAAATCCTGCACACCTGACAGCGACCACAGCAAAGAGCTGTAAATGCAAGCAGAGGACAACACTATTTGTAATAGGGATTATGAGTGCAAGAAAATGAGTAGCTTGTCCACATGACTGATTTACAGGCACTTTCTCCAAGTTACAACGCAGCCCCAGTGATGCAGAAGCGAAGGTGAGCTTTACTTTGAAACAGAAAAAAAATGCAATTCCTTTAAACAAATCTTCATGGGAAGAAAAGGAGAAGAAACTACTTTTACTTCTCTTCAGTAACAGCAAGTTAGAGCTGTGGATTTTGGTAAGCAGGGTGGCCACACAGCACTAACAAAAACAGGGAACATTGCAGAAAAGGAGGAGGAGAGCTGCAAAGAAGCAACTTTCTTGATTACCCCACAAACCTTACAGCGCCTGCCCCTCTCCCCTCCCTCCCACCCCACACTCACTGCACAGCAAAACTCAAGGCTTGAAGCACCCAAACTGCTTCTTTGTATTGTATAGTGGCAAGGAGATAATGATCTTTATTTGTGCTAGTCAGATTGTTTCCAGAGTTTTCATGTGCACACGTGAAACAGACACCATTCCTCTTTCTCCCTGTTTTCTACAGTATCTAAGAGACTTAAAAAAAAAAACCCTCACCTCTAAATTGGAAGCATTAAAAAGGATCATGAGATTTGCATTCTTTAGCACCTCAGATTAGAGTTTCCACTGCCATGACTTCCCCTTCCAACTCCCCACCAAGCTTCAATTAAAGAATCCTCATATTTGAGTGGACTTTGGCATTTCTTGTACCAAGACACTGGAGCATCCAGGCCGACAAGATGGCCAAGGCAGCAGAATTTATACACTCCCAGGAGATCCCTGTTTAATTTTGCTGTAGGGAGAGATCCTGCACCAAGCCTGCCCTCTGCCCAGGACCTATATTTAGGGAATGAGCTGACCCGACAGTGCCCTCGTAAGCTCATTTATCGAGATTCACTTATTCATTCTAATATAATCTAATTAGATGCAGCAGACCTGTACACAGGCATGGCAGTGACCAGGAGAGGACGAGTTCAAACACAGGGAACCCAGCCCAGGTGCTACTTCGTTCTCACACAGAGAGGAAAATACCCCTTGCAGAGGAATGGCAGGAATTGCAGATGCCTGGGCACTCTCAGAGCAGTACCTGGATCCACTCTGCTTCTTCCCTCCACCAGGTAAAGAACAATTCCTCAACTGGAAGCAGCAGCAGCAGAGTCCAGATCAATATATGGTGTTTATCAATGCAAAGGCTGCTGCTCCTGCTCTGAAATCACTGGAAATGGGGGCAAAAAAAAAAAGCAGGAATCAGTCTCTCCGGCAGCGTCCACGCCAGCAGGCACAGATGCGTTCCCAAACTGCAGACCACAGGCATCAGCCTGGAAAAAGTGCCAAAGAGTCCACATTGTAAGAAAATACTTTAAAGGCGCCATTCTGGCAAGAAATAGGAAGTTTTCAAAGCTCCCAAGTACCCTCTCTCCTGCCACCAGCTGTAGTTCAGGCATGCGAACAGGAAGAAGCTTTTACATTTCTAAAAACATAAATAAATACTTCTTTTTTTTCTTTAAGTCCCCATGTGTTTCATTTGCTTGGACATCTTGTATAACGACGAGAGGAGAAGCAGATTCCTAGGAGTCATGGGCTGGTAATTCTCCAATTTATCATCTCCATAGTTTATGCACAGTCATTAACAAGAAGTGATTTGTCTGGGACAGATTTAGCCCAGCAACTCCCTGTCTCGTTAGCCTGAACCAATCACCCGAGGAATGTCAAAAAGTTTGTGAGCTTAGTGCAGCAATCAGCCCCCTCCAAAATATTCTTACTTTTAAAAATAGTCCAATCCTGCTGCTTTGCCAGTGCAGAGCAGGAAGTTTAAGAGCTAAACACAGATGCATAAAATTCCCTTTGTATTAAAAAGACTCTGATGGGTAAAGGCAAAAGGTTGTCAATGACAAGGAAATCCTGAGAATATCGATAAGAGAACAACAGAAGGAGACTGAAAGACTCTGACTTGTTTAACCTATGAAAACAAGGGGTCAAGAGGGGAGCCGATTGCTCTAATTACATCAGGGAGGGAAAACAATCATTTAAACCAAATGGAAACACTAGAACCAAAAACAGATTACACAAACAAGCCACAAACACCGTGAGGATGGGAATTCAGCAACTGCTCGAGACTTCAAGGAGGTTCTCCAACAGCTCTCCCACGGAGATGAGGAAAGAATAAACTGATCAAGTTTCACCTTGGAAGTAAGTTGTGTTATGAAAGGCATCCACAGCACGGATGGGTGCTAAAAACAGGGAAACTAAACTTGATTTGGGTTGCTGCCACAGCTTTTGGAGTGAAGAGCGGGATGAAGAATTACCTCCTCCTGCCACTCTGCCTTCTGCTTCCTCCCCATCCCTCCGGGACAGCACAGGGGGCATGCACACTATTTACTCAGGCACGTCACTGGGGCATGACCAGGGAACTAAACTTGGGAGCTGAAGCCTCACAAAGTCAATGGTGAGAAGTGGGTGCCTTGGCAGCAGCAGGGGAAAGGGATTAGGAGCAACCAAGTTTGATGCTTAAAATAAAACGCATGTCCTCTCCCCCGTGCCCTCACGCTTAAGGGTCTTGGGTGCAGCTTAAACACAGACCTGGCCATCACCTCTGAAATTCACAGGGAATTCCAGTTCCTAAGGGATTTTTTTAGCCCTGGGTTTACAGCGCCCAGGGTCAAGAATGATCAGACATTTTTGAGCCATAACCACCAAATTTCCAACAGCAAGAGCAGATGACGCAAACGAAAGCTGTTACCGAGCTAACCAAGCAACACCACAGCTTTACACAGGCTTGAGCAAGTCTTTCCCTTTTCTTCAAGGGGTGTCAAAAACAAAGCAGTCATCAGGTCTGTAATAGGGATTTTGTGACAGTGGGGGATAAAGGATCAAATAAAAATCTCATTGTGTCCTTCAGATCCCACTGCTGCTATTTCTGAGAGCAGAAAGCATCTTCTTGAGAGCAGCTAGAAAAGGGAGGTGGTAGGGAAAAAAAACCTACCAAAAAAGGTATTTGGTAATAACTCTACCAGAGAATTAGTGTTTCTCTCCAATCCCCAACCTTTCGCTGCTGCAGTTACACACAAAAGTTATTTTAATCACAGTATGCAGAAAGCAGCATCAGCATATGAGGCAAGAGAAAAAATATGTGGTAAAGCGAGTTGCATGGCCTGTTCGCGGGCAGAAATTACAGCGCAGTTACAGGCAAGAGGTCCACGAGGCAGAGAAACGCTTCCAACCCAAGCCAAACAGGAGGACGATAGTGATCCACCGAGAGAAAAGGCAAGGAAAAATATCTGAAAGGAGGCAGAACATGGGAACTGAATCGCTTCTCAACTTTTGCAGCAATCAGTTCGGACTGCCCAGCGAGAGATTTCTGCCTTGTCATAGGTAAAGAGATGTCAAATGGAATAGTTATGTCAACTAAATACCATTTGTGTTGGTGGACAGAGGCAGCAACGGCAACACTAAAGGAATGGGGGGGGCGGAAAGGGAGAATTTTAAACAGAAAAGAGCTACAGCAGGGTATCAGCTCAGCTCCTCTTCCACAAAGAGAGAAAGGATCTTTGAGGTTTTCTAACAGTGACCTCAAAATACACAGCACAGCCTTTGGGGGAGGCGTGGGGGAAGAAAGGTTATAAAACGACAAACCTAAAGCACACGGGTGGATGCACATCACTAGAGAGCAGAACTTGTCACTGTCTAATGCAGAAAAGATGCTAAGCTACGTTATTCTTAATAACCACCTACTCAATTAAAATACTTCATCAATTGAAGACAGCCGGGTACGAAAGATGTAGCCTCGCCACCTTAACTCCTCTTTCCTTCCCAATAACTTGCACGCTGGAAGAAGGAAGCAAGCTGTGAATAAAGGGAGAGGTGATGGGGGCATTAACACCTCCAGGGCTAAGAGAGCTGCACACAACCCGTACCGGGGCCGTACCAAAGCGCACAGGCAACCTCAAAAATAAAACATCGCTGACAACATCACCTACGAAGGCGGAGAGCAGCATTTGCGAGCATTCGACACCAGGACAGGCACCCAAGCCGGGCCAGACCGCGGTAATGAAGCGCAATGCTCATTAAAGCTCGTACGGCCACCCGGGCGCTGCAGCCCCCGCCTCTCGCCAAACCTCACCCGGGGCTCCGACAACCACGGGGAACGCTCCGAAATCACATTTCGGGCGTCCCTTCTCGCCCAGCCGCCCCTCGGCGGGCGGTTTAACGCAGCAGGCTCCGGGAACACTGCGGACACGGCGTGTTTGCCCCGCTTCAGCCGGCTCCGGGCAGATGCGCTCGGGAAGCACCGGAGCCCCGCGGGAGCCGCGCCGGAGCCCCCCCGAACCCCGCCGCCCCCACGGCAGCGG
>VZTD01003380.1:61991-86084 GCA_013397725.1 Rhagologus leucostigma | reverse complement strand
CCGTGCGCTGGGGGATCGCCCCCCGAGTCCCCACGTGGGGATCCCTCGCCTGGTCCTGAGGTTCACCCACCCAGAGTCCCGCCACGTGGGGATCCCCAGGGATCACCCACCCAGAGTCCCGCCACCTGGGGATCCCCAGGGATCACCCACCCAGACATTTCCCACACGGGGATCCCAGGGATCACCCACCCAGACTTCCCCCACGCGGGGTTCCCACCACCCCGAAGCTCCCCCATGCAGCAATGCCTCACCTATTCCTGAGGATCACCCACCTAGACTTCCGCCAGGCGGGGATCCCCAGGGATCTCCCTACCCCACCCACGGACAGGGATCACCCACCCAGACCTCCTGCACGCAGGGATCCTCCCACCCAGGTTTCCCACACGCAGGGAACACAGGTACGTCCACCCAAACCCCACCCACGCGTGGGAATCACCTCCCGCACGCAGGTCTCCCCAGGGATCTCCTCACCCGTGTGTGGGGACCATTCTCCCCAGACCTGCCCGATGCAGGGATCCCACTGCCCACACCCACCAGGCAGAGGGATCACTCATCCAGACCCCCACCCTCCCTAATTAGCACCCCCAGTTCCAGCCAGTTCCCACCATATCCCTCTCCACCCCCCTCCCCAGGCAGGGTGGGCAGGTGTGAGGATCCCAGGGGCCCAAGGCAAGCAGGCAGAGCACATCCCAAGGCTTCCTCCAGGACATGAAGGAGACCAGACACCTCCTCATGACCACGAATAGAGCTTGTCCTTCAATTTCCCTTAAATGTCTTAAAACTGCCTCGCAGCCCTGCCTGCAGCATAGACATACCAGGGACTCATTCAGTGACATCCCAGCAGTCTGCAGAGTCTGCAGGGAGGGAGATTAACTGGATTTTTTCAGCTCTGACTTCTTAGAGCCCCGAGTTCTTTTTGCCTCTGACGTGGATCCTTCTCAAAGTGCTCACAGGGCAGATTGCTTTCTCCTGCCTGAGCTCAGCAGCTGACCACAGATCTGTGGGTACCCACGGGGATGGAAACTGATGCTCTGTCAGTGACTTGGGGACAGCGAAACAGCCCAAGAAGCCACCGAGGGCACCCGTCCAGCTCCGTTGCTGGGGGACTGACATTAACTCTCAGCTTCCCGGAATCCCAAACATTCCGGAGAAAACACAAGAAAAGGCGCCTTTTTTGGCTCAGCAGGACAGCTGAGCCAGCGGTGGCTGCGGGGAAGTTCTGATGCCGGTCAGGTATCCCAAGTGTCCGGTTGCAGCCGGGAGGCAGCCGGCAAAAAGGAGTTATCCCAGCGCAGCAGAGAGGCTGGCATCACCCCAGGGCTTTGCACGCACCCTCCCATCATTTCTGCAGACCTCTGGCAATGAGGAGCCTGGCTTGACTTCCTCTGTTGCTCAGAGCAAGCCGTTTGTTTATTTGTCCCAAAGCATCTTTGAGAAATCAACCGCTCCACAGCACTCGGTATCAAAGAAGGATTTGCGTGGAGCTGCGGGGAGAGCTCAGCATTCCCCTCTTGGCCAGCCACGCGTGTCACTCAGCTGCAGGCCACCGCCACATGCCCAAACCATCCGGAGCGAACAAAGGCAGCGGCATGAGGCGGATGCTGGCGGAAGCTGTGCCTTTGCCTGGGAGGTGAAACGGGCCCGGAGGCGAGGCCTCGCTGGCGGGGTGGCCACGGGGGTGTGGAGGCGGCTGGACACTTGGAATGTGTGACCGGCCATCAGCTGGCCAGGCAGCGTTTTGCTGCTTCATCCTGGAGCTTCCCTGGCTCAGCACATCCCGGCCGGTCACTCCACTCTTGCAGGAGCGCTGCGGAGAGCAGCACATGATCCAGCCAAAGGCAGCATCCCCACCCCGCGCTTCCGAGGTGAAAATTGAAGGCCAAATACTCCTAATATTAACCATTCCAGGAGTGGTTGTGGCAGGGTTCAGCAGCAGCAGATTCTGCAGATGTTTAATTGCTTTTGTCCACAGGAGAGCTTTCCAGCTGGCATCAGAAGCAAATCGCCGCTTCTCAGGAATGGGAACAGATTTGCTGCCTCACGGACAGTGGGGTGGGGATCCTGCTAACAGAGACAAAAACACTGGAGCCACGAGCCTGGGAAGGGCGTTGGAGGGACAGGGCTGCCGTCCTGCCAGGAGTGGAGCCACAGTGGCAGAGCAGAGAGTGCAAATCCAGCTGCTACAGCTACAGGAGGGACAGGCACCGACCTCTGCACTCTGTGACCAGTGACAGGACCCAAGGGAACGGCTGGAGCTGTGTCAGGGGAGGTTTAGGCTGGATATCAGGAAAAGGTCCTTCCCCCAGAGGGTGCTGGGCACTGCCCAGGCTCCCCAGGGAATGGGCACGGCCCGAGGCTGCCAGAGCTCCAGGAGCATTTGGACACCGCTCTCAGGGATGCACAGGGTGGGGTTGTTGGGGTGTCTGTGCAGGGCCAGGAGTCAGACTCATGATCCTTATGTGTCCCTTCCAGCTCAGGATATTCTCTGATTCTATGATTCAGAACTTTCTCCTCTTCCTCTTGCCGGATTCAGAGTTGATTTCTTGCTGGGTGGTCACTGCTTGCTCCGAAGGATTTCAGCTGAGAACATTCCACTTCCTACCAGCTCAGAAATCTCCGGTTCTTCACATCTTAAAGATTTGCCACAACACCACAGCATAAAGGACCTGAAAATGCTTTTAAATCCCATGTCAGATACCATTACCTGAAACGCAAGGCAATAAACTATCTAAGTTGTGTGGATTGGGAAACCTGGTGGAAAAGCTCACCAGAGAGCCACCGCTGTGCCGAGCAGCCAGGCAGGCTAATGGGGCTGAATGTCCCGACTGCAGGGAGGGAATAATGCAAACAGCCACTGAAATCCCACTCCCATTAGGCAGCCACTCATGGGGAAAAAGAAAAGGTTTTAAAATGCCGCAGGAGCCCCAAGTCATTAGTTTTGTCAGGAATTTTGCTTTCTCAGATCACAGGGAAAAAGGCTTCAGATCTGTGGATTCAGAGGAAGCCCGAGAGAAAGGCAAGCTATGCACTGAGCAGGGCTGTGAGTCGTGGGGGCTGATTATTGTTAATTTAGCATTTTATATAAGAACGTGAGAGATCCTTATTAATGGCAGGAACAAATGCCCTGCATGTTTCAACACCTCACTGAATCCAGCTAGGAAAAAAAAAAAAAAAGACCAAATGCTGGATTTTCTCTCCCTCTTTATTTGCATTAAAATTTTTCATACTGTTTATAAGCATGAATCCCTACAATTGACAGGAAGTGGAAATTAATAGATTATATGCACACATGCCAAAAACCATTTCAGCTGCTGCTAAAGAAGGTCACAAAAACGACTACAATTTTCTTCTCAGAGTAGTCAGCTACGAGTAACTCCATTGTGGAAACTTGAGCTACATGGAAAAAGACGTTTGATCCAATTCAACTGTAAGGGAATAAAAATAAATCTGTCCTAAGCAGCATCTGTCAGCAGAAATGACACTGGAAACTCTTGCAAGAAGAGTAAAAGCTCATAATAAAAACCAAGAATCTAAACCATGACATTGTATGTGAGCAGGATGAAAATCCATCAGGCTACTACCAGCCTCCGCATAATCCCCACACTATCACAATGCAGATATGCTCTTAATTAAATTGAGATGGTCACATTTTGTACTGCTGGAAATCCAGCTAATTAAGGGAATTGTTAGAAACTGTTTCAGAGCTCAACTGGAAAAAAAAATTATTTATAAACTACATTCACCTTCCATTTCTGGATTTCAACATTGTGACAGAGCACTGAAAAGCCCAAAACTGGGTTTAAAACTGTACTGTTAAATTTTATCACATTCACAATATGACCAACTATGAGCAGCACAATTAGAGACACCCAGACAGCTCAGTACCCGTCTCAGTGACTTGACATCTTCAGAGTGATCACACTTAAATCATGATTTCTGCCAGTTTCCCTTGAGGCTCCTCAGTGCCCACCTCCCAGCACAGCCTGACACCAGTCACTCCCAGTTTTCACATTTGCAAAGTGAAACAGAAATCGCAATGGGAAAACCCCTCTCCCGCCCTCCCCAGGCTGCTGTTCCTGTACCAGACACCCAAGCCACACTTGCCCACTCCTGAAACTCTCTGGTTTATACCCAATTTAGCAGCAGGAATTGCTGCCTGATGCTGTAAGTGCTACATCCCACCCAGCTGTCCTGACCTGTACAGCTCCTGGCCATGCCACAGCCCCCGTAAATCCCCCAGGACAGAGCCCTCCTGACTGTCCTGTGTACTCACACATGCCAGCAGAACAAAACAAGCACCTAAATCCCTGCAAGATCAAGGCCTGCCATCACTCTGAATAATCCCTACTCAGTTTCAAGACAATTATTATTCCTACACCTGCATCGCATGGTTTTAATTATCTTTTTTCCCAAAAAAAGTTCAGTTTTGACCAAAAAGCAACAGCTTTAGCTGGAAGCACTCACTGTAAAGGAAAATTTATTTGCTGTGACTCCAGCAAGTCATCAGGTCTGGGCCACAGAGGTGGAATTTAATTTCTAATCTGGAGATCTCAAGCCTTTGGTATCAGATAGAGCTAAAGGGATCACAGGGAAGCTGGACAGAAAAGCAGCTTTCCGAGCAGCACAGTAATAACAACTGAGCTTTGAATTCCCATGAGAGTGCTATTTCAAAGCAAGTTCCAAATTTTCTTCTTCTTCTTTCTTGGTAACACCCTAGCAGATGATGATTTTTTAAGAGTGGATGGTTATTGTTAAGTAAAGCAAACTCAGAAATGACACAGAATCACCTTGTCTCCTGTAAAACACTCCCTGTGTGGTAGAACAGCAGCAGTTCAAATCCTTTTCTCCCATTCATCATTCACAGCACCTGCTTGTTATTTAGGCTGTTCTACATTAACCTAGGGCAGGTTTTAAATTAACACTCTTCTTCATCAATACCTATTGGAACGAAGATGTTTTCCTTCGCAAACAAAAAGCTTTGCAACACCAACACAACGTCCCTCTTCAGCACAGACCTGTCGTTCACCTGAAATGTAGCAGGATGGACAGCACACAGAATAGGGAGTGAGAGATGGGGAGAAAAAAGAAATGGAGAGTCAGACCTCGTGCTCCAAGGGCTCTTCCAGCCTGAGGATCAGGTACCCCACGGCTGGAGCAGCCTGCAAGGCTGGCTCAGCACGTTTTCCTCTTGCAGCCAGGGAAGGACATTGATTGAGCTGTGCGAGGCATCACGGGAACGGCGTGTGTCAGGCTGTGACAAACTTCTAAGGAAACGTGCAGCAAACACCCTGGTACCTGTCTGGATAAATCAAAGAGCACAGGAACCATCCCAGCTGCTCTTGCCGGCGCAGAATAGGTTAATGTGAAGTATTTTGTCTGCAGCTACACAAGGGATGCGTCCACCTGGCTGGTGCAACGAGTGTCACACCAAGGGGAGCTTCGTGCTCCGGTCCCCAGTTTGCCTTCCCTGATGGTGACACACACCAAGGGTGGCTGGAGACTTGAAAATGTTCTCAATCCCTGGGTCTGAGGAGACATCCTGTCCTCTGGTGCCCCAGGAGATGCAGCAATTCCCAGTGATGTCGCAAACTCACCGTGCATCCCTTGGCAAGCTTCTATTTCAGCTCACACCTAAAATGAGCAAATATTCTTCTCTTCACCTATATATCCAGTATTTTTTACACAGTAACAAGTCTCTTCCTGGTGAACCTACAGCTGCCCACATTGTGCCTAGGCTTGGAAGGTACCTAAGGGTTTCTATCATACTGTTCATAAGGCCTGGGGGCCAAAAAGGGTTAAGAACCAACCCGGACTCTCCAGGGAAAACAGAAAGGCACCAGAAAAGCCAATTCAACTGATTTTACCCAAAGGGACAAAAGAAGGTTTAGTAGGTCCTTTATAAAATGTCAGAGAGAAAAGCTTTATTTTCCCACAGGGAAAAACATACCCATTAACAAATTAGGTGAAAGCTGAGTGAGATGTAAAAGGTCTGAAACAGCTGCATTCCTCAACGCCTTTAAATGGCCTGTCTTCACACACTTCATTTATTTTGGACAGCAGCACTGCCCATGCCAATTTGGGAGCAAAGGGGACTGTGAAAATACCTGGGGATGAATGTATTTTTAATGTTAATAAGCAAATCTTAAGTGATCTGAGTTATTTGGGTTTTAGAGAACAGCCAACTCAGGATCCTCCCAAACACATGCTCATCTGGCTTCCTCGTTTTTCTCAAAGCACTGCTGAGCAAACTTTACCTGAGTGGAAACAGAGTTTAGGGGAGCTACTCTTGTATTTATGAGTTGGGTAAATGCCCACTGAAGGGAGGCCAAAGCAATCACAGCATTTAATTATTCCTGACAAGTCACAGGGAAAAAAAAGAGGAAAAAAATAACACCTTTGTAATGAAGGGCACTGTGACAAGTGAGCTTTCTCCACAGCCTGCAGATACCAAAAATATATAAAAATATTCCCTATAGTATCTTGGATAGTATGGGGAAAACTAACTTATATTCCACTTCCAGAGACTGACAATAAAAGCCAAATGCCATAACTTGTTCAAGGGAAATGGCAAAGACAGCAAGGAGGAGGGAGGAAGATCCAAATGGAGGGATGAAACTGTAACAAAAGGGATCTCAGGCTGGGTTCCTGCTTGGCTGGGATGAGCATGGAAATGAGATGAAGCGCAGGAGCACAAGACAGCAGAGCTGGGCACAGACTCTTCCATCACAGCTAAACTAACAGCATTCATCAGCAGACCACGGGTGAAGGGCTGGAGTGACAGAAGCAGGACGGTGTTAACAGTTAATTATGTGTGGTAAAAGTACAGAAGCATCAAGGCAAGGGGATTGGAGCTTCTGCTGACATCTGGCAGCGTTTTGGGGAAGCTTAGTTTCTCCTGAGGTCCTCGTTGATTCAGGAGCACTGATTTGCTGACGTTAATTGGAGGAAGAGGTAATGAGAACTGACTAATCACCGAGCTGTGCGCCCTGCAGACTCATTCCAGTGTCAGTCATTATATCTTGCTGATCATTCAGGCAAAACTCAGTTTTAGGGGGAATTCAGTGACTGGTCAGCACCCTTCCTTGACTCATTTGATTTGCATTTAGTTGTACAATAAGCTGATAAAAACTGTGGTGGTGTCACAGCTCAGCTGACACAGCAGCGAAGGCATCACAGTACATGCTCTAATTCCTGGAGAGCTTGCACTGAAGGTCTGGACGTGCTAATGTCACTGCTCGTGTCTTCAATGTGACTGTGACCCCTGCAAACTGAATTAACAGAGCTCTGCCAGCATCTGCTGCGTGCACACCTCTCCTTTCCCGTGCAAACACTCAGGACTGCTATCACTATATTGTTTTCCCAGATAAGGCTTAAAGGATCAGTATTTAATTGCAGCAGCGAGTTCAAGGTATGAGGCACGGTGTTTGCATTAGAGAGATTTGTCACAAAACTTGGAGGGAAACAGCAGCACTCGGACGATCCATCACACACTCGCCTCATTTAAATGCAATTCAATTTAGCCAGACCCTTTGGCACAGAAATGGGAAAGATGACTTAACAAAAAGCACGGAAGAATACTTCTGACCCCAGGTGTCAGATGGATTTGTGTGTGACATTCACGGAGGAGCTGTCCAAGAAAGCCTGCAGCCATTCATTGCTAGGCTGCAATTAAGGTGGCAGCCAGTGTTTAAAACCTTCCTCATGCCATTCCCCCCTTTTCTGGCCACACTTTAAATACAACACACAGAATAAAAAGTAAAAATAGGCTGCTATGCTCTGCCTCACACGAGGCTGGGCCAGGATGAGTGGATTTCTATGCAAACAACACACAGAATGCCTTCCTTTAATCAGTTTGTTGCATGGCACAGATAGGAAAATTAAATGAAGTTAACTGTACAGTTTTCAAGTCACCATCCAGCCTTTCAGCTGAGACAGATGACTTTTACTTACAGTGCTGCTTCCTCTGGCATTCAGTGGAGCATTTGGCAATCCTCTCTGGGTCTGGTTCTCAGCAATTCTCTGACATGGGGGCAGTTAGTGTCTCCACTGCCCGTAATAGAGCTGTAGAAGCCAGAAAAAAGTGGTTCTCTTCTAGCCAGCTTACCTCTTTCCCATGTGACAGAAGTGATTTTCTTTCCTTATCCAAAAGCCAGCACACCCCAGTCTCTGCCAGTGAGCATGGCAGGCACATATATTAGCACACAAAAGCTCAGAGTCCATTAATGTTTGCAAAAAGTATCAAATTCCCCCTTTAGTGCCCTTTTCAGGGAATCGGAGAGCCCCGGTTCACCCAGGGCAAAGAGGCAGCCTCAGCACTGTGTGATTTGGGCTGCAGCATCTCCCTCACAGGGAGGGGCACAGAGCACTAGGGGATAAATGGGAAGTTACAGCCCTTCCCATCACCCAGTAAACCTGGGAAATTAAGCTGGATTCTGGCTCAACTTCCAATCATTGTAACCTCACTTCTGCCAGAGGGTTACTCCTGGTTTACACAGGGCAAGTTAGACCCAGATATCAACTCTAATGGACCTGATTCTGTTCATGTTTACACCAGCACAACCTAATGATGATGCTAAATAATTCACAATTAAAAGTCAGATTACTCACTATTACTCGGCGAGTAGTCATGGCAACTTCTTTCCTTCCCTGGTAATAAATCCAGTATCTGCTGCTACTGCCAAGCATTGATCAGGTCTAGAATGGAGTATTATGGGACAGATAAGTGTGAGAGAGTGATGGTCACACTTGTCAGACGAAAGACACTCCAGCATCTCTCTCTGAGCTGCCTTTTGGGCTGCAGGCGTTTCTTGAGAGCTTTTCCAGCTCCATGCAGACCCTTTGCTCCCACTGACCTCACTGCAGCTCACCTGTTCCTCTCCCTGACCCTCTCTGGGGTCCCCCTCAGCACCTCCCTCTATTTACATCCCCGACATGATGGGAATCAAGGCCCAAGGACCAAAACAAGGCTAAACCACACAGAGGGAACAACCTCTGCAACAAGACTTGGATTCTGGTGTTGACAGAGGAGTGCTGGCTCCTAGACTAATTAGAAAGTGCTGAATTTGGAGATATCTTGTGCATAATATATTGTTTCTTCCCTTGGAACACGGTCCTGCTCTCAGTTGCTCTTCTACGTGCTCCAAAGGCAGAGCTTTAACGCTGCAGGCAGCGAGGGCACCGGGAGATGGAAGCTACACCTGAGGCAAGCTACACTCTTCTGAGACAATTACAGCTGTAAAGGTTTAGCATAAAGCTCGGGAGAGCAGAAAGCACAACACTGTCAGTCACAAGCTTTTAATTCTGAAACTGGCTCCTGAAAAAGATAAGATAAAGCCAAACCAGATTAACCGACTTCAAAGCAAGCAGCAAGGCATTTAGGGCACGCTGGAATAGAAGGCAGCTGTGCAGAGCACTGATGAATTAAACAGGTAGAGGTTCCTTACTGACTCGCTCCTCGTCCCTTCCAGGTTTTTGGAAGTCTCCTGTGATTAGTCCCAGCCCCTAACGAGATTACAGCAGCCAGGTGATGTTTAAGAGGCTGATCCAGGCGTGCTAGCAGGAGCTCTGCGGAACAGTCTTCCCCAATTAGTTATCCAAGGAAGAGCGATACTGAACGACTCTTACAAAGAATACACAAAGCACTCACTGTTGCGCTAATCATCAGCTTTCTAAGTAAAATTAACCAATTTGCTAATTAAGACTCATGACAATTCATCATTACAGTAACTCTGCGCTGCAGTGATTCATCACCCCGTCACCGGCTCCTCTCGGGGACGCGGGGAAGGGCTGCCTCCAGCGGCTCCTTCTCTGCTCCGAGCAGTCCTGCCTTGAGTCACTCGGGCCGAGCCGGGGTCTGGATGGCTGCTGCTTCCCAAAGGGAATCAAAAAGGTGGGGAAAAAGAGAAGGGGAGGAAAAGAAGAGAGGGAGAGGGCAAAAAAAAAAAAGGGGGTCAGGAAGAAAAGAGGGTGGGTGAAACCTCAGGCAGTTTGAGAGAGAAATAATCTTTTTTTAAGTTGGCATGGGAAAAATAGTTGCCTTTTCTAACATTATTTGACTTGGATGATCAGAAATTAAGCAGGTAGGTCTCATGAGTTCCAAGTGGTACATTTTGAATTAACATCGGTCCAGCCTGTGACAGGGATCAGTCTCCTGCTGAAGAAGGAAGGAACGGAGAGGGAATGATGCCTCTGATGACTAAGAAGGAGAGCCACAGAAACTGGGCGACTGAGGGGAGAAGCCCAGGGATTTGGTGCCTCCCGCTCGCTGAAACGCTGCTCTCTGGACCTCCCACCACCTGGGGCTCCCATCACTGCACACCCCATGGGTGTGCCTCCCTCACCTCATGGAGCCTCCCTCACACTGGGCACCACGAGCAGATGCCCAGCCTGGAAGAGGAGGCTGTGAGCACAAAGCCCTCCCAAGGCACAGCCATACCCGCCCTCCCCTGGGCAGCAGCCAGAAGACATTTCCCCCACAGCAAAGCAACCCTGAAAGCTGGAATTGCACACACAGTGGGACTCTTGGATCGTCAGATGATCTCTCAGCTTTCTAAACATCTTCCCTTCTTCAATCAGGTAAACAATCTTTCGCCCATTTAGCCTGAGACACCAAACTCCACGACTCAGCCAAAATCTCATCACTTCCTGCTGCCCCTGCCATTTGTTCATATTTAAGGCAAGAAGCAACACCAATATTAAGAGATTTGTATTTTATGTTCATCTCTGACGTAGCCTCACTCACTTGAACACCGTGAGGTGACCTTCTCTATCTCAGGTTCACAAAATTCAGACAAATCAATTCCCGGGGGCTGCAGGATGAACATATCTCCTCTCCAGGGGTTCTGCAATGAAGGGTTAATTAGCTGAGGAAACTCACAGCACTACAGCTGCAATGCTGCAGGCAGGGCCACCCCAGGGAAGCCCCAGGAGCACCACAGCATTCCAGCTTCCCACCTTAAGCACAGCAATAGTGTCACACGCTTGCGGGAGCACCAACCTCCTGGCCCCCTGAGATGTCACTGCAAGGGCAACACTCAGCACAACCCCACTGCTCCATTCAGTGATTTCTGCGGGCAGTGCAGGCCCACACTGTCAGGAAGCAGCTGTGAGGGCTGGGCCTGTCACTGCTGGCGGGAGCAGAGCCCCTCACCCCAGCCCTCAGGACACCGTTCTGTCGTGCCCACAAAAGCACCTGAGGCCACGGAGCTGTCTGCAAGCACCCCAACCACCTGCCAGCCCTAAATGGGACATTTTAGGTTTAACCATCCCGTGCTGAGTCAAGCTAGCTCCACCAGCCTCCCTCCCTAATTCAAGGTACAACCTCTCTGGGTCCTCTGCTTGCTTTGCTGCCTGATTTGCCTCCCGGGTGCTGCAGGACAGGCTGTGTGATGTAAATCAACCTGCTTGAGGCTGGAGTTTTCTGGGGCTGGGAGGATTTGGCACCTATAAATTGTAAGGTGAGTCTCAGAAATACCACAAACCAGCCCAGCAGGCTGGCTGAGGAGGGAAGGATGCTCATCAGCCATGTATGCTCCGTTCCCTGGATAAAGGGCACTAATCTAAGCCTTTGCACCTCAGGGGCACTGAGAAGAGCCTGGCAACACGTCCCAAAGACCTGCTACATGTCTGAGCTTTGACATCTTCTTCCAAACAGATTCTTCAGCTCAGCTTGCTGTTCGTAAGCAAATCTCCCAGCAAAGTCCTGCCTGGCAGAGCAACAGGTGCAGTGATCACGACAGTCAGCACTTCCACCAGCCCAGGCAGGGACAGGGATGTGTTCCCAGCTGTGCCTCCACAGAAATCCATCCATCCATCCATCATCACACAGCAACAGGACAGGAGAGAAGGAACAAGTCAGACAGCAGCTGCTGGCGTCGACTCAAGCAGCGCCCAAGCCAAACTGTGTCGGCAGCGTGAGACTCCCACAGCATCCATCAGCCAGGCACGACACGAACTCCTTCCTGGGAACTTGCTGCCTCACACCGGGACACGGGAAAAGGGAATGGCCCTAAATCATCACTTACAGAGGGCAGAAGTACACTCCAGAGGGGAAATGTCTGCAGGGGGAGGACAGTGAATGTAAAGAGTAAAGGTTTTCCCCCCCTAAGCAGTGTTAGCCCAGCTGAGAACAAACCATTTCATCACAATGCCTTCAGTTTGAAGTTTACGCTTTCGGCTGGGGGAGGGGGAGCTCCTCTCGAAGGACCAGATGTGCCTCGTTGCACTTGATGAGGCAGGTGGGAGAAATTAAGGGGCACATGGCGCTTGTTAAAAAGCATCATCTGTGCAAGGTCTAAACTACAGGTCCAACTCCCCATTTCTCTTCAGCCCCGCAAAGGAAAGCAGGCTCAGAGGACCTCGGGGACAGGTTGTGTTTTTAGGCTCCTGTAAAGTACACAAGAGCACCCCGATTTCTCTAGTCCTGCAGGATGCGGCAAACCCTGTCAGACAGCCGTGCAGGCAGGCGAGAGGCTCCAAGGCTGCTTGATGGGGGTAAAACTCCCAGCTGTGATGGGCTCTGCTCCCTGACAAGCTGCACGTGGCCTCGGTGCTGTCCCTGGGGGTTAAAAGCGGGACCGAAGCAGGGTTGGAGGGTTTGGGTCGGTGGCTGTGCCTATGGAGGGCGCGTCGCTGCTGGAGCGGTACCTGGAGAGCTGCAGCGGGCAGGTAAGGGAGGAAGGGAAAAACAAAGTGAGCGGGGGGGGAAAAAGAAAATAAATTGGAGCAAGATGAAGCTGCGTTGGCCGGGAATCGAACCCGGGTCAACTGCTTGGAAGGCAGCTATGCTCACCACTATACCACCAACGCCACGCTGAAAGCAGTGTCACAGCCGCGCCCCAAGTGCGTCATCACCGCACTCCTACTGAGCCGAGCCCGAAATTCCACCGTCCCGAGGGATCCCTCCCTGCCTCGGGCCATTCCAGAGCTGTCGGCACCGTGGAGGAGCTCTCCGGAGCGGGAGGTTGCTCTTACTTCCTGTAAGAGGGATGATGCGGCTGCGTTTAAAGTCTGGTGGTGGTGCGCTGCCTGCGAGGGTCAGCCCGGGGGCTGGTGTGGGTGGGCACTGAGAGGGCAGGAGGTTCGCATGTCATCGTTCTGGTTAGTAAATGTCTACAAAAATGCATTATTTCGGTATTTAGAATGGTCGTCCTGATCTCGGGTGGTTGTAGGAACAAGTGGGTGAGGGACTAGGAGAGGGCTGGAACTCCACAGCTGAACATCATCGTTACTCAGGGAACAAAACTTCTTTATATCCTGTGGTAAACTAATTTTCAGCTCAGAAAACAGGCTTAGCACAAGATGTTTAAATCTAGAGGCCTTCCTGTGGCAGTGGGTAAAGCCCTCTGAATGTGCCCCCAAAAAGTATGTAATGTGGTAAGGTATAATAGAGCTTTTACAAAGGCTAGTAAGCTTTTTATATTTCAGACTTGCTGGGACACTTGATAATAGCGGATGTGTGATATCAGTGCAGGGAGAAAAAAAAAAATCCAAGTCTGTTGCTCAAGGCAGCTGGGTTTGATTTGCATCTACCTGAATTGAAGGGACTTCTGCAGTGGAAGTGAAAAAGGCTGTTTCCCCTCAAGCTGCCCCAAACCGAGGGACCTCAGACAGGATCTGTGTGTGAGATCTCCTCCCTGGAGCTCCTGGGAGATGTCCAAAGCTATGCAGTCGGTGGGGCCTTTGGTGAAGTTAATTAACCCACAGTCCACAGCAGTAACACTTGGCAGCCAGCCCACTGCAAACATGGTCTTGTGCCCCTTTCACAGCCTCCGAGCATCTGTCTGACAAGAAGGGAATATTCCCCAGCACTTAACCCTGTCAGGGCTTTTCCTTAGACCTCTTAGGTGCAAACCTGGTCAGAAAGGAAAACTTGCTTTCTGTTTCTACCTGCTCTATGCAATTTATTTACTTTTTAAAAACTTGACAGCTGTGTAATACTTCCAGCCTCACGTACTGCTCGTTTCTCCATCAGCTTCCTTAAGATGTGTCACAAACTGGCTTTGGTTGTTTGTTTGTGGGGTTTTTTTTTTTACTGTTATGTTCATTCTTTGATGCCCATTAGTATGATGTGAGTAGTCTCGCAGGGTTTTTTTGTACCATTTTCTCTACATCGTGGTTTGTACAAAACCTTCCTAATGAGCTCCTGTACAGCTAATCCTCAGTCCACTGGAATTCTTGCAGAGACTGTGCCTTTCTTCCCCTGCTGCTGGCTTGAAAAATATCTGTTTAAAATAGATGTATTTGTGTGATTCCGTAATATTCTATTTGTCACTGTTAATATATTTATATGCGACCTTTATTTTCAGAAAGTGCTGTTGTATCCTGTTTTCCAAAGAGTGAAGGAGTACCTAGACTTATTTAACAGCACCCTGCCCCACCTGATCTTGTATGGGGCTCTGCATTTAGAAGTCAGTTTTAGAAGCCATTTTGAATGTGTTTGTAATGCTTTCAGAGCTAGACCTGATTGCATCTCTATTCAGGCTAGTGAGGGTTCTCTGGGAGGATTTGTCACTTTGTAGGAGTTTTCCAAGTGTCTCCAGGCAAATATACTGCAAAGCAGGAGCAGAGATCTCTCCGTGTGCATGGCTGGGTTGCCAAGTGAGCTGACTAGAAGAGAGCAGTGCTAGCTCAGGGCTGGGAAGCATTGATCTGGAAATCCTGCTCCTGCTGGAGGTCAGGCAGTTGCTGCCAACTTGAGGGCCTCAGTCTTATGCGCTGTTCCCTGTTCTGATTTGTGCTTGGACTTTTCGAGTCCTTCTGGCTCTTGAACCTAAAAATGCCTGATTAAACACAAAACCTCTTGTATGGATTCTTTAGTCCAAGCTGTCACCTGCTGTGGATGCTGGCAGAAACTACCTTCAGGAAGAGGCTTTCCACTGAGCAGAGGCTTATGCACCGATGGAGAGGGAATAAATCCTGTCCTGAAACTCTTGCCTCATCAGTATGATGATGCTTTTTAAACAGCTTTTAATAATAAATAGTTGATAAAGAAGGACATTAGTATGAAAGAGCTTACTTGCAGGTGTGCCGAGTGCAGGGCAGGATGCTGGTTCTGCTGACCGTGGTGAAGCTTTTTTTAGTACCATCTTCTCATCTATAGCTTCAGTCAGGCTGGTGGCCTCCAGGAGCTGAGGAATAAACTGCTGCTGGTTCTGTGAGCTGCTGCCCTCTGTCGCGCAGAGCAGCGCTGACACTGTCTCCTGCTAGCAGGGAGAGGAAATGGAACGGGAGGTAAAGGCAATCAGAAAACGCTGTCTGTCTTCCTTGGAAAAACTCGTGAGTGTGATAATGTGGTTGTGTGTGTAGCTGAGGTGTGACAGTGGCTTTGAAGGGTGAAGTGCCGATGTTGTACCTGCAGCCACGGCTGAAGGTGAGTAGCATTTCTCAATTTGTGCTGTCCCAGGAGTTCTCTAGAGTGCCCATGGACTGTGGTGGGAAAATGCATTATACACTGTACAAGCTATCTGGATTTTTATACGCTCACAGAGAAGCAAAGGACGCACTTTCAATCTTAAAACTATTCTTTGCTAAAATACGTATTGGGGGAAAAATTATTGAAACATCCTCACTGAAGATTAATCTTAATTTACCCTCCCAGTTAAAGTAACTGTTTTAATACAAGACCCTTAATGGCACTTTTTCTTAATTCAAGGATGACTTCTCCACTAGTCCTCATCTGTTCCCTCCTATGAGCCCTTATGATGTAGAACTTCCAATTCAAACAGCTGAAGACGGGGTGTTTGGTTCCCAGTTAAGTCAGCCCAAAGAGCTTCATACAGACTTCTCCTCCGTGGATCTCAGCTTTCTTCCAGATGTTACCCAAGAAAACAAAGAACAAAATCTCTCTGAGGATGGTCATGAGACACAAAAAGAGCTTGATGGGTCACTACCAAGTAATGAGGACAGTGGTGTTTTCATGGATGAAAGCAGCTTGTCGCATCCAGGTGCAGCTCAGCCATCTCCTGAAGCATCTGGCATGTGTCCTCCCCTGACTCCAATGACTCCTATGACCCCAGCTTCGGAAAGCTCTGGAATAGTTCCTCAGCTACAGTAAGTTTATGTATTATTTATGCAGCATACACCATAGTTAAAGTTTGGTTTAAACTGCAGGGTGTTGCTCTGACTTTTCACTTGGAGAATGTAGCAAGCACGGCTTGGTCTTAAATAAGCCTAACCAAAAAATTACAGGGGGAGTTGTTCCTCTTGAAGGGGAGAGGTGGAGAAAATGAACTGACAATACTGGATAAAAATATGGAGATACTTGAAGAGGAGGATTTCTCCCGGGAAGGAGAATGCGAATGACAGCAGACTCCAGGGGTTTAAAGATTGCTCTGTTTTTTCAAAAGGAGAAACAGAACTGAGTGCGAGAAACTCTGGCCCCGTTAAAAGACGCTGTTGTGTCTAGGATAAACTATGAGGTGGTTTATACCTGTAGAAAATAACATACCCTTGTAGAAAATAACATACCTACCTTGGATGCTGCAGTAACTCTAAACAGTCAGTAATGGTTCAATCCAAAGCTGTGAAAGGCTTCAGTGATGCAGTTTTTGGAAGAAACACAAACTTATAATTCAGGGACTAATAATTTTGTACCTTGTTCTATCTCAAAGTGCAATTTTGGGATTGAATTACCTAAGTTTTGCCAGAAGTAGCTTAATGTTAGAGTGGGAAAGAGACAGGCAGGAAAACAGTTGATGGCAATTCTTAATTGGAATGTGACTCCACGTGAAGCCAGTACTGCTGGGGGGTTGGCTCTGCAGTGGCTGGCTTTGGCAATAAGAAAATTCTTCTCATATTCCTCAGGAATATCGTGTCAACTGTAAACTTGGCTTGTAAACTGGATCTGAAGAACATAGCTCTGCATGCCAGAAATGCAGAGTATAACCCAAAGGTAAATCTTGGACTCAAAGCTTTACCCTCACTTCCCTTTCTCAGTGCTGATGGTTCCCAATGGTCCTGGGACTGTAATCTTAACTCCCCTGCTCCTAGGTGGGTGGAAAATAACTTTAGGGTGGTAAAGAAACACTTAAACAGCAAATATGTGTTGTGACAAGCTTTGGAAGTCTTAATGGTTGCAAGGCTGAACAGAAATACAGTACCAACTAAATTCCTGTCAGGTCTTCCTTTGAATTTGTAGAGGTTTGCTGCTGTGATCATGAGAATCAGGGAACCACGAACAACAGCCCTCATCTTCAGTTCAGGAAAAATGGTCTGCACAGGAGCAAAAAGGTATTTTTCTGGTTTTTCACTTCCCTCTAAAGGTCTGGATCTTGCAGCTATGCATCTATTCTGATGGAGAATGTCTGTCTGAAAAGTCTTGTTTAAAACACGTAGCAAGGGACTAATTGCAAGAAAAAGTGAAGCACTGATCTTGAAAGTCTTGCTTTCTTCATGATGGCACCTTAGTAATTTCTGAACTGTGTACTTCTGTCCCTGAATTTAGATTGAGCTGAGCAGACATCAGCAGAAAAGCTGCTAAAATTCCCAGGAATTGTTAAGGGATCATTTGCATATCTCACTGATTTTTAAAGTGTTTAGGACATAACTTGTGTCTGTCAAGTCTCTCTTCAGTGTCTGTGTTCACCAATCAACACATCTGCCTCTAGAGAAAATGGGAGTTGGGGAAAAGCAAAGTTTATTTCTGTACTCTGAAGCTTTTTTCCGGAAATCCAACAGATTGCCTTGATTTTTATGCCCCCAAACTGTCAATTAGAATTAATTAAGTCATGCTTAAGAGACCTCTTCTCCAGGCCCTACCACCACCTCAGGCAGGTGATTATACTGGTGCCTGCAGTCTAACTCTTGGATCAGCACTGAGAAGCTGTTTTGAGGAACTGAGAAACCTCTCCAGAAGGGGAACCTCTGGGTGATGCAACATCTCCAGTGGGTTCAACCAGACCGCAGGAAGGTGAATGAGCTAATGCCTTACTCCTTTTAGCTCCCTGCAGCAGCTCTGGGGATAGAGCCTCGCTGATCTGAGCAGCAGGATCTCTTTTTCTGGAGTGCAGGTTAGCACAGTGGTGGCTATAAACTGAATTCCACCTCAAGAGCAGAGGAAAGCACCAATCAAAGTTGATTTTTTTCCCCTTTGCTCTTTCTTCAGTGAAAAGCCCCATCCCTGGGAGTGTCCAAGGCCAGGGTGGATGGTGCTTGGAGCAACCTGGGAATAGTGGAAGGTGTCCCTGCCCACGGCAGGGGGGTGGAATGAGATGATCTTTAAGGTTCCTTCCAGCCCCAACCATCCTGTGATTCTGTGATTTGAGGGCTGTTTGGAGATTACAATAAAGGTTTCTTCCTTCAGTGAAGAGCAGTCACGGCTGGCAGCCAGGAAATACGCGCGGGTGGTGCAGAAGCTCGGCTTCCCTGCCAAGTTCTTGGACTTCAAGATCCAGAATATGGTGGGGAGCTGTGACGTGAGGTTCCCCATCCGGCTGGAAGGCTTGGTTCTCACTCACCAGCAGTTCAGCAGGTATGAGGAAATCAGGTGTAACCCTGTGCACTTTGGAGCAGGGTCTGCAGCTGCTCCAGCCTGGTCCATGCCCTTGCTCCACTGTGGACTTTTAATTAATACCAAGGTGGCCTCTTAACTCCCAGCAGGGCAGATGCCTGTGTGCAGGAATAAGGTTTCCAACCTTGAGGCATGAAGCCAAAAGTGTATTTGCAAAATACAGAATTGCAGCTATACTGTGGTTTTTTGGGATGTTGTTTCGGTTCTGTTTGGATGTTCTTTAGCCAAGAATTGGAAGTAAAGCTGTAGCTGAGTGATGGGCATGCTCAGCCTGCGAGATCAGCTTGTTCAAAACTAGGTATTGCCATCAGGAAAGCATAATTTCAGCACTGACAAAACCAAAATTCGGTTGTCTTTTATTAGTGCTGCATCTAATTGTCTGCATTTCATTCAGGAACTAAATACATAGTAAATATTCATGCTGGGCTGTTAGCTTGTTTTAGTTGCACGAGATGCTTCCTGATAAGGGCTCTTTCCAGAATTGGAAGGATTTACTGTGAGGGTGGTGAGGCCCTGGCACAGGCTGCCCAGAGAAGCTGTGGCTGCCCCTGGATCCCTGGAAGTGTCCAAGGCCAGGTTGGACAGGGCTTGGAGCAACCTGGGATAGTGGAAGGCGTCTCTGCTCATGACAGGGGGCGGAACTGGATGATCTTTAAGGTCCCTTCCAACCCAGGCCATTCCATGATTTGAGGACTGTTTGAAGATTACAATAAAGGTTCCAATGCTATGGAAAATCAGAAGTGACTCACAAGTCTTTAAAAGCCAGCATGAAAATCTCCCACCAGCTCCAGATGGGTTTAACAGGTTTCTCTTCTAAGATGTCTACAACCTGACCTGCATTTCTCAGGGCAGCTAGCTAAAATCTGTGTGGTTATTTACCCTATTGTTAGTGTACTAAAAGAGCACTTTATTCACACAACACTAAAACAACCATCTGCATTTTACTGATCTTACCTGCTTGCTTTGAACAGCTATGAACCTGAACTATTCCCTGGCCTGATTTATAGGATGGTCAAACCAAGGATAGTGCTGCTTATCTTTGTGTCTGGAAAAGTTGTACTGACTGGTAAGTGGTGCCTCTCTGTATCCGTAGCCCAGTCCTACCTCACTTTCTGAGAGAGCATTCAAATTAAACATTAACTAAAAATTAGTATCTTGCTACAGTAAAGCCACTCAGGGATGTTTTTAATGGCTGCTGCAGCTTATCTGTGCTTTCTGCAGATAACATCAGTATTGTCGCACTAGAATCTTGTATTGTTTCATATATAGAGTCTCAGAGTTCCATGCTGAGTATTTTTTTATTCAAAGCCTGATGCCACGTGCCAATATAGAGGATGCCAACAGGATGCTGACATGCCAGTAACTACTCAGGCACTTAAATAGGAACCTCACAATAAGCAATTTAAAATTGCTTGGACAGGAAACAAACTTCTTAAAACACTTCACTGACAACATTTAGTAGGGATTATCAGAGGAAAGGGTGGAGATCTAAGAGCTTGTTCCAGACTGTTTGGCAAAACACTCATGAGGCAAAAGGCTCGCCGAGTCAGTGTGCTCAGCAGATACCTGTACCTCAGATCCCAGGTCAAAAAAGGCGAATTCCTGAGCTCCTGGCACATCCTTTTTGTGAAGCTCATGAACATGCTTCTATTCAGATGTACTGAAAGGTAAATGGTACTCGTTCCCAGAAGCTCTGAATGCTGTATTTATATTCACAACGCAGCTTTTTGAGACACGTGGAAGGCAAGAGAAGTGCTGCCTTAGCCAGAGATTCTCGCAGTCATAAACCAGGAATGAGCTCAGCTAACTGAAGAATGGGGCACTCAGGACAAAGCTTAAATGCTTCCCCTTCCAATGTCCACCACCTTCTTAGGTCCAGTAAAATCATACTGGTCAGTAAAATCATACTGGTCAGTTCCGTGCCACTGATGCTTGCATTTTTTGGGGTACACTAATTGTAACACCCTTGCTTCTGGGCCTGCAGCACACTCCCTTAGTCATTTTCTGTGACTACTGGGCCCAGCTGTAACGACAAAACTGAATTTTCTGAGCTGTGAGGGTTTGTTTTTTTTTCCCTAATCAAGAAAGTAACTTTACTTTTGAAAGTAAAAGTTGTGGTAAGGAGGATGAATTATTCGTGTCCTAGCGAGGACATGAGAAAAGGTTTACACCTCCAACCTGAGCAGGGCTTAAATCAACTTTAAGTTCATTTAAATGCAGTTTTCTTGCAGCTGATGTTTGTTGGGACCAGCATGAGAAGTGTCACTGGCAAGGAATGTTCCTGCCTATTGCAATGCAGTTTGTGTGCAAGACTTGGTATGAAAGATTTGATTGCAGTACCACGGAAAGAGATTTAAAATCAAAGGTGTCCTAACACACAGCTTAAAATTAAAGTTGCTTCTCAGAGCTGGAGAAGGAGAGTTCTCAAACTGTGGAACAACTTCCAGTATGAAAGAAGGGCCTTTCACTTCTTGTTTCTACCTTTCCACTCACAAGCAGAGCTGTTATTCTTAAGCAGTTAACACCATGGTGGTGCTCAGTTGCTTTTTTTCCTTCTTCAAAGCCAGTATTTTGCACCTGTCAAGAGCAGAAAATTGCCGTTTTGGTTCCACAGATTAAACAAAACTAGTCTTAAAGCTAAGCAAGCTAGAAATTGTTCTTTGAGGCAGCAGATAGAAATTCTGCCTTTAATAGTAAGGTGCTTTCAGTCTCCTGGGTTTCTTCATGGTTTGTAATCTCACTAGGTTTAAATTGCGTTCAGTTACTCTCAGCACTCTGTTAATTTACGGGGTTTTTTTTTCTTAAATGTCCATTTAGGAGCAAAAGACCGTTCTGAAATCTATGAGGCATTTGAGAACATCTACCCCATTTTAAGAGGTTTCAAGAAACCATCGTGACGTGGCTCACAAAGAAATCCAGAATAACACCTGGGTTTGTGTTGCTGTGCATGGAACAGGAGCCAAGGGGATTCCTGGACCCGACTGTGGAGTTGTGGATTATTCAGCAAATGATTCATTTCTGAATGCTACGTGTGCTGATGCCTTTCTATAGTTTGTGAAATGTTCTTTTCTTTCAGATTATCTGTCTGTGATCCACCTGAGTTCTGACAACTTCTGTCAAGCTAAAACACTTGACAAATGAATGCACTTTTAATAGAATGTATATTAAGGTGGCACTTAAAAATATTTTGTAATAGAAGCTATGTGTTTCTTCCCCTGTTGAACAGGTGAATCCACACTGCATTTCAAACTGGCTTAATCAAAATCCTCAGCTCTAAGTGTCCTGAATTGCTCCTGCAATGTTGTATTTTCATGTTTAAGCTCCAAACAGATTATTGTCTACGATATGGCTTACAAAATCCAGCATGAGTTGATTTTGGTGTTTAGAAGATGTACTAAATCACACTGATCCCACTGGCTGGGTAAACTCTTGTGTGTGATGGTGCAGGATTTTCTTTCCCAGAGAAGACATTCCAGGTCCTGACTGCTGGGATATACCTAGAAAATCTGTGGGTGGCGGGGTAACTAATTAAATTATCTAATTTGACATGGGACAAGTTAGATTTTAATTAAATGGTACCCACTTGTATTACTGAAGTGCCCTCAGACAATGGGAGTTCGGTGCAGACAAAAACCACGTTGGTTTGGAACTTTGTTAAAAATGGATTTGAGGAAAATACAAAAAGATGCTCATGACTTAATTATCTGTATCATTTATCCAGAGTTCAGCCACTGGCACTACATCTGGTACTTTTGGAGCAAAAACAGTGGGGTTTGCTGTACTTGGTTTGAACTCAAGCCTTTCTTTTCAGAAGGTGTCCCCTGCTCAGAGTGGTGCTGTGAGGAGAAACAGCGCAAAGCCTATCCCATGGCTGTTCTGGAAACTCCCTGGAAGCAAGCCAGCACAGTTTGTGCTGTGTCCTCCCCTCCTTCCCTCCTGACGGTGTGGTACCTGTCTGGAAACACCACTAGAGGTTGCTCTTAGATGACTTAAGTGTAACCCAGGCCAAAATCTTCCTCTGTCCTTGCTGGAAATACACGGGATGGGCTACGGCTCAGCTCAGAACAGAGTCTTGCTGGGCTTAGTTTTGCTGGCACAAGTTTGTTTCTGATTCTGTGAGGGTCTGACTTCACCTTCTGTGTCTGTTATGTGTCTCTCACAAGTGTTTCTATATCTATCTCTCTGCTTCTCTGGAAAAGAGTTTGAAAAACTTTGTGTACTTCCTCATGATAAACCGGTCTTAGCTGTTATCAGTTTCTCTGTCCAACTGGGTTTCCACACTCAAATCTATTTTAAACACAGGCTTACTTTTCTGTTTGCTTTCTAACACTGGAGACTTTCCACAGCTGTGGGTTGGACTTTTACTTTCACTGTAGCTGTAGTAGCAGATAATGAGCTTCAGTTACAATAATATTTTGTAAGCGAAAACACCCTGGTTTATTGAGGTGTTGGGGGGAAAAAGTTTATCTAAGATGAGCTCTCTTCAAGAAATCACATTTTGCTTAAGAGCTTGCCACATGATTTCAGTGGTAAAATTAGTGCTCTTCAGAAGTATGGATAAAGCCTTAGAGATAAGAAATGGGCTCTGTGCCTTTTCACTGAGCTACTGATTAAGTTAATGTTTGCTATGGTAACTCTTGTCTTAAAAACAACAACCTTGGTTCTACCTCCATAGTGCTGTTCCTGCTAGTGTTTGATAACACTAGGAAAGGGGGAAAATGTAGGCTGGGAATTGCTCTTAAAAAAAAAAAAAGGCATAGCAATGTTTTGTTGTTGCAGTTGTGTTTCTTTCTTTTGGGAAGGGGGAGATTGCTCTAAGTTATTCTGGCTTCTGTGGATTCTGCCTCCTCTAATGGCCTGGTGTTTCCCACTCAAGACAGAAGAGGGAATGGCTTCAAACTGAAAGTAGGTTCATATTAGGAAATATTAGTTATCAGGAAAAAATTCTTTACTCAGAAAAGGGGTGGTGAGGTCCTGGCACAGGTTGCCCAGAGAAGCTGTGGCTGCCTCTCCCTGGAAGTGTCCAAGGCCAGGCTGGATGGGGCTTGGAGCAAATTGGGAGTGGAAGGTGTCCCTTTCCAGGCCAGGAGGTTGGAACTGGATGATCTTTAAGGTCCCTTCTCCTCAACCCTCTTTCATCCTATGTTATTTAACTCCTCGTCCTGGCTCCACCATGGAGGCTGGGTTGAGGCAGCCTACCCCTGCGTCGGTTTTAAGATTTTGCATCGGTATTTGCTACTTGGGCAAAGCGATTTGGATGTTATTGTAAATACAGGGCCGTGCTTTGACCGGGTCCGTAGCCCCTACAGCAGCGTTACTGACGGATAGCTGCAGCATGGCAACCTCTGAAGCCCCAGGAACCAGACTACAACACCCACGTCGCTCTGGGAGCAGGGCAGGGGTAATCTCCTTCCTTCTCCAGAAGGAAAAGGGCGCAGTTTCTATTAAAATCAGGATTTTCCCGGCGGAGCGCGGCCCATCCCGAGCCCTCCCCCGCTCCCGCCCGCCGCCTCAGCGCCCCTTCCCACAATGCCCTGCCCGGCAACAGCGTCCCACGTGACCCGCGGCGCCCAACATGGCGGCTC
>VZTD01003380.1:0-61628 GCA_013397725.1 Rhagologus leucostigma | reverse complement strand
CCTTGGGGCTGGGGGGCGGACACAGCAGGGCCCTCGGTACGAGCCTTGAAATAATCATGGTTTAAATAATAATGAAGAAATCACCCTGACTTTCACTCAGTCAGGTGCAGCTCTCAGCAGAACGAGTCCGTGTCGATGTAGCCACAGAAGTTCCAGACAGTTCAGGGCACAAAGAGAGACCCGTGCAGTGAGTTATTTCAAGTGGGTTACCTGTTTTCGGCAACGCGCCTTGAAACAGTAGTTTTCTAAATCCTTAAGCAGCATTAGGAAGGTGTGTAAGAAAGAAAATAAACATTTTGTTGTGCGTATAGCCATAAACGTGAACACCCCTTCCTTTAGGATTACAAAAAATACTCCACTTGAGTTAATCGTGTGCCGTCCTGCTCCTTTTGGAGCACTGGCTGTCCATGAGGGGGGCTGGATGAGTGCTATGCCCATAAACAAATTTTCTCATGATATGACTCAGATGTTCACAGCGTGTCCATCCCAGATTCTTAAAAAGTCTGCCAGTGCCATGTCTGGAATAGCTCTGATTCTTGGCTGGCACCGTGTTCTTGGTCCCTCGCTCGCAGCTTCGTTAGCAGCTGTTGGGACTGATTCCTGGAGCTATTTTGGGAAGGTAGCAAGCAGCGTGTGGGGTGGTGGTGTCCTCACTCGAAAGGCTCCTTTTGGCCTCAGAAACAAGGGGGCAGTGGTGCCTTTCACCCATCGACGTCCACGGGAGTGGGGAAAGGCTGTCAGCCAGTGTGAGTCAGCTTGCAGAACTGAGACCTTAGTCTGCCACTGGATGGGCTTTTTCTTTTTTTATATAAAAAAGCTGTGTTGGAGAACCATAAATTATATTTAATCTTTCTAAAATAGGTGGAAAACGTTTAGTTGTGTGAGACTGCTTGGGATTTTCTGCACGTTCTGTGAAAAGATTGGATACGGAGCTTGGAACATAAACCAAGTTTGGTGTTTTTCCTGCCTCTTTTGTAGCCTAAGTTTTTGGCTAAGTATCAGGTTTAATTATAGAAATTCAATTGTAGCCTTTGTTAGAGTTGTTCTGTATTAACCAAAGCTTAAGAAGTCTCTGCCCATCAGAAAAATGAAGTCACAAAGAAGCAGCTTTAGCCAAAGTACCAGAAGCAGCAGTGTAAGAGAAAGCCCTCTTTAACTGCTCACATGAGACAGGATCAGCTTTTCTGTCTGACAGTTGTCACTGCATCCTCCTGAGATGCTTTCACTGCCCCATTTGTCTGTGGCTGGAAAAGCTCCTGTCTATTTACACTGTGTTTTTCAACTGCAAGAATTAAATCTCTTTTTATTTTTTTTTCTGTCTTTTTCCCCACCTCTGCCTGGACATCCATCTGTGGGGATCACTACTGTTTTATCAGCCTGGAGCCTCCCTATACACACCATTTCCCCAGGCTTTGTTTCTCCTGCTGCTCAGAACTTTCCCATGAATGAATTGCAGCAGTGCAATTCATTAAAAATGGCAAATTTATTTTAATGAATGGAAGGAACAGCACACCTATGTGAATAACACAACGTGAACGACCTGAATATCCTTGATGGCAGCAGGAACACTCTGGGAACTGGGAAAAGCTTGGGTTTCTTCTTGGGTTTTGAGGATAATGGGATTATTTTTAAACTGTTCCTGAAATATTTTCTTTGCCTTCTCTAATTAATATTTGGGATGACTGATGTAAGAGTGGGGAAGAGGTCTGTTTTCTTTGTTTGCTCTTTGTGAGTGTCTCTGAATTTCTTGTGATGTGAGCCCTGGGAGAGGGGGAGATGTTTTAAATGGTGGCCTGGCACCACTGAATCCAAAGCCATGCAGGGACAGGTGCAGTTCACTGGCTGCATTTCAGCTGGTGTTTACAGCCATCGTTATTTATCTGTTTATTTTATGCCTTCTAGTAGTACCTGGGTTAATTTTAGATCAGCCAGTGCTGGAGGAGTGTCATGACGAGGGCTTTGCTGGGTGGCTTGGCATGAGAAGTGCAGAATGTGGAAGTGTTTGGGGGCACTTGGGCCTCCCATTTGTCTTTCTGAAGTGCTACAGAGGGGGGGAAAGGATCATTCTCTTCCTAGTTAAATATGAAGAAAGCAAGCATTACTCCTTGTATCCAACAGTGGTTTATTTTTAGAATTTTCTTGTGGATTTTCCTTACACGAAGACGAACAATTTCATGTTCTAATTATTTCAGATTTCGTGGGACTATTTTGTGTGCTAATTTTCAGAAGAGCTACAGTAAAACTGGAAGTTTTTCGTCTGTCTGGCAAAAATCACACCCCGTATCTGTGAGGGGGAGAGACTGAGGAGCTGTTAAGATTAATTACTGAAGGAGAGCTACAATTAAGGATGAGTAGTCCAGAAGTCCTCCAGTGAAACAGTCACTGACATTCTTCTCTTCATGAGTAACGTGTTGTATATTCAAAAGCCAAGCTGGCATCTTGACGTTGGTCTCAGCTCAGAGGTTCTTCTTCCTCCTGGGAGTGTCCTCCAGCCTGTCATGTGCATAAATTCTCAGCGTGTGTTTCCCAGACTACTGAATTGCTTTGCTTTGTGTGTCTGCAGATGGCAAAAGCCAAAGACAATGTAATTGTGATGTCTGAGCCTGTCTAATTTCTCCGGGCTGTGGGTTATGATTAGGAATAGTGACTTTTTGCAGCAAGGGAGTTATAGTGAGTGTAGTGCCCTCAACTCCTTCAGCATTAATCAACTCCTGTAGATTAGGAAGCCCCCTCTCTCTGGTTGCTTCTCTCTAATCATGAACATGTGGAAATAAGCCAGGTAACCACAGAAAATCTCACCTTAATGTGAGAAGACTCGAGGAAAGAGAAACATTTCATGGGTGATTCGAGATGTTCTCTCCTCTCAGTTTACATTTTATGGGAGTTCCTATAATAATTCATCCCGAGTTTTGTTTCTTTGCCAAATTGAAAGGCTAAACATATGTAAAGAAAAACGAGTTGCAGGATGCAATGGAATTGAAATCAGAGCTATATAAAGAAATGGAAATGTTTGCTTAGGAGAAACCTGCTGGAGAAGTCGGTAGGAGCTGTTTGACATCGCTGCCGAAGCGCGTGGTGAGCTGTAATTCCTACAGGCTTTCACAAATACTTCTGTCTTCCCTCCACAGTCAGAACTTAATTTATTCCTGTATTCTTTGACAGATCGTTCAACTTTTTGCTGATGTGATGGACGGGAATCGGGTAATTCTGTTCAGTCAGAGTCTGTGCCCATTAATCCAGCTCTGAAACCAAGAACTGCCGAATTACCCCAGCGCTCTCACTGTGTGACTGCTGAGCTCTGTGTTTCTGGGCCAAGGGATTTTTGGTGGCAGCCAAAGGTCGGGGTGCAGTAGGTGTGCACTGCTCTGTGGTAAACAAGAGGCTCGTGCAGTGCCTTTTGTCATTTCCCTGATGACTCCTGGGGTGAGGACACACAGGAAGAGGGGACGCGCTGGGCTGAGCAGCTGGGCTCCAGTTGCACCACATTCCTCCAGCTCACGTGTGGCCTCTGGCTTTTATGCCCAGCACCTGCATTTGGTTTTGGTTTGTTTTGGAAGGAAAACAGATATTTTTGCTTGGCTACAGAAGCAGCAGCCAGTGGTTTTGTTGTTCTAATGCTGATGTCATCTGGAAGGGTGGTTGCACGCTCTCTGAATCCAAAGGTAGTCACCAAGCTTTCAGATTTCAGCACTCAGAGGAAAAAAGTGAAGCATTTTGAAACTTTACCTGAAATCAAATCCACAGAGTAACAGAGAGGGAAACCCAAGATGTCGTCCTGTTAAGGCTTAGTGTACTATTCTCTCTAAAAAAAGCTTAGATATCCCTGAAATAAAGGTAAAATCATAAAACCATGTGGTTTGGGTTGGAAGGGACCTTAAGGACCATGTAGTTCCGACCCCCTGCCATGGGCAGGGACACCTTCATGCCCCATCCTGCCTGGCCTTGAACACTTCCAGGGATGGGGCATGTGCAAATATCACAGCTCTGTTAGGATGAAATCGTCAATTCTACATGTTGCAGAGGAAAAGAGAATGAATTGTGGAACAATAAGGGGGGCAGAACGTGGCCTCTGCATACTCGAAGGGTGATGAATCCTAAAAAAATTCCTTTCTGATCAGTTCTCTGCAGTTCCCATACCCCAGAATCCAGTGAAGCAGAGCTGAAGCAGACTTTTGGGTCATGGACTATGTGAGATAGTACTATTAATTTCTCCAGTGACTGAAGGTTTTTAAAGTACTCTGTGTTTTTTGTGAGGCACAAAATACTGCTCTTGCTAAGCTATAAATCTAGAAGCAGCAATAATTTGCTTACAAGTTTGATAATTCAACGCTCTGATGTTTCTCCAGCTTAGAGGTTCTGTTGCAATTCCAGTGAGACACATGCTCTGGAATTCTGCAAGAGTTTTACACATTTAGCCTTTACTTCCCGGGATGAAGACAGATAGCTGAGGTTTGGAGAATCCCCAAGCTTCAATTTTATTATCTTTTTCAGACAACTTACAGTGCTGTAATTGTGCAAAATATCAATAAAAGAATTTAATCTCTTCCAGGTTTTCAGACAAGAAAGAAAGGCTGATGCATCTTAAAACCAAACAGAGAGAATTCCAAAAACAGTAAGTTGTATTTATTAAATTGATATAAAAGCTAAGAGATCTCATAAAAGGAAACAATCTCTTTAACACACTGTTGCTGGAGACAGACGGAGTCCAGATAGTCATAAAACTTTCAATCATGTTTTTTCCTCTAGTGTGTTGAAGGCCATGGAAGGGAAAGAAATAACTGATCAGCTGGTGAGTTGCTCCAAGTGTCCCATGGTTTTTAAACTCTCTGGATTCCTAGATCACATAGTTTAAAGTTACAGTTTACCTTGAGGGCATTGTGTTGCTTTCCCAAAGAGCCTGTTGTAAGCAAAACTGAAATGGGCTCTGCAAGCAGAGTGTTCCAAGCTGTCTGAATTTTTCATTTCTCACTAGGTATTTGTTCAATAACTTATTTTACGGGTTGACTTTATACTAGGCACTGGTTTTGTTTGTGGCATTCTTCCATGCACAGAACGCTGTATGAAATATTTAGTTGTTTGATCCATTCAAGAGCATCCTGCTACTTCTGCTCTAAAGCTGCTGGCTTTGTTGTTAATCATTAGTTCAGCGTGTTTGAAGTCTTTTGTGCCCTAGAGTTGCTGAATGTTCTTTTTCAGAGATGGAAAATAATGTCTTGCAAGATGAGGATTGAGCAGCTGAAACAGACCATTTGCAAAGAAAATGATGAAATGACAAGACGTGAGTAATGCCTGTGCTTTTGTGATGTGCAAAAACTCCCTGTGCCTTAGAGTGAAAAATCAATCAAGGTGAATTTGAGCGTTACTTTTTTAAAAAATGGTGAATTTCCAAACTGTCGCTTCCTAAATCAACTTGAAGGCAAATGGGTGAGTGGATTTTGGCCTTTTTATGCTTGGGTTTTAATTAGCAAACAGCAGACATTCTTCAGCTGGATGGAGATGGTTTTGCAACAGCTTTAAGAGCAAATGCTTAGCAGCCTGTGACTCTGGCTGTGTCCCTAGAGATGGCTTTATTCAGTGTAGTGTTTCTGATCACTTCCTCTTGATAAAGAGGAGCAAACAGCTCTGCAGCTGTCACAGAGTTCATGAAACTGCTGAATTTTAACCCACACCTGTCTGAAAATCCTGAAATCCTACTTGAGCAAGAGTCACTGAAATTTGGTGTAGGCTGGAGAGTTGCTCCATTCAGAAACTTCAGTTTTTGAAAGTCGTTAGATTGTTTTACACTAAATTTGCCAGGTCATTTTTCAGAAGAGAATATGCAGCTCTCCTTACAACCTACGTGCAAGAGAAGTAGAGGAAGCATATTCAGAAACATATTGATTCAATCTGGGATATTTTTATGGCTTGAAATTCAAGAGGAGCCATACAGAGAGTGGAAGCAGAGGCATAAACTGAGAATACTCATAAAGGATTTGCACAGGCTTGGGGTGAAAAATCAAAAAAAGGCTGAGATGCAAAATGATTTTCAATTAATAAGGAAGATGGATAGTAACAATAGGAAATGTATGATAAAGGAAAGGTGAAGGAGTAGACAAGTGTGTTAGTTAACAGGAAAGAGAGCAAATAACAGTGCAGAGAAGGCTGAAGCATTCAGTGCTGCCTTTGCTTCATCTTCCTGCAAAGAAAATGTGATCAGCTGCTTAGCCTGGTCAAATTTTACATCATGAGGGGACTGCAGGCTAAGGAAAGGAAACAGACAGCTACATATTTGCTTTATGGAACCCAAGGAAGAAGCTGAAGTAGTTTGTGGAGCACTTGGGAACACAGGAGGGAGTGAGGGTGTCTGAGGAAGCTGAAAACAGTACCTGCTTTCAAAGGGTGCAGGAAGGAAGAACCTCAAACTGATGACACAGGCATCCTGTTACAGACCTGGGGGGACTTTGCTGGTGGCTGGAAGATAAGGTGGTTAAAAATAGGCATCACTTGGTTGTGATATTCATGTCAAATTCATGTTTTGTTATTTATGTCATGGTTATGATATTCACGTCAAATCAACCCCATGTCTGGGGAACAAGTGGTGCACTGGAGGATGAAGCAGAAGTTGCACATAAGTTGGATTTGGGCACTGCTTGGAACTGTCTTGTGAGCAAACCAAGACTTCTGCTCTGGGTGTAGCCCCTGCAAGGTCATCACAAAAGGTTAGGAAAGCTGCATTCAAAGAGCAGTGACTCTGGTCAAGCTGAGGAGGTGAGACAGGTGGAGCTCAGCAGGAGCCAGTTTCTGGCCCAGTTCTCTTCAGTATTTCTCATAATAGCTCAGTAGAATAGAGGGTGGAATGGAGGAAGCCAGGCTGGATGGTGAAATGACTTCTGTGGAGACCAGGACCAAATTCAAAATCATGCAGATAAATAGACAACATCATCTGAAAAGGGCAAAGTCAAGGTACACGTTGTTGTAAAGAGAAACATAAACCCAGAATGGGGGATGGTGGTGAGATTTGGCAGGAAAGGATCTGGGGAATTGCAAATTAAATAAAAATTATCAATCTCGTGGTGCTCCAGAAAGGCTCAGGCCTCTTTCTGGGTTAACTAATGTAAGTGCTGTATTTAAGATGGAAGTAGTTATCTTGCTGTGCCAGGTATTGCTGTTGCTTCAGTGGAAGTCTGGTGTCCAACTTAAACAATTTAAGAAAGATACAAATCACCTGGAGAAAGTCTGAGTATTGGAAATGAAACAGAAAGAACGGCTAAGAAAATTCATGTTTGGTTTAGAGAACAGGAAGTTGAAGAAAAACAAGCTTTTCAGTAGATAAAAGGTTATTATTATGGAGTTTATGACTTTTTGTCTTTAGCCTGTGAAGAAAGGAGAAGAGGAAATCAAAGTGACTTTGAGGAATTAGTCACCTTTTCTCAAAATACTCTGAAGGTGGCAGAGTGTTAGGACCAACCAGGGAGGGGAGTTCACCATTTTCCTGCTCTTCTGTGGAATTTATTATCTGCAGCTTTTGCAACTTTTCTTGATTCACAGTGAATTTGGTTAGATTTAACCTGAAAAGTGAGCTGACTGTTGCCCAACTAACCTATTGTTAGCTCAGTTGCTTTTGGAGAGAGACCAGAAATGAATTCTAGCTGTGAGTAGTCAAATAGATCAGGAAACCAACTTGGTCACTCTTGGGCCGCATTAAAAAGTGTGAAAAGGTCGTTTCTCTTCTCTTGAATGTGGCATAGTTTAATTTTCTGAAATAAGAACGATTTCTAGAACGCTGGGTTCCTGCTTTTGGAGCTGACTCTCTTTGAGACCTCAGTAACTGATGGTGCTTAAAATAATGTTTTAAAATCTGTGTGTTTGCCTTCTTTCTGTGCAGAACAGTTCAAGGAGACAGGCTTGCAAATACCTGGCAGAGCTCTCTGGGCAGAGATCAGTGTGCCTGGGCTTGCATTTAGCAGGCAGTGCAGGTGTGTGGGACACAGTGGTGTCCTGAAATCCTCCTGGGGATAGATTTTTAATCACCTCATAAACTGGGTCATAAAGCAGAGGTGCTGTGCAGGGAGCAGGACAGTTGTTTGTGCTCTGGGACTGCTGAAGAGGAAACGTGAGTGCAGTGCCTCCCCTGCTCCCAAATAATTGCTGTTGGACCTGCAGGGAAGGGAGTTCACTCTGAAAAAGTAGCCTTTCAAGTCAAACATGGATGTGAAAATTGAAAAGATGGACGTTTTCCTCCTCCTCTGTCTCTTGTTCTTTATGCAAGGGGAGAGTTTGGGAATATGAATGCAAGTGTTAATTGATTTTGTGTTGATGTTTCAGGACTGCTTAAAGGAAAAAGGGATTGCAACTGACACGTAGGGATTCTTGGTATTGCTCAGAGAAAAGTGGATTTTCCTACTGCTCCTCCAACAGGGGTCACTTATTTATGTTATATAAACCTGAGGCTTATTAGTTCTTATCTGCATGGAGGAGCTATTCTCACCTCCTTTAATTTGGGACTTTGCATCTCCCACATACCAGATCTTCCTTCCTACCAGCCACACCATGGATTGCAGCAGATCAGATGACTGGAAATAATCCCTGATGTTCAGAGAGAGCAGCCTCTGTGTCTGCAGGGGCAGGCACACTTCAAACTAGGGCACGTGGAGAGTTTCAAAAACGTATTTGGGGAGAGCACAAGAAATCTCTCGCTGAGCTTTTAGAAGACAGAGGTGGCTGGCTCTCTCTAGCACCATGTTTGTGGGAGCATTTCCACAGCCAGTTATTTTATAGCAGAATCAGCAGATCATAGGATCATCAAGGTTGCAAAAGACCTCTTAAGATCACCAGGCCCAACCTTGGGTGCTTCAAGACGCTCTTGCAGGGTATTTTTCCAAGCCTGACACGTGGAGTGAATCCAGGCAGTTGCAGCACTTCAGCAATGAGCACATTTCCCATTTTGTGAGTGGGAAGGGACATAGCCAGTGTTCCCTGTGGAAACAAGGAGCCTGCACTGTTGGGATCCAAGTGCTGTAAGAGCACATCCGTGAGTGAAGCCCAAATAACCCACACTAACAGCAGCAGAGGTGCCAGAAATGGTGAATGAAGATGCTATCTGCACTTGATTTTGGCTGCAAGCAGGGCAGGGCTTTTTTGGCCAGCATGATGCAAACATGTACAGTCAGGCTATTTCTGTCAGGATGATTACCTCATGAGTTTAATTAAAAGTGGGAAATCTTGGCTTTTGTGCTCCAAATCCAAAAATAGCTGGGTAAAAGATAGGGAAAGAATAATCCCAATTGCAGTCTCTTTGGAGATCTTCAGAAGAGATTAAAAAGTTGTACCACTGAGCAGCTGGAAAATGTTAATAGTTTAGCAGGGTTTTCTGTTTTAAGCTGCCATAGATCTTGTTTTCCATAAATATTAATAAAGCTTTTCTCAAGCTTTTCCTGCAAGCACTTCCCAGCTCCTTTTCCAAGGGATAACATCTGCTGCTGTTCTCACAGACACGGAGGGGCTGCTGAGGATTAAAGAGGAGAACCAGAAGCATTATCGCAGGGCTCAGAGGCATCAGGAGAAGAAGGAGAAGATCCAGAGGCACAACAGGAAGCTGGGAGACTTGGTGGAGAAAAAAACCTACGAGCTGAAAACCCAGTATGAGCACCTGGCAAACCTCCGTCGGTCACACATCCTGGAGCTGACCTCGGTCATCTTCCCCATTGAAGAGGTGAAGACAAGCATGAGGTATGGCAGGCTTGTCCTTGATCCCTTTTGGGATCATTTTGCTTGGTTTTAGACACCCAGAAGGGAGTTGTGTCAGTCTGAGGTAGGTGCTCTGGCTCCCTTAGGATCTGTGGGGAGGAGGAGGAGGAGGAGGTGTGTTCTCACCCAAAGATAGAGGTCCAGGATAGAAGAATCTGAATCTGGAGGTGCTTGCATCTCCCCACTGAGACATCTGAGGTGCGTGTCCAGTGTTAAACTTCCTTAAAATACGGCTGCCCCATCCCTGGAAGTGTTCAAGGCCAGGCTGGACTTGGAGCTTGGAGCAACCTGGTCTAGTGGAAGGTGTCCCTGCCCATGGCAGGGGGGTTGGAATGAGGTGGGCTTTAGGGTCCCTTCCAACCCAAACCATTCTAGGATTTTACAAAAATAGGTAATTAAAAATCCCAGAGAAAATGAAAGTAGTTTTGGGAAAAGAGGAGTTTTGCAGGAGTGGTCTATAAGGTCCCTTCCAACGCAACCATTCCTGGAGTCTTCAAAAATAGCCAACTAAAAATCCCAGAGAAAATGAAAGTAGTTTTGGGACCGAGGAGTTTTGCGGGAGCGTTCCAACAACCATTTTGCCCTGAGCGAAATCTGGCTCAGTGCCTGCCAAGTGCACGTTTGATTCTATTTGTAACCACTTCTTTTCAAACCCTTGTGGGGTCCTGCAGGGACCCTGCGGACGTGTCCTCGGAGAGCGACAATGCCATGACCTCCAGCACTGTGAGCAAGCTGGCGGAGGCGCGGAGAACCACGTACCTGTCGGGGAGGTGGGTGTGTGACGACCACAACGGGGACACCAGCATCAGCATCACGGGGCCCTGGATCATCCTCCCCAACAACGGGGACTACTCGGCTTACTACAACTGGGTGGAGGAGAAGAAGACTACACAGGGACCTGGTAAGGGGAAAGGCTTGGTTTTAGGCAGCTGGGACACTCCAGAAGCTTTGGGTGTCAGTAAAAGGCAGTGAGGAGCAGTAGACTGGTCCGTTTATTCTCACCCTGAGCCAGAAATAAATGCCAGTATAGGGATTGTAGGAGAAGATTCCCTGCCCAGTTGGAACTAGGTGGTCTTTAGGGTCCCTTCCTACCCAAACCATTCTGTGATTTTATGATTAGTCTGCTGAAATCTTCTTTTGCATGAGAAGCTCTCTGGGATACACAGCACAATGAAATAGAGGAAGTTAATTATTCACAGTTTTGACACAGTTCACATGTCATCATCTTCACAGGAATTCCAAGAATTACTATTTTCTTCCAACTTCTGACAGATTTCACTGGAAATGATTGCTAGATTCAGGCTGTTCTCCATACTTAGAAATGACATATTCCAGAGTAGACTCCAGGAACATATTAACACACCCACCGAGGCTTCCTTTAAAACAAGGATTTCATGTTGTTTTTATTTCTTTCAGATATGGAACATAATAACCCTGCTCATACCATCAGTGCTGCATTGTGCTATGCAACTCAGCTCGTTAACACTTTGTCTCTCATACTTGATGTAAATCTTCCCAAGAAGCTCTGCAACAGGCAAGTAAAAACACAGCAGGGGAATCAGTGACCTTAAATCAACTTTGTTTGGGGAACAAAGTCATGAATTGCAACAGCTCCTTTGGTAACACCGGTGTTAATTTGGTAACATTTTTGTGCTGTTTGAGGGGAGGGCTGGCAGGATTTTAGACCACCATTAACAGTCCCTCCCTTCTTTTTTACTTCCTTAGAGGAAGCCCAACCATCACAGTTGAAAATAACACTTTTCTAGATGGTACATTCAGCATTCTCAAATGAGAGATTAAATATGGCAGTGTATGAATGGCACTTTTGATTTTATTGGACCCCACTGTGCTTCACAGAATCCCAGCCCAATCCAGCAGCTCTGGAACAGCTCTGCTGCCTCTTGTGCTGTAGGACAAGGTCCTGTAATATGGCATGGCAGCAGTGTAATTCCCAATGGGATAAAACCCCCACGGGGAACACACCTAGGAGTGCATTGCATGAACCCCGTTTGGGATGAAGGGCACTGTTAGAATTTTGGTGTCTGTGTGGAGCAGCTGGGATCTGTACAGAAGGAGCTGCAGACCTGGTCAGACTCCCAGAGATCTCAAATGTGCTGCAGAGATTCTTTTAGGTGTTTTAAAAACAGTGGTTGTCCAAGTGAGGGCACAAAAGTTGCGTAGGGTTTCAGGTTTTTCCCGCCCCATGGCTGGAGCCAGATGATCTTGAAAGTCTCTTCCAACCCAAACCATTCTGTGATTCTCTGATTTTATTTGGGTGTTCAGTGCTCAGAGAAGGAAAAGGTTGGGAACAGGAAACGATGCAAGATTTTAAAGGAGATCTGAACCAGTTTGGCACTGGTGGATCTCTGAGTTCCCTACAGTTCACACCACCTGTCCTGTGGAAAGTGGTGAGGCCAGGGCAAGCAGAGCTTGTTGATGAAATGCTCACAGTCCTGCTAGGTGAAAAATTAATCTCCTGAGCACTCTAAAACTGCCTGTAGACTTTAAACAAGTGCTTGCTGCGAGGATTTTTACTCCAGGATGTTTTAGGAAGCCAGGGCACAGATGCTGATGCCTCCAGTAAGTAGATTTTCACAGCATTTTGCTTCCTGTGTATTTGTGTGTGGTGTTTTAACAGTGAATTCTGTGGAGAGAACCTCAGCAGACACAGGTTCACACGGGCAGTGAAGAAGCTGAATGCTAATATCCTTCACCTCTGCTTCTCTCAGGTAGGGGGATGCACATTTGTTATCTTTAAACAGCTTTCTAGATGTCACGGGATTTCCTCAAGGAACTGATTGGTTTTTTTTTCCTTTCCACGTGTCAGCATGTAAATTTAGATCTGTTGCACCCCCTGCATACCCTCAGGAACCTCATGTACCTGGTCAGCCCAGACACCGAGAACTTGGGCAGGTAAGAAAAGCAAAATATGAACTCTCCTGTGGCTGAATCCCTTTTGAATTTATGCTTTTGCCTTGTTACTTAGAAGGGAAATTCTCTTCTGCTGTGCCCAAAGATCAGTCCTCAGCACATAAATCGGGGTAGTTCCAGGAGGAGGCAAAACAGGACAGAAAAAGGGGCTCCTGAGTAGGAAATTAAATTTCACAGACGTGTGTTTGCTGTGCTTCTGCCTATGGCAGGCTCAGCTGGAGGCTTTGCAGCTGATGATGGACTTATTTGCCCTACACCCAGGAGCAGGAACTCCTTCCCTCCAGGGAACAGCAGCACAAATGCCAGGCAGCCTTGCCATGCTCCAAGCGTGACCCTGCCCACGCCTTGCCAACATGCAAATACCTGAGAGCATCCAGTAATACAAACCCTGAGAAGAATCCCAGGCAAACCTTTCCCAAAAGACTTCCAGTCGATGAACTGCCTAGACCAAAGCTGACCCTTCAAATAATATTCATTTATATGTAAATTAAGATTAAAGACAACTTTTCTCTTAGCTTAGAACGTGATGAAGAGAACGTCAGCTCTGGCCTGCACGCACCAGGTTTAATAATTTATTTCTTTTTTCACAAGTTAAATATAAGAAAGCAAACAACACTGATTTCCCCATTGGGATAATCCAGACACAAGTCACTTGTGCCCAAGACAGTCTGCAAATATTTGTTTGCTGTGCCTGGTGCTTTATTCCTCCCTTAAACACGGTAATGTTCCGAAATCTACTCTTCTGCTTTGTGCTCGTGTACGGATCTGGTTTTATTCAAAAACCTGCAGTGCCACTAAGAGGAACTGCCTGTTCCCACTTACCTTGTGTTCTCTGGGTATATCCCTACTGATTCAGCCCAGAAACATGGGGAACCACATCTTTGGAAAAGATTTGGGGTAAAAATCTGTGCTTGCTGCTGCTTGCCTGAAAACAAGGAGAGTGCTGGAAATACCCAGAGGATGAAGAGCTGTGTCCTCAAAGGAAAGCAGCTGCTCTGAAAGGTCCAGGGGCTGCAGTGGGCACTTGTGCAGGTGTCACAGAGCTCCACATGCATCAGCTGGGTCCAGATAGTAAAAGAAAGGGTTACAGGAGAGTTGGATACAATTCCACAGGCTGCTGAATGGCTTTACAGACAGCACTGGGAGCAAAGAGTCTGAGCTGGTTGAAATGAGGCACATGCACTTTACAGAGACATTAATTACCCACAGGAATGAAGGTGGGGATTCTGTTTCCTTCTGTCATCCTCTCAGGGCTGGATGAGTTTCTGGAATGGATGCTGTCATCAGGCAGGAGTTGCTGGGCTCAGGACAGGGAGAACGGGTGGGACGCAGTGGCCTTTGTTAGAGAGGAGGTCACTTGGGATGATCTCATTGTCCCTTCTGGCCTCAGCCCTGATGACTCCCTTCTTGTGTTGCCTTGTTAAGCAAAAGGCTTTGCCAGGAGGCAGCGCTCCCATTCCTTTCCAGATTATGAAAGAGGAGTGTTTGCCTTTAATTTCTCAGCTGGCTGCAAAGTTTGCAGCAACCAGCTCTCTTTATTTTCCTTTAGATACCTAAGCCTGTGGTTGCCTGACAATCCTTTATATGCTGCTGTTTTCATATGCTTATAATTTTACCAAACTTTAATTATAAATATTAATATTTTCCATGATAACTCACTGCTTTAGACTCCTCCCACTAAGGCTGGAGAAACTCTTGCCTGTGCTAAATGGTTACTGTGCTTAGTGGTTGGACTCGGTGATCTTGGGGGTCTTTTCTAACCTAAATGATTCCATGATTCCATTAAATTCTTGCTCATGTCCACTGGGCAGTTCTGTGGCTTGGAATGAACTCTGTCAGGGACGCTGCTTGCTGTGGGGAATCCGCCTTTTTCCATGGGATACAGGCAGCCCAAAGCAGGGGGATGGGGCAGGATGCAATCGCTTCTCCCACCAGGCAGTGGCAGCAGGGAACTCTGAGTCGCAGCACAGGTGGGTTCGGGCAGGACCCTGGAGATGCAGCCCGCGGCCCTGCTCAGAGCAGAGCCGGTGCCCACGACTGGAGCATCTCCCTGCCCAGGAAAGGCTGAGGGAGCTGAGACTGTCCAGCTGAGAGGGGCCCTCAGCCCTGTCTGTCCCTGGCTGCAGGGAGGGCTCAGAGAGCCTGTCCCAGGCTCTGCTCCGCGGGGCCCAGCAGTGGCACAAGAGGAACGGGCAGGAACTGATGCCCACAAGCTCCACCTGAACATGAGGAAGAACTTCCCTGTGCAGTGACCGAGCCCTGGAACAGATTGACCAGAGAGGGTGTGGAGCCTCCCTCGCTGGGGATATTCCAGAGCCGTCTGGACACAATCCTGTGCCATGTGTTCTGTGATGACCCTGCTGGAGCGGGGAAGTGGGACCAGATGAGCCACCGTGGTGGCTTCCAACCTGACCCACTCTGTGATTCTGTGTGATGAGGTTTGGAGTGTCTCCAGGGGAGACCCCACAGCCTCTCTGGGCAGCCTGTTCCAGTGTTTGGCCAACCTCAGAGTGGGGAAGAGGTTGAGGTGTTGCTCGGGGCAGAGCGGGAAGTCTCCACTGGCGAGCTGTGCCAGACCTGTGAGTTGTAGCTACACCCCGACAGAGCTGAGCCATCTCAGCCTGGCCAGGGCTGGTGTTGGAAATTAAAGCTGTTCCACATCAAGCCGAGATTCCCACCAGTGGAGCCCTGAGTTATCACCAGTAGCTTTCTCTGTTGTATGTGTTTCCCTACCCCTGCCAGAGCAGAACTGCTCTCCCACCGTTCCTGCTCCGTGGGCTGGAACCCTGTCCCCTCCTTGGCCAAGTGTTTGTGTTCTGACCGTGGCGACACCGAGTTCCCTCTGCAGTTTCTCTGCCAGCTGGTAGAGACAGGGGCGCTTCATCTGTGCTGTGCCCGTGGCAGAGCAGGGTGCTGGGAGTGCCCAGGGCTCACCCCAGCAGAGAGGACAGAGGGACCGATGGCATCGTGTCCTCACCCCCAGGTCCGGCCCCTTCGAAATCAGCGCTGACCTGGAAGACTCCATGGAGTTCGTGGACCCCAGCGCGGCGGGCGAGACGGACGAGAGCGGCGACGAGCACGTGAGCGACGAGGAGACGGACCTGGGCACGGACTGGGAGAACCTGCCCAGCCCCAGGTTCTGCGACATCCCCTCGCAGCAGGTGGAGATGCTGCAGAGCCAGAGCACCCAGGTGTCCCAGCCCATCGCCAGCAGCAGCGCGGGTGGGATGATCTCGTCCGCCGCCGCCTCGGTCACCTCGTGGCTCAAGGCCTACACCGGGCACCGCTAGCGGGCACGCCGGAGCTGTGCCAGGGACCCCTCCCCGACTGTGCTGTAGTCAACCTTTACCTATTCAGTTAAGTAGTGCCTGGAACAAAGGAAAGGTGGGACTTTCGTTTTGTAAACCGGAGAAAACCTTTTTATTTACCCAAGATGACTGTGACGGCCCCGTTTTGTAAATTAGCTCCGTGCTCCCGACGGATTCCGTGAGGGAATTTGTGTCTTGGTTCTGTCTGCATCGAGGATTGTAAAAGGAGCCAGCAACCTCCAGCTCTATTTTCTGAAGAAGAAACAGATTTTGGAGTGTTTGGATCGGGATGAGTGCAGGGAAGGCTGCTCAGGGTGCAGTCTGGACAGTGGTGCAAATGCAGCTCCCACTTTCTTAACTCCTTACAGGGTTTTCCTTTGTGTGTGTGTGTTTTAAATCTGTCTTGCATAATGCAAAAACGCGTATTTCTAAATTTTTTTCATTCAGGACATGAAAATTATGCATTTTTAACATGTTTTCTAATCTTTGTTGCCATATTTTTAATACAAACAGTCAGCATGGGCAGGGAATTCACACAGCAAATTGCTCTTGTTTTAGATTTGGTTGTGAATCTTCACCCAGTTTTGCCATAGAAAACTGGCTTGTTACATGCTGTTTCCACTGGTAGGTGTAGAAGTTTTGTGTTGTGCTGTCTGAGGCACACAGGCTCTGTACTCTTACTGCCATACACCAAAGAAACACTGGTCGTTCTCTTGCTAGACCCACATTCGATGCTGATACAGAATTGCATTGTTGCAATAATGCCCATCAGTTACCGCACCACGTTGCTACTTTTTAGCACTAGAAAAGCCTCATTTCAAGCCAGTTTGGTGAAGTCACAGGCTCTCCACACTACACGTGTTTTTAACCCTATTTTATCTTACGTTCACGGTGGGGTTTGTTGTTTACTGACTGCCAAGAAGTTGGTTTGGTTTCCCCGGCGCAGCCGGCTCGTGGCACCCCGGGAGCTGGGTGCTGGCAGGTGACTTGGCGAGCAAGGGCTCCTCCTCGCCCTCTGCCTTGCAGGACGGGGCCCTCACGGGGGGTTTGCTCAGCAAAGCTTCCAACGTTTACATTTAGAGCTGGGACAGTTCCCCCACAGGGTCAGCCAAGGTCAGAGCCTCCTGCCCTCCTCCTCGAGGGAGGATTTCTGCCACTGCCCCGCAGCTTGTGGGGACACAGCGCCTAACGGGGACACAGCAGGGCTGTGGTGAGTGACACAGAGACCACGTCCCTGCCTGATCCCAGCTCCAGGGCTGGCTTTCTCAGCCACCTCACGGGGTGTTTTGTGGTTTGCTCTGTTCCTCTCCAGCCCGGCCAGTGCTGCCTCTGTCCCCACCCAGGAGGGGTGGGAAGCCAGGTGTGGCAGTGACACCCGTGTGCCCCATGCCGGGGGCCCTGCTGAGTATTGTGTCACCCACCCCTCCATGGCAGCTGCTTCTCTTCAGCCCTGAGCTTGGGCATCTGTTGTCAGTAGTTTCTTTTAATTTTGCTTTTTTTCTTTTTTTTTGTTTAAACCAAAGACCCTTAACTCCGCGCGAGCGCCGCGCACGTTGTCAGACGCCCTCACCCTCGCTCCTGCCGCTCTTCTGCTCTAAGAGTTGGGTTTGTTTTAGGAGAACAGCCCAGGCCCCTGGACTGCTGCAGCCCGGTGGGGGCCAGTGCCCCCAGCCCCGCTGCCTGGCCGAGCCCGGGGGTTTGGGCTCTGTTGGCTCACAGCACTTTATCACTCGCAGCTCTGAGCAACCAGCACACGCCAGTATTGGAAACTGGGCTCACAGCCCAGCCCCTTCTGCTTCCCCGTGTATTTTGCACTGGACCCCGCCATCTAAATACCTTTTTTTTGTTGTTTTTTAGTAGGCATTTCAGTCCCTTTTTCATTGCTGCCTTTGTGCTTTGAGCCCCAGAAGGTCAGGCCATGACTCAGCTTCGTGCACTGTCACTGAACTTAGGGAAAGAAAATCCGACACAATAACTTTTCTATAAGCCATATACTTCCTATCCATGTTTTCCAAAATAATTTATTTGCAACCCTGTCATACTCTGAGAGTGCACAAGGGCACCGTGAGGGTGTTCAAATGCGTTGGGGTGGGGCTTTTCGTGGAACGTTTTTTTTTTGTAACAGAACACGAGGTTGTGGTGGTTTTTTTAAAAGTGTTTTTGCACATGTGTAGCTGAGGAAGAATTGTGTGTGTCCAAATCTTGAGTGCAATCGCCAGGATTCGTTTTCCAGGTTGTTTGGGGGGGTGGGGAGGGAGGGCAGCAATATCTGTAATTATAAATATTTGAAGGCAGCCAGCTGAGAGTTTACAAAACGTTTTGCGTAGCATGAACTCGGGAATTTCAGTTCAGGCCGGGACTTCTGGTCGTGACCCATGACCTGGGGGTGGCCAATTTGGGCTGCCAAAGAAGAGCCTGAATTCGGGGGCCCAGCCCTGTGCCGAAAATCAGGAGCCCTGTGCAGGGTTTTGGGTGGGACACCCAGGGGTGGCTTCGTCACCTGCGGAAACCCGCGGCCCCTCTCTCGCAACTTCCAGACTTAAGATGTAACTAAACACAAATGGTTTGGTTTGGTTGGTTTTTTTTTTTTTTTCCTTCTAAATTTTATTGTATTATTGCAATAAATCTTTAACAGTAATTTTTTTTTAAAGTTGTATATTTATGACTGATACTTCTGTGTGGTTTGTTTTTCACCGTGCTGGGCAAAGTACACAAGAATTTCCAGCCTTCAAAGCATCACAGGGACCAGACCTGTTACAGTGCAATCAGTCGTACAGCGGTGGAATAAGCAATACCCATTCTAAAAAAATACTCTTACATAAAATAACTGCATCTCCGTGGGAGCAGGGGGTGGAGTCCTGCACAACACACACACACACACACACACACATCCCTCTATGTACATGTAAACGGATAAACCTCTCGGGAGAGCCTGGCTCGGGGCTGCTCCTGTGCCGGGTGATGTTCCTGCAGGTGGTGGATTCCTTCTGCATGCAAAGGGCTCCTCGTTGCCAGGTCATTTCAGGATGCAAGAAGGTGTCTCATGGAGTTATTAAAGTGAAGCGGTGTCGGAGCAACAGGGATGGGAAAGCAGGCTCTGCCCACGGGCCCTGGTGGCTTGGCAGCCCACGGGTCACAGGCTGCTGGACGATGGAGGAGAAACAACCCCTCCCACTCCATTTTTTGTGACGTATCTGATGGGGAGGGCTGATGGCCCTGTGATTCCTGGCTGTTGGACACTCTGGAGTGGGAGCAGCAGCCAGCTGGGGCTCCTGCACACAGAGCTGGGGCAGTTCACGGCCTCGGTCACAGCACAGTCAGGCCATGGCCACGGGGAAAGCGAAGTCTGGGGCCGAGCTCAGCTCGTGCAGACAATGCTCACGCCACTTCTGCTTAAGCAGGACCAGCAGCAGGAGCTTTTGCCCTCTGCCCGCTCTGGTTTGTGGCAGGAGAGCAGCCTGGCTCTCCTGTCCCTGCACCAGGACTGCCTGGACCAGCCAAAGGCAGGTGGGAAGGAGAAACAGCCCCGGGTGAGGCTTCAGCACCATTTCCACCGTGCAAGAAGTGGGAGTCGAGACACAGGTTGGATCTGTCAGTGCAGCTTTGTGCAGGTGTGAAATCCTAGAATGGTTTGGGTTGGAAGGGACCTTAAAGATCTTGTTNGGAGCCCCTTTAGGCTCTGGAAGGGGCTCCAAGATCTCTCTGGAGCCTTCTCTTGTCCGGGTGAACACCCCCAGCTCTCCCAGCCTGGCTCCAGAGCAGAGGGGCTCCAGCCCTTGGAGCAGCTCCGTGGCCTCACCGACAGTTCCAGGGGCTGGCATGGACGTAGATGCTGCAGGAGGGGACCTGGGTCCAACACAAGGAACTGAGCTCTGCTGCAGCATCCCAGGATTTCTCCGCAGGGAACAGGGCCCAGCAAAGGGAAAAGCTGCTGCAGAAAGAGCCAGGATGGAGCAAGAGCCCAACCGCAAGCCTCAGCCACAGGCGGCTTTCTCAGCGGTGTCCATGCCAGGAGAGCCCCAGAGCCTGATGAAAACTGGAAGCTTATGGACAATGGAAATGTTATTACAACTTCTTTGCAGGCCTATCTGGAAATTCAGTCCAGACACTCCAAATGCTCCCAGGCAGGGAAGTCAAGCACATGGTGCAGTCCTTCATCCTCAGTTCTAAACACTGAACTTTGTAAATCCAACACTGGATTTTTTTTTTTTTTAATTGCTTCTTAGGAAAAAAAACCCCAACATTCATCAGACCTTGGCTTCTCCCTGAACCATTCCTTAAAGAAACAGAAATCTGCATTTTACAACAAAAAAAAGCCTGCAGGCAGCTCAGCATGGCAACACTCGGAACCGACCCACTTCTGGATGCAAAAGCTTGCTCTGTGAAACAATTTTTAACAGCAGTGCTGTGCAGGAGGGACAGTTCCGGCAGACAGCATAATAAATGATGTATAAACCAGCCCACGCTCCCCAGCCAGCCTTGAGGGGAGGGCAGGGATGGGGTAGGGTAGACAGCAAGTTGTCCTCTGGATTTACCTGCTCCAAGAACAAAATAGCCTCATGATATTATTTTATCTTCATTTTCCCCCTTGTTCAACAAAGGTGGCCAAAATCTCACACCCTGTTCCAAATAAAATGACCTCACTGGCCCCTTATCTAATTACAAAATATTTTCCTCCGCCGCTCCACTCCAGCCTCGCAGGGACTTTCCTTGCTGCTGTCAGCCTCAAATTTTCCAGAGTCTTGGGTGGGGGGGCAGGAAAGCAGCTTCTTTCCCTTTGCCCCTAACCAAAATGAAGCTGAAGGCCTTTGATGCCGATGGCTTTGGGAGTTGTTTTGCTGCTGGTCCGGGCGCAGCCGAGGGAGCAGATGGAAGTTTGGGTGAAGCCTGCGCCCCGTTAGAGGATGAAGTCAGGGATTAAGGAGGGATCCTGCTTTCCCTCTCCCTCTTCCCAGCCGATTACAAGGCGGCCGCACCCTTCTTTTAGATTCCCAGTTTCATTCCTCCTGGTTGTCATCACGTCTGCAGCGCAGGGAGGCTGAGCAGCTCTGGGAGGGGTGGCTGACAGCCAGGGGGTGGCAGGAGCAGGTGAAGGCAAAAAATAAAACCAGCACATCCTTTAAACATCCCTGAAAGGCCTGAGCTCACCAAACCCACGTTTCAGGCTGCCAGGGCTCGATTTTCCTTCTCTCACTGTTACAGGAAAGAACAAAAGCATCCGCCTTCAAACCCTCTTTTGTCCTCCTCACGCTCCGAACCCAGGCGAGTCACTCCCTGTGATCCCAGGGCAGGTGGAGGTGGCCAGCTCCTCCTGGCCCCCACAGCCAGCAGTTTTTCCACATCTTTCCGCTCCAGCACCAAAGGATAGCGAACAGGATGAGGCAGGTGCAGGGTCTCCCCATCCCTGCCCTTTCCAGCTGCTCCCTGGGGTTGGCAGGGCAGAGGAAGGCCCAAGGTGTGCCCCATGGGAAGGTGGCACCGGCTCTTCTTGAACCAGGTCAGCGATTTTGGCTGCTCCAGCCGGAATGGTGAGAGCCAGGAGTCCATCCGTGCCCTGAGAAGGGGCAGAGAAACACCAACAGCACCAAGTGAGGGGAGAGAAGGGACGTGGATGGGGCAAAGGCACGGCTGCCACGCTCCGTTTGGCTCCCTGGAAAACGGCTGCTGCTCCCCTGACCGCACTGGACGCGGCTGCTGGACGGGCCAGGGCCCATTCCCAGACTTCCAAACCGTCCACCCTCGGAGGGGTGTAATGGGAGGCTGAGGCCTGGCTCACAGCACGGCAGGACAGGGACGTACCCGGGGAAATTCTCCACGCTCCGCTCCCATTCCGAGTGTGAGGAATCGCCGTTCATCCCACGCAAGCCTCCGCAGCGCCCCCGGGAAGCACCGACTCACAGCACGGGGACCAGAGGCCAGGGGCTGCAGCAGAGCAGGGCAAAGCACTGCGAGGGCTCTCCTTGCAAGGGAAAAATTCCATATGGAGCAGACAGGAAAGCTTCCAGCGCAGCACGGAGCCGAGGCAACTCCACGCTCATCCTGCTGGACCCACACTCCCTCCTTGAGCATCCAGGGAAGAGGTCAGGTGCCCACACAAGAGCCAAGAAGCAGGATGACCAGAAAGTGCCTGTTTTTGCGAGCTTTACACATCTAGCACCAGGATTCCCGATGAAAGGAGCCTCTGCTGCACGCAGGGCTGGCAGGAAGGAAAGGAAAAGCTGGAATCTGTGAATGGTACAGCAGGGAAGTCTCCAAGTACTAGAGATCTGGGGTTTTTTTGTTTCTTTGTTAGTAGGAGGACAGGTTTGCTAGAGAAAGCACACTGCACGTCTCAACTACAGCACAGCACCAAGTTTCTGCCACGTGTTTTACAGCATTTTTATTTTGGGGCAAAAGTCTTACAAGAGAAAGTCTGGTAAGGCAGATCTAGAATGCACATTTTATTTATGTAAAAAAAGAACCCCAACCAGACAACATGGGTAAGGTAGACAAGAACTTTTTTTATATTCTGACTATACAATAATATTCCTCTCCTTTTTTTTTTTAATCCACTGCCACGCTACTATAATGGATCTGTTCTATAGTCTAAGTTTCAGGTTGTCCAGTTAAGTTGTCTGCAGCTTCTTTAAACAAGTTGACCTTTACCTATTTAGAGTTTCTTCTCAGAAACATTCATATATTATACAGGATATACAGATTTTTGAAACAAGACACTTAAAAACACACACACCTATAGCCGCAACACTGGGATAGCTGCATTGTAGGGGTTACCTTGTTCAGCCAGCTGTAGACTCTGTATGTACAATTAGTTTTTATAGTGTTATTTACAGAGATGGACTAAAAGCTCTCTTTTAATCTAAAAGGTAAAGGCTCTTGTGTTTGAGTATGTGAAGTTTCATAGCCCTGTGGGGGAAAAAAAAAAAAAATCACGACAATTATATACACTGTAAACAGCACAAGGCATGAGAATCTCCTCCTCCTCCTACCCCAAAACAACCTCGCAGGAAAGTGTTTGTGCACTAATACTCCTCTTCCACCTCTGCTCCCGCTCCTCGGGTTTTCTTATGGATCGCGCGGTTAAAGCTGTGGCAGGCAGGGACCCAGTGATTGTCGTGGAGACCCAACTTACAGCCCGGGATGCCCTTCTGCGAGCGGTGGCAGCACATCCAGTAGCCAGGCCCGTAGGGCAGAGCCTGGCAGTAGGGCTTGGGATGCCACCGGCACAGGGACACGTCCCCCTTCACGTATTTCTTCTTGCACTGCTTGCAAGGGTCTTCCCGGTAGCGGGGGTCGCGGACCCAGCGCGAGTCCGCCGGCCTGATGTTGTAGTACTCGATGATGAATTTGAAGTAGTAGCAAGTGCATTTTAGGGCAACCAGGCTCCTGGTGGGAAGCAATCCAAAGATCTTCACGATGATGTGGTGAGGCAAGAAGGCCATGTACTGCTGAGGCTCCAAAAGCTGCTGGATTTTAAACCTGGTCTCCAGAAAGTCATGCGAAACCTGCCGCTTCAGGCAGGAAGCATCAAGTACTTGCAAAGCCCCTTCTGCGGGAGGGACAGAAGGGGCCGATGGCTCTGTAGGGACACTGCTTCTGACACATGAGCTACCAGATGCCAGAGCATCCTCATCCTCGTTTTGGGCTACTTCCCCTGGCTTCTCCTGGGTACTCTCCCGCCGTGGCTGTTGCTCGTGAGCGGCAGGCTGCTCACCCTGGAGGAAAAACAGCCTCCCTGGGAGCGAATCCTCACCAGAACTGGAGCTGGAGAGCTTCTCCTTCCTGCACCCTTTCTCTGTCTTGGTGACTGATATACTGATGCATAAGGGCTCCTTCCTAGCAGGATGCTTTGGGAACATTACAGGCTCTTTCGACGTACAATCAACAGTCGCGTTCTTGCTCTGCAAGGGATCCGGTGGCAGCCCGGCAGCAGCTGGACACGGGGACAGCAGAGCCCTGGGAGGCTCAATCCGCGTTCCAGTGTCATTCCTGCCAGCTGTCATCGCCAACACCGCGTGGGCGAGTCCCGAATTCACATTCCCCACCCGGGTATCCAGCCCCGAAGGAAACGGCCGCTGGGCAGAGGCAGCGCCATCCCACAGCTCGGTGTCACCCAGAGGGCCACAGCGACCTCCGTATCCAGCCTCTGCCACCCCTGCCTCCTCCAAGCCGTCCCCCTGAGCCGGGACCCCCTTCTCCACCTCTCCCTCGGGCTGGGTGCCGCTGGCCAGGAGCACCCTGCCGACGTTCCTGCGGAAGCTGTTGTTGCGGGAGAGGCTCCCGGCCTCCCGCTCGCTCTGCCGCCTCAGGCACTCCGACTCCAGCTTGGCCACCATGTCCAGCACGCGCACGGGCTCGCCCTGGGGCTCGCCGGGGCCCCGCTCCACGTGCGCCTCGCACGCCCCGGCCGAGGAGAAGGGGTCGGAGCCGGGCGGGGCGGCCTTGGGCTGGGCGCTCGGCCTGGTGGCAGAGGCGGCCGTGCAGCTCTTGGCACAGTCCACCAGCAGGGCGCTCGCCCGCTGCTCCAGGAACGCCACCATCTCGATGACCGACAGCGAGCGGCCCGGGAACGCGCCCTCTCCGCCCTCACTGCCGAAGTGCACCGAGCAGTGCTCGATGCCGCAGGCGAAAGGCTCCGGCTGGGAGCACCTGGCGTTCGCCTCCCTCATTCTTTCCAGCTGAATTTTGGCTTTTTTAAGATCCACCGATTTTTTCCTGCGTTTGGCCGTTCTCCCGTCGATGTCCCACGTGCTCTTGATTTTCATGGAGCCCGTGCGGGTGTTGCTGCTGCACTGCTGGGCTGCGAAGAAGGCGATTTTCTCCTTGGTGTTGCCGGGTTTCACCACAGCCCAGACATCCAGCGGCCCTTCCCCTTCTTCTCCCTGGTGGATCGTCGCAGACAGGGCGTTCTTCTTCTCCCTTGCACTTGGACCATCCGCTGGGCCCTTCCCGTTCATATTGCACATAGTATTTGGATAAATAATCCCCAGAAGCTTTTGAGATGGAGTCACGAGGGAGGGTTTTGGGAAAACGCTCAGTTTGGTGCAGTTGGTGTATTTTTCTCCTTGTGCTGGTCCCTGGTGGCCTCGCAGGGAATCCTGGCTTATTTCTGGGGATCGCTCTTTCTTCTGTAACTTGAGATATGGCTTTAAGTGCATACCAGAAACCCTGGAAAAACAGAGAGGGAAGAAGTTATAGTTGCAAAATACGCCTGTGTGGAATGAGAGAAGGTGGCCCAGAGCAGGCACCAGCCCACACCTCAAGAGGAACCACATGAGAAAGGAAAAGAACCACCAAGGCTGCAATATCCACCCTTGGAGAACTTCCTGCAGTAGGAGAGAACTTCCCAATAGAGAAATCTGTTTCTAGGCAGTTGCAAGGAGAAATTCTAAAGTTTAAGTTGTATCAGTTGTGAAAACATAGCTAGTGGTTCATTCTTGAGCTAGAGCCATCCTTCTGCCTGTTCCTTCCTTAATCCAGTGGTAAGGCACACATGGGTCACAGGGTTTATCTGGATATCAGCTACCACACACACTCTTTTCAGTAGATAAAGTGTGGTTAGAGCTCAAAAGGGAAATAAGCAAGAGTAATTCTAGTAATCAGAGATCTCAGGAGATATCTAATCTCCTAGTATCACCCAAAATCACAGAGTGGTTTGGGCTGGAAGGGACCTTAAAGCTCATTTTGTTCCACTTCCTTCCATGGGCAGGGACACCTTCCACTATCCCAGGGTGCTCCAAGTCCCATCCAACCCCTCCTTGGACATCTCCAGAGATGGAGCAGCCACAGCTTCTCTGGGCAATGAAACCTTTCCTTTAGCATACTGATAATGGCAAATTTGGTGACTTTCCCATAAGGGTCCTTATGTTATACATCAGATGCCCCCCCAAAAGTGACAGCAGCATAACTTCTGGCTGAGGACACCCACTCTCCAGGACGGGATTTTACAGTCAGGAATTCCAGAACTATGAAGGACCCCTTGGATGCTGCTGACACTGCAGCAGCCCTCCTGCAGCAGCACCAGACTCCTCTGTTCTGTCACACCTCCACAGCCATCTTCCATTCAAAGCTCAGGAACGCCGGAGCCCGGGGCACTGCCACACGGGATGCAACCACCAGGAGACTCCAGGCTCTTCTCCCAGGAGTATCACGTAAGCACATTACGGAACTAACTATAGATCATGTTTCCATGGTAATCTTTTGAGTTGTTGCACTCAAAGGCCTCCTCCTTGGGGATGATCTGCGCTCGAGAGTCGAAGAGCAGCAGGTTCAATGCCACGTTCGTTATGAGCTGACACAGACACATTCAGGCACTGAACATGTTTCCCTTGAGAGCCAACACCAAGAGAGTTGCTTAAGTATGGCAACTTTGTAGGTTTCTAGCCTAAAACCAGCTTTTAACTAAAAACCTCAATTTGTTGGTCTATGAAGCCCAACAAATTTATAAGTGACACTGCCCAAGCAGAGGAAGCCTCCAGGACTAGGAGCAGCCATGCTGCTTAACCACTGCTTTCCCTGGAGGTTTGGTTCCTCCTTCTGGCCCTAATGACAAGAAGGGAGGGCAGGCACAGAGATTTCGGGGAGCTGCATCAAGAGGAAGGGCTTAGTTCACCTTTCTACACCCCTCTGGTCCAAGCAGTGCTTTGAAGGCCAGGAAGCAGCCGCTGGAAAGGCGGATGTTATGTTCCTTCCCTCTGGATTTTTTAGGGAGACCATCACCTGGCTCTTGTGACTAGACAGCACCAAAACCACCTGCATCTCACCTAGAGACCGTGGGGGTAAGAGATCTCGGTGCTGCAGACACACCTACCCAGTCCCTGGGTTAATTCTCTCCCCGTGCCAATTCCAGCTCATTGGAATTGGGTCACCTCTCAATTTAGTCTCCTCTGCAAAACGCAACTGAGCTACTTTGTTTGCCTCCTCAGTCGGATGCTAAAAACTAAAATAACCTCATAAAAATAGAACTTCGGGGCGTTGAAATAGATGCATGAATAGAAAAATGGGAAATCGGGGCTGCTGGAGTTTGCTTTGGCCCCATTTTTCACAGCATCTGCCTCATTGTGGTTGTAACTTCACAGCAAAGCAGGGTCAGGCCACCGATGCGCCCCGGCCAAAGCCCAGCCCAAAAGAGCAGCGGGTGAAGCACTGCAGCAAACTGCTGCAGAGAACAGTGCCTGCAGCCTTCCCTTCCCTTCCAGAAGGACATTTCCCAGACTAGAAAGAAAAGCTCCGGTGGCTGCTCACCACCGTACCCTGGGGAGAAGAGGTGAATACAATTAAAACATGACTTTTCATGCTGAAATCTCCCGAGCCAGGAGCAGAAGATCAAATTTCATTCATGAGTTTTCATGCCAAGGTGTTTGAAAGATGAGCTGAGCTTGTTTTTAAAAGGCTTTCTTCGAGCAGTTTTCAGGAATCCAGCAGGACAATCGGCTCGACACCCTTCATTAAGAGAAGCTGCAAATGAAGGTGAGACCAGGTATGGTATGAATAAAAACAGAACCAAACTGGTTACCCCAACAGGCTCAGGGGACATGTTCAGCCAGCAGAGTTGGTTCAGCTGCTCCCAGCTATTTCTGGTCTATGGAGAAAGACAAAGGGTAAAGTTCTGCCTCACCTACTCCAGATTTCTTGTTTAAGGTTATATTTCTTCCTGTGTTTCAGTTAGTCCCTGGCTCAGCCAACAATACCATTTAAGGTTGAAAAGTTATAATTTACATAACAAAATTATGCCTTAGTCAGAAGTTTTACTGCCAGAATAATTGCCTCATTTGAATTCAGCATTCAGTTCATTGCACATGTTTTAATGGATCCGGATTTAAAGAAAACCTTCATCTAATAACTTCAGACAGCTATAAAGAGCACTGCGAACTCCACGAGACCAGCTGCCACCTGCCTCAGAGTTTTCCAGCAGCAGGGAAGAGAACTTTCATTTTAAAAGTCATCTTAGCAATGGGCCTTACCTGCACTTGGAAAAAAAACGAGCCCCCACCTCACATGCCCTTTGCTGTGGACATTGGGAATGAACTTTTAGGCAATCACAGCTTCTTCCCTGCACGTCAGCAGCACATTTCATCTCTAGCTCTCAGAATTAGAACAAGGCTTCCCAGCAGAAACTGCTTTGAAGATGAACCAGAGCCCAGTCCCCACCCACAGACTCCCCTGCTTCTCAGTGCTGGCAAGCAGAGAGCTGTGGCAGCTGCAGGTAAGCTTTTAAATATTTAAAACCACCAAAAATAGTTGTTAAAAGGTGAAGTCACATATTCCCTATGACACTTCATTCCAGAATAATTCTGTTTGCTTTCCTCCACCCTTTAAGTTATCAAGCTCTCTAATTTTATCTTTAGAGACAACGACTCTTCAGAAGTCCACGGGAGCAAACATAAAAGGTTTTCAATCCCAAATGTGCGGTTTTAAATTGCTGATAAGAGAGAATTCTGCCAGGAATGATCAGCACTGAAACAACGAGCAGCGCTGCCTTTATACTGTTATTCCATCCTTAAGCTGATGAAATAAAGGGGCCAGTTTTTCTATTTCTAATCAGCCGTGTCTGAAAAACAGGATACTTGCACTGCTGGAATGACACTGCTGTTTTTATAAGTCGTAACTACAGCTTGTTTCCACTGTAGTTTTATCAAGCTGGTTACTACACATTGTTGATACAGAAATATATTCCTTTATACGAGCTCAGACACTCACACACCCCTCCTCTCCCCACCCAAGGGAAGAGCCATAAGCCACTGGTGGACTCTCCACCCCTGAAAGTGTCCAAATCCAGGCTGCATGGGGCTTGGAAGAACCTGGTCTAGTGGGAGGTGTCCCTGCCCATGGCAATGGGTTGGAATAAGATGGCCTCTGAGATCTTGTCCAAGCCAAATCATTCCATGATTCTCCTTGCCAAGCTGGCCAGAATCTTCCAGCATCCTTTTGTATTTATGTACATTCTAAGTCACAGCAGCCTAAAACAATAATATATTTGCTTTAGTCGAAACTCCAAAGTTGGAGGAAGAACTGTTAGAAAAGACTCAGTTTTCACAATTCCTTTGTAAGGTTCACAGAGAGCCTTAATTCCCTTTGCAGCTCCCAGGCCAGGGACTCTGATGATGCCCTGTGAAGCCAAAAGATTTCCTCTGGCCAGCAAGAACAACAACAGCAAAAAAAGCATAATCTTCACAAGCAGCATATTCACACTGCAAGTTTTCTGGGCAAAGCACCGGAAGGTTTTATTAGGGTGAAAATTTCCATCAAAACCCCCAAGTTTCCTATGGATTTCTCCTTGTAAACACCAACTCCAGTCGACAAAAGCGTTGCTGACTGCACACCCAGTGCCAACTACAACTCTGAAAAACCCCTCAGGACATACTGACACAAGGCAGGGGCCAAAAAGGAAAAACAAGAAGGGAAAAATAAATCAACAACAATAAAAACCCCACACCTCTGGCAAAGCATTTCTCTTCCCTGGCATCCCAGTTGTCCGTCCGTAGAGCTTTCCTCCTCCACAAAGGACACTGACAATTAGCAAGGACTGAGCACTGAGTGGGAGTTAACCACGGTCAACCACTTGTTATTTCTGGAAGGGCTTGGTGGGTCCTTTGGGCTCGATCTCCAGTACCATTTCCATCCCCTTTGCACTGCCAGGGCAAGGCAAAGCAGACAGAGAGCTGCTTCAAAGGCATTCCACGGATTCTGCCGGGGCGGGAAAGTCCCGGGATGGAAGGCGCTCTGCTACTCGTGGAGTTTGTTCTGGAGCATGGCAAGGGTCCAAGCCCAGAGAAAGGAGGGCTGGGAAGCACCATGCTCCAGAGCAGGGGTGGGTTCGACTCTGGCAGCTGTGGAAGCATCTGATTTCCTGAAAACCCACTCCCCTTGGAGCACCGACTGCTCCTGACCCACCCCCAGCACCTCCAAAATGCCTATTGCAGCAAAGGGAGAGCCAGCGAGGATTAGAGTGGGATTTGAAGGCAAACAGAAGGCATGTGGCTGCTGAAGGAGAGCTCTCTGCTCCAGTGGCCAGCCTGGGGGAAGTGGAAGAATGCCAAAAACATGGGGCAGAGCTGGCCCAGAAGAGCAGAGGAGCTAAATGCAACCTAAGAACCAAACTCCTAACGCTGGATCCCTCCCCAGCTTGTTCACCTCCGTCAGGTGCTCAGATAACCTGACTCTGGGGGAGACAACGCCCAAATACAGCTGCACACAGCAGGGCCAGAAAATCCACCACACAAAGCCCATCACCTCCAGCACGCAGAGGTTTCGGGTGATAGAACGCACCCCCAAGCCCAGCACAGACCACTCCACTTTGAGGCTCCCACCCGTTAATGTTTTGAACATGTTTTTCACTAAACACACAACACAGCCTTCACTAAAGCACAGCTGCCTCGGCTACTTTCTAAATTTTGTACAGGAAGAAGTGCCACTGCTTCGCCAGGCTTTTGTACAGAAGCACTTGCCATGAAGGGAGCGATGCAGCAGCAATTCTTTGCTGAGCTTCAGGAAGCTCAAAGCCCTGCTTCACAACCACACCAGACACGACACAGAGATGACAAAGCAGAAAGGAACAAAATAAACGGAAAGATTTGGAATTCAAGGTTATCAGCTGCTCCAGAAATGTGTACCTCGGAGATGATGGGATGGCACACGTGGCTGTAGTGGGACAGGATGAGAGAAAATCACGAAGGAACAGCAAGACAAAAACTGGTGGTTTCATAGGGCTTCTGCTGAAAGCTGCCCAGAGCAGCACAGGTAAGTGACACGTGACCTTCTGGAAATGTTTTACCTTTATTAATTTGTTTTCTGATTTATGAAGTGCAAGAGGAGTGAGACCTCTCTTCATATCACAGTGCAACAAATTTCTTCTGTTAACGAACCAACACAGAGTGATGCTATTTATAGCCTTCATTTTTGTGCATACGCAATGAGAACACATGAAAGGTTGCAGAAATTAACCTTGGACCACACGATCAGTAACAGACTCAGCATTCAAAAGAAAAAAAATAAGCAAAAATAAAGCTGAAGGCAAGTTATCAGGTTGCTCTTTTGAAACTCAAGACTGAAAGAAACTGGTTCATGAAGTCAGCTGGGGTGTGGAGGACTTCACTGCACACAGCATTCTCCAGGAGTCAAAAGGTGTTTTCATTATTAAGAACACATCCCAAACAAGATCCAAAGAAACTCCAACTGAATGTGATCCTTCTTCGTGAAGGATACCAGAAGCAGACACAAGTTCCAGGTCACATCACTTGGAAACTTCTGTCTTAGAGATCAGAAAGTCCAGGAATAAACATGAGAACTGGTGCAGCATTAAGTCACTGCAGAGATATTTAACAACAAAGAAAAAGTGAAAGGTTTTTTCAGTTTGTGAGAAAAAAGAGAAACAGGGCTGCAAGCAAGGGCAGGGCAGAGATCAAGAGTACAACACAAAGCACCAAATTTGACTTTGCACCATTTTTAAAGAGGGGAGGTAAGGGTGATGATGAGGGCAAAAGCCCAGGCGTTAATCTGAACAAGAGCATTGGCAGGGGGAGGATTAGTGAGCTTCATAAAAATTGTGAGGATTGGCTCATCCCAGTTTTAGAATCCAAACCAGATAGGCTCACGCACTGCAGGCCAAGAAACAGGATTTATAAACCTCTTGAAAGGCAACAATAGGAGGTAATAAACATGTGGCACATTGGAGGGGGCACTGCAGGGGAGAAAGAGAAGGAGAATGATCGCGGCCTCTCCAGGGCTCGTATTCTGACTCCAGTATAAAGGTGCTTTGCAGGCAAAGAGGATTAATGTGACACAGAGAAAAAGAGGGAAGAGGGAGTAGTTCAATATGCCACAGTAACCTCAAGGTTCTCAAAAAAAGCCATCTTTTTAAACCAATCTCCTATATCTTACTCACATGGACTTCAGAGAGCACAAAGAGATTTACTGGTTAAGACAGATTGGCAGAGGAATGGGAAAACAGACAAAGGAGCTGGCTTAGCAGCAGACAGCCCCAGGTGATGCTGAATAAGAAAATACCAGCCTGGAAACCAAAGACATGCCTCAAGAATCAGCCCTGGGAACATCTGATTTTGTTAGGAATGACCTCAGCACTAATTCTGCACCCACAGAAACAGAGGCAGTTCCAAAACAGCAGAGGCACAAAGCTCCAAGTAACAGAAACTGAGGAGGGTTTAGGAACACAGTGATGCACCAGCAAGAGGAACACCAATAAATTCTGGAAGTAACTGAGGTGAACTGGACACCACAGAGACATCCACGAAACAGGGAAGTGGAGGTGACGCTGAGACAGCAGTGACAAGCCCTCCAGGCAGACCAGCTCCAGAGCACAGCACACACTTCTAGGCAGGACTGAGAATATTCTGTGAGGGGCATCACACTGAGAACAACAGCAATTGCTACTCAAGAAGCTACTGGAGAACACTTGGGGCACTAAGCACAGCAAAACCACAGGTGAGGGTTACAACCCCATCTTACAGAATGCAGAAGAAGACGCAAAACACTGAAAACAAGCAGCGGTCCTTAGGCAGAAGGAAAATAAAAGAACAGAAACTCAAATGAGTCTATAAACTGTCATGAATGTTCAGCCTGGGAATGAAAAGAAGGTTCCTAACTGCACAGCAACATCTGTCATCTTCAGTAATGGCTTAATCTATGGGAGGAGGGAAGAAAAGATGCAAGAAAAGATGTAAATGTTTTTAGGCTGGACTAAGTTCACAGAAGGGATTATGAGATCCTGCTTGGGAAAGCAAGGAGCTGGGTGACCCAGGAAGTCTTTTCCAGCACTAAATTACCATGAGACTAACATAGCAAGTATATGCTGTCTACACAACCACAAAGAACAAAGGTTAAAAGTTTGCTTCAAACCCACACAGCCTTTGGAAACCAAAAAACTGGCGCTCTTCCTCCAGACTGAGGAAGTTTAAGAGCCTTGGTTTTGGAAAAAGAATAAAAAAAAAAAAATACACATATATTTTGAAGTAGCTTGAACTCAAACAAACTGGCATGTCCTTGCATTTGCACGAGGACAAGTTGTTCTGCACGGTGTTCCTATAAGGAGACACAGTGAGATGCGTTCACTTAATTGTCACATAAGCACAAGTGTTTGAAATCAATCGTGCATTTCTCCTTAATAAGAGACACAGGAGAGTGAGCAATGCAAAATCTGAGCTTAAACTAATCTAATTACTTAGTCCATAGTAAGACAAACCGCAACAATGACTGCCAGCATTTCCACTTGCTTTAAGCTGCCTGCATGGTTTAAAGCCTACTCTGACGAGCCTTTCGCCAATTAAGTTTTACTTCAAAGTCATGTTTCCCAAACTAATTTACAGCTGTTGCTAGAAAACCCCAGGATTTCTCCAAGTACACTACCAGCTGTAGTGAATCTGCAGTTGTCATTATCAAATAAAAACGTCAAAGAACATTTCTGCCCTGAAGCCATTACGTTTCCCCTAAACACCACCCGAAAGTCAGAATCGAGAGCAAACATTTGAGTGACGGCGCAAGACAACAAGAGAGGGCAAGGAGAAGGCTAAAATCAGTGCTGAATACTCAGCTGCAGGCAGAGCAGCCAGTCTGTTCGTACCGTTTGACTTGATGGAAGGTGGAGGATGTGGAGTTCAGCGGTTCCCTGTGGAGGCCAGCTCTGCAGGAACTCTTCATGGTAACGACCTCTCCGGCTAAGGCACCTCGTCACAGCCAGTCCATCCTGGGCTACACCCCAGGCTCCCCCATCAGCTCTGCCTGCCCCACACGCAGCTTCACCGTGTCTCTGCCACCTAAAAACTGAACAACAGAGAGCTACGTGAGAAGATCACAAGCACAGGTGATCAGGACATGGACTTTCCCATGAGAGAGGATAGATATATATAAAAACATAAATATATACAAACACAAACATGCTACGCATGCATAGATATAAAAGATACATATTCAGATATAAAGGAACTTAACATCATCATGCCAGTATTGCAGCTGGAGTTCCTGAACACCACTAAACACAAATGAACACGCCCCACCACAGCCTGTCTGCACACACAGAGGTTTTTTTCACCTTATATCCGACTGCAGCGCTACCTTGGCACCTCCCACGGAACACACCGTCTTCCCAGCTCCATGTAAACAGGACGCACAAGATCTCTCTGCTTGTTAGCACCACATCAGGCTTTGGAGGGAAGTAGCTGCTAGCAGTGAGATTTGAGGCTGCCAGGAGTTACGTTAGCGCTCTAATCAAAATAACGTGGTGGATTTCACAAAAGGACAGAAAACATGTCACCACGCAGCCTCCAAGTCTTGTGAAAACTGCCCTGTCTTTGCATCACACGCAGATAAGACAGATTACACCAAAACAAAGCTGTTCTGCAGTATCTCTTGTTCTCCCTGGGCTGCTGCCTTCTACACCTTGTCCTTGGAGCAGACACTCTTACCGGCGCTCTAACGCACTTTGATGGGGAAAGAACAACAACCTTCGAGCTGGAACATTAAAGGGAAGAGTGACACAGCAAAAGAGCCCTGGAAAACCTCAAATACTCCAGCCTGAGCTGCCAGCAGATTGTTCTAGAGACCGTTTGCTTCCTCTCTAGAGGACCGTGCACAATGATGCTGTAATAAAGGAATGCCATTTGAGGATGCTAACTATGGAGCTGTGTCCCCAGGGGAGCAGTGATTTAGTGCAGCAGGTTGTTCTCTCCTTTTCAGCAGCTTTGCCCGGTGTTCCTACTGCTGCCTACCCCTGCTTTTGCAGAGATGGAGCCTCTCACATCACCCCCTTCCCGATGCCTCCCACACAGAAGAGCCCCCACTACACCCAGCTCAGCACTGCTTGACCAGTGTGGTTCACAACCAATGCTCCCACTAAACACTCCTGGCCTGGAAAACCTGCTCTTGGTAGCCACAGTTGCCAGGAAAATGATGAAGGATGAACCTTCCAGGCAGGAAAAACAGAAGCTGGTTTAGATCCACCTGACTTGATGTCTGCTACAGCAATTTCATGGTTCGTCTAATGATGGTGAATAAGAGGTTAAGCGTTTGCCTACATTTGAGTAGCAGGAGCCTAAAATAATATATAAAATATTATATAAACACATTCCAGTCTCCATGAAGAAATCTCTGCTGAGCTCTACACAAGGCTAAGAAACGTGTGGGGTGGAGGAGACGGAGGCATGGCAGTGGCAGAGCAGGAGGAGGAGAGCATGTTCTCTGCTCCAGGGATTCGGGAGGACCAGGAGTGAGGCTGCCGTGATCAGCAACAGCAGAAATCGAAGCTTTGTAGTTAAACACTGTTTTCCTCAGACTACCCAGACAAGGACCTACCTCTGTGAGTGAAACCTAGGCACAAAACCCAGCTGTTTCTGATGTTCTGATGCTGTAAAGATATATATTCACAAACAGTAATTCACAGAGAAGAAAAAGCATATGCCCAGTGCTTTAGGAAAATCGAAGTCAAACACAAAATCGTTACTTTCCCATGAACCATCAGTAAGAGGCACTGAAATTCTGACTTTTCTCCAAGCTTTTGTCTGGCTCTCCTTCTGGCTTTACTGACACTAGCATTTCAAACTCAGCAGGAACTGTATCACAGAAACATGATTATATCCACACCCAAATAAACGCAACCACACCACTTCAAGAATGCCACTCACTCTTCCAATAGCTTAAACCCTCTCCATGGATCCCTGGTTAGGAATACCACATGTTTTGTCCTAGTCCCACTCCCCGGGAGATCAATTGAGAAGTAAAAGATAAAAAGCCAGACAAAGAACTGAAACCCAAAGATATCTTGTTTGCAGCAAAGAGCTCGAAAAGCAAAACCATCAGGAGAAGTGGTTCAGGTCAGGAGCAGCCACAAAACTCTGACCCAAGCACAGGCATTGTATGGTGGGATTTCATGAGTTTAGGAAGGGACCAGCAACTACTAGAGGGAGGCAAAAGCTGACAAAATAAACACAGCCAAGTTCAGATGGGCACTGCAGCACAGACCCAACCACAGCTCCCTACAAAGCATGCTTTTTCCCCTCCTCTGTAGCTGCTGGGCTATAGAAAAGAGCTGAAATAGACTATTAATGCCAGCAAGATCCTGACAAATTCCTACTGTGTGAGGAGTAAAAAGCTGTGCTTGTGAATTAAAAGAAAGAAAAAAAAAAAAAGAAAAGAGAAAAAAAACCACCCCAGCATTTAAGCTAGCAGATATACTTACTGCCTTTTAACTACCACTGTTTCTGTACCAAGGCTGATCCTTAGCAGAAGGAGCTGCAGCCGATTTGTTAAGTTTTGCACAGAGTGGGGTACAGCCCGAAAAACTGAAATACAGATGCACAGAGAAACAAAACAGAAGAGGAAGTTAAAACCCTAATCGTGTTCTTCTCCCTCTCTGAAACCACCCCCAAACATATGCCTTTCTGCACAAGATGTGGGAAGGACTCGGGTTTTGGCAGCAGAAAGCATCACATCCTCTCAGCCGTGGACAGCAGCTCAGGGAACGGTCCCACAAAATTCCGGGTCTTATCACCAGGTTTGAACGCTGGTGCAGCTTAGGAAAACAAATGTATCAACTCAACCAGACCGCAGTCAAGGTCTCCTCATCTGTGTAGCAATTCACTACAGCTTTTGATAGTTTGATAAGTGCAAGAGCAAGTGTGTTTTAGCTGTAGCAACAGTAACTGATAAACAAACCAGTTCAAAGGGTGGGCACATCCTCTCAGAAAATTTACTTTCTTGAAAGGAGGCCGAGGCCTCGGGACTGGATCTGAGCAACAATCACCCTGTCGGTAAAAACACGTGTAAAAATACATTTGACCACCCCATCTCCGAGCAGGGCAAGCTTTGGGATGCTCCACAGGGGCGTCACATTGGATTAGCTGGGCAAAGAGCATCAGCACACTCAGGATGCAGAAGGAAGCAGCAGAATACGTTTCAGAGCAGAACTCAGAGGAGTTAATACCAAAAACAGTCATTAGGCAGGAAAGAGTCAGTGCTGAGGCTTTATAATAAGATAAGGGTATTTGTTTTCTTGAAAGAACCAAGTTCCATGTCCATTCCCCCACCACTGAGCTCAAGCTTAGGTTGTTCCATGATCCTTGTCTCCAAAAGAGTAATGCACCAGACATGAAATCCTGCCATCCCCCAGTCTAGTCATCCCTCCCTCCCTCCCCCAAACACCCCCCAGGACACCTATAACAGCACCAGATTCTCCTAAGCAAGAGGCTTTGGCACAAAGTTTTCCCTCATCCCAACATTCCCACTGGGAACGACCCACAGCAGCTCCCAGACCAGGTCTGACAGTGAGATGATACACCAGGTCCTCAGCCTCTTAGACACCTACAGGAACACAACCATTTCTTTTTAACCATTCTTCAGGTAATATCTACATATTTAAAACACCTTAAAGAACTGCCTTTTAACCCTAAGGGAGCCACCACAGGCATGGTTTGCCTTGTGAAACCTTGTGTGCTTAGCTTCCCCTCTGTTTAATGGTCAATCAGATCTGATATTATCTGATCTAAAGGCAATGAAACTGCCACAGGGGCTCCATCTGGAATTAATGTGGGAGAGCTTCCTTTGTCTACTCCCACACCAAAACCAGCTGATGGCACTTCTGTTAAGCACCAGGAACCAGAGCTGGCAAAGCAGCAGGACCTGGTTACCATCGTCCTTTGCTCATTTCCCCACCAAATTCACTCCAGCCCTTCCTTCTCAAAGCTCCTCCAAGCTCCCATCCTTGGATCACACCAGACAGAGCAGCAACTTAAATAAAAACTGAAGATTCCCATGTAAGCAGAATCAGTGCAGGCCACAAAGACGAGGAGGGGTCTGGAGCATCTCTCTTCTGAGGAAAGACTTTCACACCTTTCCCTTTATCAGCACTGCCTCCCTGCCTGATTTCTCACCTGAAGCTTCTCAAGGAGCTGCACTAGGACAGAATTAACCCAAAAGTGGTCAGCTCCCTGAACCCACTCACCCCAGACCTGGCAGGAACTCACAAATCCCAGCAGGACAAGGTTGTCAGAAACTCAGACTGGACTCAGCCATCTCCAATCCACACCTGGAATTGTGCTGGAAAATGTGTCTGCTACGAAGTGGGTTTTAGCTTCTTTCACGTCACTGGAAAGGAACACTTCCGAGTGCACAGTGGGCAAAATCCAGACTGTGCCAGAAGCAGGGAAATGAGCATGTAGGGCTCCAAGGCAACATTTGACTCCTCACTGCTGTCAAACAGCACTACTTGCTGTACTGATAAGCATGTGAAATGCTTATTCCAACGAAGCACTACAGGGAGAACCTGTTTTCCTTCCAAGATCACGTCAATAAAGAACGAAAGGCTCCACATTCGTGGCTCACATGCTTTCTCTCTAGGTGGGGTAAGCGTTGGAAGGACTAAGTTGTCCGCTTAAAAGGAAAGTCTCGCAAGGGAAAAAGAAAATAAAGGAAAGACAAGCTCTGCTGCACCCTCTTAGCCCCGCACGAGTATTGGGAAAAAATAATATTACAAATGTTTCCCTTGTTCAGCTATTCCTGAAAGGTTTCAGCTGCCTTGCACAATTTGGGTAAGGATATCACTCGCTGCTCAGCTGGGAAGAAGTTAAGAACTGGCTCATTAAGATTTGTTCTGCTTGATCCAAGAGGAAAACAAAACCAGTAAATCCCTCACTGGGCAGTGCTGCTGCAGCTCTGGTGACAAACACACGGGGCTCACACATCACTCTGCTTTCTAGAAAGCTGCCTTGGCACCCCTTGCCACTGTCGCGTGCCCCGAATGACAAACTGAGGGTAGCAAAGCCCCCCTGAGTGGGGCTGTGGCTGCTGCACCCTCAGCTCACGGGGCACGGGCAAAAACCCTCCCTGAACACACCACACTCAAGGCCACGTGAGCCACGAGCCACGTCTGAATTATTTAGCCTATAAAACTACACTTGTTTTGCCATGCAGATTGGGAATTAATGAAAGCTCAGCTGAAAGGCTACTTTCTTGGGGCGAGAGGAAGGAGAAAGCTTCCAGAAGCCTTCCTATTATAGAAGCAATAGAGCTGGTTCCAAATATAGTAGAGCAGCACTCCCAGAGCTCTGGAGACATCATGCCCTGGTTTTGTGAGGCTGAGGTCTCGCTGGATTGCTCCTGCACATGCAAAGATGGGTAGAAAGGACTGCAAGATGCAGAACTGACGTGAAAAGGGAGTTTCAGGACAAACACCAGAGGCAGAAACCCAGACTGCCTCTATGAAAGAGATCAGCCTGAACACCAGGAGAGAGCCAGCCCACCCCACTTTAGAGAAAGCCAGTCAAACCCAGCAAAAAGAATCACATCTTTTTCAAGAACACAACATTAGCTTGCTAACAAAGATCCTGATTATTATTATTATTACAACCCTGATGGGGTAGATTAGGATTGCCAACAGTCATTTCATCACCCTGTTTTGCCCGTGGATGGCAGGGATCCTGGCTGGAGAGGTGCACTTGACTCACTTTGGCACGCAGAGGGTGGATTTGTTTTTGCTGTGACAGCTCATAAAGTGACCATCACATGCCCTGCCTGACAGAAATTCCTCACTAGCTCACCAGGAATAGTTTGTTAGGGATCCAGCAGCACGGGATAACGACCCACTCTAATTCTTAAAGTTTCCTTCTCCTGTTTCATGGCAGCTCTTGGAACACAACAGAAATAAACTCAGCTGCAAAACTCTGATTACAAGTGTATCTTTGTGTATCTCTGCATCTGTGTACTCCAGCATAGGACTGGCCTTTTGATTGGTAAATAGCAACAAAGTAAAATGTCATCAGGAAACCAAAAATCTCATACATGACACTATACAGGGAAGAAGGCCCCCTGCCCCAAAATGCACAGGATTGATTGTTCCTGCACATCTCTCCGTGGGGTATGAAATGACTTCTGAAATAGTAGAACAAACCTACAGCTGACTTCTAAATATCCAGCAAATAAATAAATACAGAACCTTCTTTAGAACTCTGCTAACAAAGAAAACCCCACAGCAGGTGACTCAATGTTAAGCACTAAATTCATCAGCTTTAAAACTCAATTCACTGAACTAAATATGGCTTTAACAGGTTTCTATGTCTCTAACTGGTTTGGAGCCAGCCCTTGGATTGCCAATTCTCCTTTCTGAGACCACCCCGTATTCCCTGATCACAGGTCCAGATCTACACTGCTTAGCAGAATGAGAGGTAATTTTATTTTATTTACTTCTGTGGAATCTTACGCTTTAACCAAAATGTTATTTTGTGCATTTCTCTGTCCTATACCACTGTGGATACCTTCTCAGCAGAGACAGAGGCACAAGAGAAGCCCAAAAAACGCTTCCCAAAAAACCCCAGGCAAACCAAACCCACACAGACATATAAAAGACTCAAAGCAGAATGACACAGTTTTGTCCACATGGATTCATTCTGCCAATCCACTGCAGGGCTCAGGGGTTACAATACCCATTAGGCATCTCTAAAGTGTCCAGATTTTTCCTAAGTGTCTCCAAATCCAAATTCAACAGACATTACTCCGCAGCACAAACACTACATTAAATATAACAGTACCAAAAAAGGGTTTTAGAAGTAACTGTGCCATTACTTGCAAATATTTGGATAGGTTGGATAAGGCCTTAAGCAACCTGGTCTAGTGGGAGAAGCCCCTGTACATGGCAGGAGGTTGGGATGAGATGATCTTTAAGGTCCCTTCCAACCCCTTAACATTCTATGATTCCACTATTTCTGTCATTCAAAATGCCCAAGTTTTTTCTGTCATATTCCTGAATCCACTCTATTCTCACATAGGAGGATTTTCCGCTATTTTTAGCATCAGTACCTCATGAATTGTCACAAAATCTTAAATCCTTTCAAACTTTTGTTTAAAGTAGGCCCCTGCTGGTGCCCCAATGTCACACGTTCATAGAGAACTATCTTTCACCTTGCAAGGACAATGTAAAAATGATGAAGTCAGAAATCTCAAATTTATAGGTCAGCGGTTTACAAAAAAGTCTGCTCTGCACTTAGGGAAAGAGCTGTCCAAGTATACCCAACTTCGGGACAGATTTCATGCAGAAAGAAGCTCAAACTATTTTTCACAGCACATTTTGGAACAAAGTGCCTCATTACATCTGCAAACTTCCACCAGAACAGATTCCTTAGGAGCATCTAAAAACAACCTACCCACCCACAAACAAACAAGACACACCACCCACCCACACCCTCTGCACAAGCTTTGGATTCACTGGGCTTTCCAGCTGTATCTTAGAAAACAAAGCAGAAAGCTCCTAAGGAACAGGTTACAACCTAAGAACCAAAAAAAAAAAAATAAAGAAAATTAAAATCACTAATTAGTGCCAGGTTCTAACAGAGCTTCTGCTGGAGGAGGTCAGGGCTGCCCCAGGCCCTTTCCATCCAGCTCCACATGTCCCACCACAGACGTAGCTGAGCCCATCACCGAACCAACCAGTACTGTCACAGAATCGTATTTAAGAAAGGGTAAAAAACACAACAGTAATCAGTAATCTCATGAACTTTATATCGACCTTTAAGCTCTCTTGGCAGTTATGTGATATCTCCAATTCCAGCCCCTGGCAGGCAACAAACTCCTCAGGACAACTCGTCAGGGGGGCAGCTGGATGTGTCTGTCCCCTGCAGCAGGGAGTCACCCACTGCAATCACTCACCGCTTATTATTAATGTCAAGTCTTCAGGAGGGACAGGAATATTCCTCCTTGTATAGAGAGTGACCACTTTCCAGTCCCTCTCTTTTATTCACTTCTGACTTCTTGCGAGATGTGGTGCAGACCCCACTGGGATCCCTGATGTAGAGCAGGGAATTCAGATTTCTGAGTCTCTAAGCTGAGAACACTCTATTTCATAGAATCTTAGAATGGTTTGGGTTGGGAGGGACCTTAAAAACTATCTCATTCCAACCCCTGCCATGGGCAGGGACACCTTCCACTATCCCAGGTTGCTCCAAGCCCTGTCCAACCCGGCCTGGGACACTTCCAGGAATGGGGCAGCCACAGCTTCTCTGGGCAACCTGTGGGAGGAGAATGACATGCCTTGACCTGCTGCCCACTCCTGTTCTGAAGCAGCCCAGGACACAGTTATCCCTCTGGGCTGTGAGAACACATTGCCAGCTCACATCCCTCTTTTCATCCACCAGAACTCCCAAGTCCTTCTCTGCAGGGCTGTCCTCAGTGACTTCATCTCCCAGTCTGTACTCATACCTGGAACTGCCCTGACCCAGGAGCAGCACCTTGCACCTGGACTTGTTGAACTTGATGAGGTTTCTCATTCCCACAAATGCCACACAGACTTCTTACGTCCTCTTGCAAGGTCCTCCTGGACCTGGTGACGCAGCTCCTCGATGAGGCCACACCTGCTGGAGAGATGGTTCTCAGCCCCAGTTTCCTGGACAGGGAGCAGCCACCTTTTACAACCAGAGGCCTCCAGAGCTTTATTGCCACCAGGTCTCTTTGGGAGGGACTCTCTGACACCATGGGGGCAGCAGCTCCAGCAGCTGCCAGGAACGAGCATCCCTCCAACAGCTCCAGGCCTGCAGTGTGAAGTCGTGCAAGGAGAGGCAAAGAAACAGGACACCAGGGTGTCACAGCCAGCAACGTGAAGCTGGAATCCTAACCAGTGACAGCAGGAACGGCACAGCAAGGCAGACGAGACTCACAACAGCACGTGGCACAATGCTGCCATCCAAGCAGACCCCTCGTCATGCATCAGCCAGAACCAGGCACCTGCAGAGCCCAGCCAAGCACAGACAGAGCAGCAGGAGCAGAACAGGGAGGGAGGGAACAGGGCACTGGTGAGCAGAGCCGGGGTCACGCAAACGCAGGTGAGAGATCCCAAAGCAGCATCAGGGTATTTCCCACTCGAAACTGCTTTGCAGCTTGTAAAAAAGCACAGAACCCGTTTAAAGGGACCAGAAAGCACAAACTTTTGGGTGTTTTGAACACCCAAAAGCACAGACGTGTCACGCTAAGGCCAAAGTGCTCAAGATGAACACAGAAGGCGGCCAAGAGGACACACTACAAATTCTTCCCAGACAAAGTATCACCTGTTTTTACGGAAATTATTAAGAGAACTTTATACACAAAACATCTGCTGAACTAACTCAGCTTCAGATAAGCTCAGGGGTTTTGACTGCTAAACTGCAGTAGAGACCAAGATTAAATACCGTATCTTATTGCATGATTGTTTCAAAAGACTGTTTAAAATCTAAGCTAATCTGGAAACCTACCAATTCCATGGATCTTCAATCTTTTTTTAGCTCTATTTTTAAAGATTTTTTTTCCATTAATAACTCAAGAATTATTGAAGTAAAAAATAGTTTGATATTTTCAGAGCTTTGTAGTCAATACACCTAGCAACTGACACAATTAAAATTTCAGAAATCCTAAGCATAGCACAAATTCCACTATAATTCATTCTTAAAGCAAAAAGAAAGGCCCCAAAATAGCACTGAAATTTCAGTAAAGGACAGCTTCTGCACACTTATGAACTGTGACAACTCCTGCTCCGAGCCTTTCCCTTTTCACACTTCCTCTTCAAAATTCAGTGGCACAGACCTACAAGAGGACACCAGAAATAACTCTGGTGCAATTCTTTCCATGTTAATAACCATTTTGGAAGTATGGTTCTTTGGACTTCTCTAAAGTTCACCTGAAAACATCAGATTCAGGTTTGTTCTACAAGACTTGAAACTTTTTTCATGAAAAAACACAGAAAACATAAAATCCTAGAATGGTTTGGGATGGAAAGGACCTTCATGATCACCTCGTTCTAACACCCTGCCATGGGCAGGGACACCTTCCACTATCCCAGGGTGATCCAAGCCCCGTCCAACCTGGCCTTGAACGCTTCCAGGGATGGGGCAGCCACAGCTTCTCTGGGCAACCTGTGCCAGCGTCTCACCACCCTCCCAGAGAAGAATTCCTTCCTAATATCTAACCTAAATCTCTCCTCTTTTATTTTAAAACTGTTCCCCTTTGTCCCATCCCTATCTGCTCACGTAAAAAGTTACACTCCATCTTTTTTCTAAGTCCCCTTAGGCCCTGCAAGGGGCTCTGAGCTCTCCCTGGAGCCTTCTCTTCTCCAGGCTGAACACCCCCAGCCCTCCCAGCCTGGCTCCAGAGCAGAGGTGCTCCAGCCCTCAGAGCATCTTTGTGGTCTCCTCTAGACCCGCTCTAACAGGTCCAAAAAATAGCTTTATAATCAAGACAGAAAAGGCAAAAATACCTGCATTGCTCTCTAACCCAATATTCCCACTGCTCCCTCCAGCACAAACAACATTTTCTTCTCAGAGTTTCCCCCTCTCGGACAAAATGAAGAATATATGAATAAACCCCACCGAGTCACTAAGAAGTGAAGCAGAAGATAAGGAGCTCACATCTGTGGTTTAGAAGGGATGGTTTAAGTGAGCCAGCTTTGGAGCCGGGGATTGTGACCCTGCTGTGGAAATCCTCTGCACCTCACAAACCAAACGTGCCACCCCAGAGCTCCCACTCACCACCCTGGCTTTCAACAACCCATTCTCTCCCAAAAGCCAGCTGAAGATTGCCAGCCCAATTACCGAAGCAACCACCAAGCTTGAGCCCTCACCATTTGATATCTCTCACCAATTCTCTATGAGCTTGCAGGAAATAATTTCAAACAGCTCCCTCAAGAAAATAAGTTTCAAGCCTTAGTTTTTTCCATCCCGAGCCATCCCTGCACTATTTCATAGCTCTGATAATTGTACCACTGACTAACCTCCAACTGGGAATAGCTGTTTTTATCATCACTATTAAAAACAGTCCCTCACACTGTTAGGAATCTGGAAATTCACTGGAGCTGCATCCCACCCTTCGGCCTCTCAAAACACTACAGAGCAGTGAAACTATGTGCTGAAACCAGAGGATCCCTGTGCTGAGCAACTCCTGTAATTTCTGGGTAACTGGAACTGCTTCCTAAGTGAACCGTGGAGGTTTGGTTATTGATTTTAGAGGGGCAAGTGGCACAAGAGCTCTGCAAGTCAAAGTTTTCCATACTGGACTGGGAAAGTTCAGTTACTTTTAGAAACGCAGCAGTGACGTGCATGTTAAAAAGCCTCTCACATAGTTTTGCAGTTTTTATGCTTTTTTTTTTTAAAAATTAAAGTAAAAAGATCATCTGCAGTTTTCCTTTCCTAAAAGCACATTATCTTGGCTTTCACACCATAGCCAGGAGAGTGACTGACAGCTCTCAGAGAAGTAGCAAGATGCAGAAAAACAAGAGTTGAAAGAAAAGTGGATTTAAAAAACAGCTTTTAATTATCTGAAGGTACGGTTGCCAAGTAGACAGCAAAGAGGCTGTGCATCATTTACAGATGGGAAAATTCCCCCAGGTTGATTTCACAGCCAATTACAGTGGATTAACCTATTAGGAAGAACAAAATATACGTATTTTTTTTATGGATGCAAGTTTCAACAGCTTGAAAAATCATTGCGACTGGTACTTTGATACACAGGATCAGCAATCTGCTTTATCACACTTCCAGTCATCACAATCCATAAAACACACCCTAGAAAAAAACCTCACCCTCTTTCTTAATGCATCTTCTGTTACTATTTCCTTCTCAAGGAACGGCATCTCTCTTGGCTCCCCACTTTGAGTATCATTTCATATATCAGTACTTCTTTTACTGTCGTTAAAGAGAAGCATCAAACACCTTCAAACTCTTTTACACACACCTTTGCACACACACATACTATTATATCTGCCAGATGCCACTGTATAAGGTATTTGTCAAACAGAAAAGCACCCAAGCACTGATTTTCAGCTTTCCAAGATCCCTGTGCTAAATCCTGGGTGTGCCTACTTTTGTTTGGTATCAAGTTCCTCCTGCTGGCTCCGCTGCAAGAGCAAACTACAGGGATAGTTACGTTTTTCCCCACCACCAAAAACATCTGTTCCTTTTCTGAGTTCTCCAGACTTCCTTCCCCTTGACCGTATCACAAAGCCTCTCTTTTCAGCAAGGCTGCCTTCTTGATAGTCCATCACCATTATCTTCTTGTTCTCTGCAGAGCAGCTTGAATCACTGAGTCTCGCAGAGCTTCCAGACCTTTCAGCTCAAGGCCAGGATCTGAATTCAAGCATCGTGATTTACAGAGAGGGTTGCTAAAGCTCCTTCCCTGACTCTTTTTTAACGCTCCACAGCTTCCTGTCCTGGGAGGCAACCAAACTGCTACAAGAAAGGCCAGTTTCTGTTAAATACCCTCAATTCCTGTGACACTGAGCATTTAAAACAATTACGTTACTTCCAAATCTTGCACTATAACAGCTTTTATTCCACAAAGTGCAGAGATGAGCAAAAATTACTTTAGCACCAAGGAGTGTGAGTTGGTTATTTGCTGCATCTCACAGCACTTCTAGTTAACATTCAGGCTTGGCACGACCCACCATCCGCTCGAGCACACAGCACAATGTCACCCCTCAAAACCCCACTGTTCAACCTAAAGGCACTTTTTTTTTAATTTTTTTTTTTTTTTTTTTAATTTTAAGGGTGCGTCAGCTGCTCACTGAAAGTGGGAATGCTTCATTTAGCACACACACACTTGTTAAACTGCTCACAGCATGCAAATAAAACACCGCATTGTGCAAAAGTCATTCAGCCTCCCCATCCGTAGATATGAGCAATGGAACCGTGGCCAGGAAAGAGAAACTTGGAACAACATGCAAATATTTCAGTCCCTTATTCCCAATATTCACATCCCAGGCTACAGCCCACAGCCCTGTCATGCTGAGGGGTGACCATGTTGAGAATCTGCCCTGTGCAATGGGTGGGAAAACGACCATTATCTGTCTTGCCCCTGGACTGCACCCTTTTATTTGTGGTTATTACTGCAAACTGCCTTTTTTTCCAGACAATGGTTGTGTTATTATAGGTACCTTCATGCCGTGCCAAAGCACATACACACAGCAATTCAGAACAATCAGCCTTGTTTTCATGGGAGCAAAGGTTGCAGCCAAATGAAATGGGTGGAGATCACATTAAACAATCTTGGAATCTGCTAATAGGATATAGGAAAATGTGACCATAATGCAGATGCAGAGTTCCCCTTTCACCTTCCAGTGTTATGGATAAAATAAAAGCTTTGGAAAACCAATTAAACTGTTTGAACAACATTAAGCAAGTCGAACTGTTCTCAGGGTGCTTATAAGACCACTGAGACGTTCTTTAAAATTAAAACAAAGCAGTGCCCTTTCAAAGCTCTGAAACCAGAGAGCATTTCCCCACCCCAGAAACGATTATCTCTTCCACCACCTGTTTTAAAAAGGAGACCTGCAAGTCACCTGCTTCTCCATGGTGAAGAGAAGCTCATCAAGACAACTGTTCCTGTCTTAGAGACAGGATCAGCCCCTCCTCTAAGTGGGGAATTTTCACACTGAGGCACCTTGGCTGGTCAGCTGTAACCTGCATTCCCCTTGTTTGCTTTTGAGATGTGCATTAGTCAGCTTTCTCCTCCACAAATCTGATTGTGCCTCTGCGTGATCGTGCACTGAAGTCATGTCCTTGAGCGTGTGACATCAGTCTGTTGCCATGGCAATGTACAGGGCAGTCCAAAATTCAGTATTATGGCATCACTGCGGGATCAGACAGCGGAACAAGCCAACGCCTGAGAGCTGGTTAATGCAGCACGAACAGCCAAGACATTTCAATCTAAATGTTAAAGTGTAACTGCACTTCATCACAATATTCTTCATAAATATGCCCAGAAGCCTCAAGAAAGACAATCCAGAAGGTCACTGAATAGAAGAAACAGGCGAGCCATCACGCATCACTAAAAAGAAGGGAAATATGTTTCCAAGGATGGCCACCAAGTATGAAGAAAGCTTAGTTCAGCTCTCTGAATAGAAACCACCATCTGTTCCTAAGGCAACACCACAGCTGCCTAAAGACATCATCCACAGAGAAACAGGGATGGCCCCTCAGCACCCCGAACCAAGTGCTGGGTTCCACCCAGTTTTTCTGGAAATCAGAGACTGGAGGATCAGGATCACAGCCCTGTCAGCCCTTTCAAAGGGACAGCATTACCTAAGACACAGTTCTCCAATTTCAAGCTCTGAAGCAAAGATCAGCGCATCATTAACCCAACCTGTAACAAAGCCATGTAGTTAAAAAAAGGGTGGTACCTTCCAAGAGTCGTTATTCCATGTAGGCTTAGACATTACAGTTCTGTAGGTTCCTTGCACACTCACGAGAATGGCATTTCTGAAGAGCAAAAGGGAAGAAAAAAGGAAATTAGTGACACAATAACGGTGTTAACAACTACTATCCAGCTCCTAAAACCCGAAAGATCTGGTTTGCCCCGAGCAAAGGGTACATGGGAACAACAATCCATGCATTGCTGATGTGGAGAACCACCAACTCACAGTCTTCAGTGCTGACTGATAGAGTACACCCCAAAAACAACCCAGCAAAACTACAGGTGGCTGGGCAGAAGCCAATTTGGCACTGTGGGAGCCCAGGGTGCAAAGACAGCAGAGAGGAGGGACTGCAAATTCCCCAGAAGCCACAGTGGACCCCTTTCTTTACCTGTTCCTCTGTTCCCATCAAGCACACATGTTTTGGGGTCCGGCTGTGGATTCCCAGTGGCTGCCCTGACACCCAAATTCCTCAAGCCCCTGGAGTGGCACTGCTGCTGTACATCAGCTTCCACGTAACCCAGCCCCTCCCTGTACGCTTGACTGGTTTCATTTTGCCTCCTTCCGCTTTCCCTGAATAATCCACGCGTCTCCAATAACTCAGCCAACGCTTCCTCCTGCAGAGCTGACCTCCAGCCTTCCCATAACCCCAGACGCACCCACAGTTTCTTAACGCTGCCATTAACGAGGCACATTTCACGTTCTCTACACGGATGTAGCCCTCACCCACTTCTAACCCCTCCACCCATGTCCCTGGCTGTAATTACCCCATCCCTAGTTATCTAATACCCAGCACAAGCCTTGGGGCTGGGAACCACTGTTTGTTTGGCTCTGCAGTGTCACACACCCCAGTGGTGTTGTATAAATAAATTCCACAACCTGTTTGAGCCTGAGCTTGATTGAGACCTGAATTATCCCAGTTTCCAAGTGACTGCTGCAAATACCTTCGCTCACTCCCTGCTCGCTTACGCAATCGGCCACCAATTCAGCTCCAGGGCCAAACACCATGACAGCCAACTGCTCCCACGGACCACAACTGCACAGAAAACAACTTAAATCCCTCTACTTTCAAATACAAATTGCGGATTATAAAGGGATGAGACGGGCACGAGCACACAGCTCCCAGAAATGTGCCTCTGCCTGTCACCTGAAGGACAAGTTCCACGTGCCGATGTCAGCTCTCAGCCACCAAAGCACCCAGGCTTTGCCACAACCCTTAACACTCAGCAGGTTACCCAGTCACAAGTCTGAAGGACCAGGGAGGATGAGATTCTGGAAGCAACTTTGAGCCAAATGGATTTCAGAGCAAAATAAAGCCAGCAGGCTTCATCTCCATGGAGCTCCCGCAACACAACATAGGCTGAGCAAGCCACTCAGGGCAGAGGTCTTTCTTATTAACTACCTAGTAAATTCAGATTAAAGTCAGACAGCTCTTCCCCCTCCCTCATATAAAAATCAGATGCTATCCAGCCCCGAGGAATCAATCCAGCTTCTGCAATAAAGAAAACCTGCTCACAGCTGCATGACACCACACACAATCCGTAGGATTGTGGCCCTTCAGGCACTCATTAAAAACTTTTTCCCTAGAAAAGTCTCCAGTAACAATTTGCCTTCAATTCGCTTTCTGCAGTGAAGATGGATGGTAACTAAGTACTGGATATGGAAGCACGTGAGAAGTCCCAGTGCAGCCATCCCAGGTCATGAACACACCAGTGTAAACCCAGGGACATTCACCAAGTACCCTCCCGCTCCCATGTGCTGATTCCAACATCAGAGGGGCCATTAAACCCCCGAGCCAAACACCAGGAGGACAGGAAGGAAGCACCAAGGCACACTACGACCATTAAAAGGCAAACAGAAGCCAGGGAAGAGCCAAGGCTGGGTGTGTGTGATGGCGTTTACAGGTGGAGGAGCTTTGCCCACTCGTAGGAAGGAGCTGTGCTTTGCTGATGCTTCCTGACTACCCAGCTGAATCTCCTGTCCATAGGTGAGTCCCTTTTCACCTGGATTACCCTTGGAGCAGCTTGGCCAGCATGAAAGATATATTAGCTCATTTTCTAGCTTCTTTTCCCCACAAAGTCAAGCCACCCAACCTCATAAAAAGGCAGTGTGGGACCTGTGCTCCTACACAAGACTCACGTCCTAAAACCTTCTCCCAAAGAAACCATGGCAAAGAGCACTGTGGGTCAACATCCCCAGCAGGTGGGGGTCAGGCAGCCCTGCCAGGTAACACTCCAGGCTTGAACCTCATTTTTATTTAGGCAATACCCAATCCAACCTGCAAGCCTCCTGTCCCTGCAACATCAGTGGCTAGAAATGGGTGCAGGAGTCCGATCAGGTATAGACTCTCAGGATAAATGTATTTGTCCCCAGTATGAATAAAAAAATACCTCTTTTAAAAAAGAAGGTGATGCAGTTCATCTCATTAAGTAAGTCACACTGTTCTTATCGAAGCATGGATCCACTACAGCACACAATGCACAGGTTGGTTTGCAAAGCATGTTTGGGCCTTTCCCTCTGAAAACCACCCTAAAAATGTAAGACTCAATTACGAGGGCCTTGTACTCTTCGTTCCTTTGAAATTCACCACCACTTCACCTTATTTACTCCCAGAGCTTAATGCTGCAGTTGGATCTACACAATCAACCCTATCAGCCAAGTTAAAACCAACACAACCAAGCCCGAACTTAAAAAACTATTAACTTTTACAAAGTACATTACATTTTCTTTCCCAAAACGTTTAACCTGCTAACAAATACCTGCCCTTAGTGCATTACCATCCTCCCATTGTCCTGGAGTGAGTTAGCAGGCTTGCAGCAAAACACAGGGAGAGCCAAGCACACTCTGCCTCCCGGCCAAGCAGAGCCTGCAAGAACAGACCCCCTTTGGGGCAGCGACAGTTGAGGTCAATTTAATGGGAAAACAAACTACTTTTCCATTCAAGTCCAAAGCAGAGACAAAGAATTTTATGTGGCTCACATTGCACAGTCAGCTGTCTTTTTAGGAACGGCTCCGATTTAATGGCTCTGTGGCAGTCCAGAAAAAATGAGCCTGAAGAGAGTTTAAGGTTTGGCCGGTACCGCACTGTGAAAAGTCCAGGCACTGGTCTGGGGTGCTCTCGTGGCCTTAAATCAGTACCTCAAAGTACCTCATCATCATCAACAGCAGTTCTAGGTATTTTATGAGTCCCTGGCACAGGGTGCCCAGAGAAGCTGTGGCTGCCCCACCCCTGGAAGTGTCCAAGGCCACGGTGGACGGGGCTTGGAGCAACCTGGGATAGTGGAAGGTGTCCCTGCCCATGGCAGGGGGTTGGAACTGGATGGACTTTAAGGTCTCTCCCAACTTGAACCGTTCTAGGATTTTATGATTTCCCAAGGTTCAGCCCAGAGCACGAATCCATTTTTACCCCATTTCGAAGAAAGGCAAAATCTCTCTCCGAAGCCCTGACGGATAATTCTCTTTTGCATTACATGGGCTGCATTTAACACCATTTCTACACCAGAGAACCGAAATGAGGCAATGCTTCAACGTGACCACTCTCACTACAGGGACTTGTATTCTGAAGCAGCAGAGATGTGCTCAGGCTCTTCCACTTGACTATTTCAGGGCCTAATGCAGACAGAGAAGCTAATTAACATGTATTGCTATGGAAAGGAATATAATCCAAACCTTCACTGGTTTATATCTAAACCCTCTGAGACATCTAACGTCAAAGCTAAACAGATCTTCACCTGCCAAACACTTGGAGAGCCTTCAACTGAAGCTTCCAGGTAAGGGAATGCAGTATTTTAGGATATTTTTGCTACATACACTGGGGACGTACCTCTAATACAAAGCCCAGAGAATCATCATGACAGCTGCAAAAACAACTTTGTCCTGGCTAACATTCACATAACGAAATTACAGTTTCACTCCAGGGAAAAAGGAAAAAGCACTTAAGTTTTGTTTAGATTGAAGTGCTTCGAGCCACGCCACTTATCTGCTATCAGAGCAGATTGCAGGGCTGCTCCAATGATTATTCTGTAATGAAGTAACTGGAATTGGAAGGTATGCAATTAGTCCTATCTCCTCCTCCTCCACCACCCCCCTATCAAGAAGAAAAGCAGCACAGACATTATCACCTCTCCCTCGAGCTCTGCTACCCTCACCACTTAAAATACCCACAGAGCAAAGTAGGGCTGTCACTTACAAGCTGCTAACAAGCCTGGCTTGGCCCTGACTGGCAGCAAAGGTGATATTCCCAGCATCTCCCCAGGAGAAAGTTACAGGGTTACCTCATGGGACGCTTTCTCAGGTACCCCCACACACATATATATTAAGCTTACCATGCCTGCATTTAGCTATTTTAGTAAAAGCAAACCACTTCTGAGAGGAGTAAAAAAAAAACCACTGCTGTTCCTAGCAGCTTTAAGTTAAAGCATCTCTCACTAATCCTCCTGGGCATGACCACTGGGAAGTGAATATATTAAATTCAGGACACAGGTATCGCTTGCTGGCACTCTGGGTAGTTTTACTGACTCCAGCCTGGCTCATTTTACCTGGGTCATTTAGCCTTCCTTCTCCTAAAGAGCTGTGCTTTGTGTCTGTAAAGTGGTACGTGCAGCTCTCCCATAACCGCAGCTAAGAGATGGAAGATGCAAAAAGGCCCCAGACAGCCCACAGCCAAATGGAAACTCAGTGAATCCCTGATTCCAAACGGCAGTTCTGATAAAACACAATCTGACATTTATTCAGGCTCAAAAGTTCACTCATCTCTTCCCCTCCACCCCAGTGATACCCATTGGTCTAATTAAAGACAAGGCTTCTCTCAGCACCCTCTGCCTTATATCTATCCCAGTAAAGTCTCTATCTGTGACCCAAGGAACACAAGTGAGAGCTAGGGGATAGGGGGCATTCTCCAAATCCCTAAAATAAAATAAAAATATAAATATTAAATTTAAAAAAAAACCTTACATCCACTATTAAAGCAGTATCAACAAACTTGCTCTGTATAGATCCACTACAGATGCAACAATTTTCACTCACTGAATTCACTCAATTGAATTTCACTCAATTTTTACTTGTTCCTTGACATTTTCCTAAGTTCTTCCCAATTTCTTAAAAACATTTTCCCAAAGACAATGGGCCATCCCTGCAGGATGCACTGGTGCCTTCACTTCCTTGGATTCAGTCAGGTCAGGGACGAAGTTGTGTTAACTTTACAAAATCCATATACAACCCTTTCCTTGCTCCATACATCTACTGATTCAAAAGAGGAAAAAGAGCTTAAAAAAAAACCCTTTTAAGGCAAGAAGAGTGTGCAGAATGCTGCAGAGACATTTGCTACAAAGGTATGTAAACTACTACTCTTTATCCTACAATTTACCCCATGGCCTCCAGCTGACACATCAGCTGCCACCATCTTAACAACCCCACAAGCAGCTAAAGCTGAACAAAGCAATCATTAGGAAAACTGGTTTAGTCCACTGCTGGTGGCATCCCATGTCCTGTCCATGGAGGAAGCATGACTCAGACTGCTCTGGGCTCCCATCCACGGCACAGGCTGCAAAGCTGCATTAAAAAGAGAATTCCCACTAACTTGTACCAAAGTCACGTCTCCAACTCCTTCTGCTGCGAGACCAATTCGAAGCGAGTTGTTTTATATTTTAATATGGCTACATCTGCAGTCCTACTGCATCTAAAAAAATCCATAAGCACTTTAAGAGAAATACAGGGACTTTTTTTTTTTTCTTCCTTAACATCACGGAAGACAGATTCATTGCTATCAGTAATCCTCCTACAGCCCCAGTTTCAGAAGTGGCAGCAGATTCACAGAGATTTCAGCTGCAAAAACAAGCACTCTTTGCATCACTTCATTCATCTGTTTATTAAGATAAAGTTACCTCACTAAAAAAAACAAAAACCACAAAACAGTGGTAGAGTGTCATCCTTCTTTAGAGAGGAAATCAAGTGAAAAAATGCAAGGAACTGACAGCCTGTCCCACACCTGCTGGCAAGCTCTGGTGCCCTGATGGTTAAATTGAGGTGTATAAATCCATTTTCAGGCAACAAGATTTCCTTAAGGGTGGTGGTTTTCTTTAGAATTCCCTTACCAAGCGCCTGCCACTTGTCTCAAGGTATCATGCCTTGCATGCCCTCATTGTTCAGCTGTGGATCCTCCTCTCCCCAGCACCGGGACACGTGCAGGATGTCAGGAAGGGAAAGGAATAGGAAAAATCACAATAAACACGATGGCAAAGCAAGAGCAGCCTTTCAGCAGAAGAAAACGGGGCAGTTTTACGTGTATGTCTACAGGGAGCTTGCCTCAACCTCAGGAGTCAGGGTGGGAGGAAGCACAGCAGCTCTGAAGACATAAAAACATTGAGAGGCCCAACACAAGAGCGAAGGCTTCACGATGGAGAGGATTTTTAGACTTTGCAATAAAGGTGAAGCTCAGAACAAAGACCTCAATGAAGAGCTTTATAAATGAAAAGAGAACTTTGAAGCACATGAACCAGTGAACATCCTCCACAATCCAACACTAGCCACTATCACTGATGCACGAGTCCTGCTTGAACCCAGGCTCCACACTCTTTTTTTTAAAATATAGCCTCCAGTATGACACATCTGAGAAAGCCAGACCACAGGCACAAGCCATGAGCTTGTCTTTGAAGTTCAGATACACCAGAAAATGACTTCACCTCCCTAGATGCAGAGGGATAGTGCTGCCTTTGATGCTACAAGAAATTTCGGTCTTTAACTGCCCAAGGATTTCAAATTGCTCTCTGGGCTGCAGCGTGGCAACACCCAAGCCTACACATACACACAAACATAATTATGCCTGGTCTAGACTTGGAGGGAGGGAGGAAAAAAAAAAGTCAAAGTATTTTCAGTGATGTTAGCACACAAAGAAAATAACAGCACATACAAAGAAACCTCTAGGGCGACTTATGAAGAAGATTTTATGCTTGGCTTTCTGCCAATTAGAGAGGAATTAAAGAGCCTGGCAATGTAACCCCGTTCATCCCGAGGAAGAGACTGCATCTTTAAGTGGTCAACGGAGCAGGAGGGATGAGAAAAGAGGGACAAAGACTCGGGAGTGCAACTGCACGGAGCAACATAGGAAGTTTCTGATGGTACTGAGATAGAAAGTGGGCACGAATAATTCAAATTTTAAAATTAATCCAGTCTATTGCCTCCAAAAGAAAATCAGCATGTAACAGCTGACTCCAAAATGACAGCATTCCAGTAAAGCAGACAGTATTTTTTGCTATAAAATTCCAACTGCTTCAATATTTTACAGATTATACGCCTCCACTGACTGCCAACCAGCAAAATCAGTGAAAGGTGGAGGTCACAAAAACAAAAGCAAACCAAGTGGAAAAGGCATGGCTAGACACCTTGGGAAGCTGCAAATGTGTCAAAATACAGCCTTTGAGTAAGAAAGAACATTTAGCAGCTATCTGCAATGATGAATTTACATCCAAACTCTTTGGAGCTTAAAAATTCACATCATAAGACCAGCTTTTACCAGAATTAGGACCAGACTTGACATGCCCCAGTTTCCCCAAGGTTACTTTTGGAAACACATCTACTCTTAAAATATTTCAAGTGCTCTTCTCACACTGCAGAAGAGCAACCAAAACCTACCTTCTAATTTTACTTTTTCAGAATTATTTTTCTACAAGAACTTAACTTCAACACATTTTTTATCTGAATGGCAGAAGGAATCCTGTGTCACATTGCAGGTTGAAAGTTACTGGATATGGCAGCAAGCTGCTGTTGCTTATATAAAGTCATTGCAAGGAGAAGGAAAAAGAAGCTACTGAAGCTTTCAAAATCAAACCCTGTAAAACACCAAAACCACAAAATGAACCAGAAGTAGCTTAGGAGTTGCTAGGGATGTTTAAAGTTAATAAAAATTCTAAATTAAATGGCTGCCGCTTAGGTTTGCCAAAAAATTATGCAAATTTCCAAAGTTCATGCATAGTAATTAGCACAGCAAAAAGCAGGTCCCAAATAAGTGATGAAGTTAGCCTCGCTCTTATTTCTCCAGCAGATGGAATTAGCTATGTGTGAAGCTATTTTTTTGCAATTGAAGATTAAACATATTATCCTGAATATCAATTCTGCAAGTACAGCACGTTGGATACATGCATTCATGGAAGCAGGAATATGCAAAAGCCAGCCTGAATCCTTGTTTTCCATCATTCTGAACAGGACATTGAAGAGGCTGGGGGAAGGTTTACATATTTAAGACTTCATTTTTCAAACTGATTGCTGACAACTTGGTTGAGACAAGTTCTCTCAAAGTACATTTAGAGTTAATAGTCCAAACAGGTTTTTCCAAAGAAAAATGTCTGCCTTGACTAAAAATACATCCTCTTGATGTGCTAATTGACAGATCACAAAAAGTCACCCAAACTGCAAGTCGAAACAACATGTGCAAACAAAGGCTCCCGGGTTTGCCCATTACTTCTCCAAAACCTGGTTCACGGGCGTACCCATCACATACTGTGATACAAATTCACCTTTTCCATTCCTAGTATGGACTTGCCCCTTACTTCACACTTAAAAAGACACAACCTTCCCCTCAGCCCTGCAGCTCTCCAGCGAGGGCTGAACCTCGTGTGTGCCCTTGACCAAAGTACTCCACCTGTGTTCCACATTCTCAGTTTAGTTTCCCTCAGATTCTCGAGCCCAGAGCTGCCCCACCTCAGCGAGCTCCTCTCAAAGACACTGAAAGGCCCAGCAATTTTTCTCTGTTGTCAGAGTGCCTTTTATCTTTCTTAGAACAGCTTGAGCCATGTTCATATCAACACATCCATCCAGTTTAGGGGACACCACCCAGGAGCATCTCCCACTGCAGCAGCAGTAGTCTTGAGAAGGTGCAGGCAAGGCAACCAAAACTGCAGTTACCACACTGATCAAATAGAGAGTGGATAAGCTTCTCCCTAAACACCAGATCCCGAGCAGAAAACTGGTGAAAGAAGTGAAAACAAACTACAAGTCTCTTCCTACACGAATATTACTTTCAGGCAGCCCAGAAAAGATTGCTGGAATCTGTGTGTGTTACCAAAAAGAACCCAAAACTTACATAATTAAAGGAACATAGGGAGGGGAAGGTAAAGTTTAATGCTAATTCAAAAGTCAAGTAAGTGACACCCTAGATTGAATACTATTAACCAAAATTGTGCAGGATGTACTGAAAGCAGCAGAAACCCTGCCCGCAACAAAATGAGAATTCTCTTACAAAAATACTTCTGTGGCCAAATGAAACACTGAGTTTAAGTAAGAAAGCAAGCACTTACACCTATCGTGCTCTCCCCCTCTTCCTTCTCATCCAGGGAGTCTCATTTATCTCAAAGCAATCAAAAGAAAAAACACTTTGATTTTTAAACACAGAAAAGCTGCAGAAATTACAGCCTTGTCTGGCACGAACAAATAATATTTCTGAAATCAAAAGAAGATTCTCCAAGTTAGGGGAAGGGCAAAACCAGTCCTGAATAACTTACTTTGCATAGCCCAATTCCTGCCAAAACAGTTCTGTAAATCCCATGGTAGTTCAGATAATTTCCATTCTTAGAACAAAAAAAAAAAGCTAGATCGAACATTAGCAACATTAATTGTGTGATATGACCTGAATGATGCAAGAACAAGTAGTTAAGTGAACCACAGCATCTGCTGAATTTTTAATCACTAGTTGTTTTGCTGCAAGGCAGAAGAACACTGTATATCAGCTTCCAAGCACTGCACAGAATGGCACATTAGGACAGCAAGATTTTAACTGGCAGGAATTCTGCCTCCCTGCTACCCAAATGCCATCACTTCACTGCGAACTGCAGACAGAGCAGCTTCTAAAGCAGGATTATTTTTTAGTCGCACAGGAAAAAAACCCAGCACTATTTTCTGCACCCCAAGATACCAGTTAGCCATTTCTAAATTTTTTTTTTTAAGCTGACACTTTATTAACAGCCATTTCTGCATCGCTCTGTTGTGTATCTCTACTCTCCAAACAGCTTTAAGCAGTCACGTGGCTGCCCAGCAGCAGCTTGCTACCAAAGAGGTGGCTGAACCTGGGATGTGTAGGAAGGTGATCTATGTAAACATCCCTATTAGCCCTGTACTGCAACAGGAGGAGCAGCTGCAACATGTTGGGGCACACCTGAGCTATATTTAATCCATCTCTCTCTGACACCCATTGCAATGACGCTGCAGACACCCAAATTTTGGCAGCCAGGTCACGGTACCACTGATGCTCATCCTGTGCCTACATCAGCCAGTCCTGCTGCGATTTCTCTGTGTTTGATACCCAAAGCAGTTAAATAAACCAACCACCATGCCTCCAGTGGTAAATACAGCTCCAGTTATGCTCTAGGCATAAAACTGCAACAGCATGATTAGCAAGTGATACAGCAGATATTCCCCTTCCACAACAAAGACAAAAAAAAGAAAAGTTATTTGGGGAATAAACACTAATTCCACAACTACAGTGTGAATTCCAAATACAAATCCCACAATTACAGGCAGAATCTGAACTACGGACAATTATTCTGTTTCATATTTTAGGGGTGAAAAAAGGACATTGAAAAAAAAGGACAACATTCATACATTAAAGAAAGACTGTCACACTGACTCTAATAGATTCTAGGTTTAATAAGTTAATAGAATCAAAATAGCTTAGAAAACAAAGCCAGTAAAATATGGTACAAATAAAAATGGAGCAGCCACACATACCAAAGCAGCATTCCTATGCCCTCCTTCCTGCAGAGCTTACAGAGCTGGGAAGAGGATCTCTAACCCACAACTTTCACTAAACCAGTATTTCCTTCAAAAGCTCAAATCTATGGATAGGAACATCCAGTGATAAAGCCAATAACCAAATAATCCACAAGAGACAAAAAATTCCAGCAGATAAGGGCAAGAGAGATGCTTCCCAGGCTACATTATCTTTCATGATAGGTTTAGAATCAGTCCTGTGTTTTCCTGATAGGCTCAGCCATAAGGTCCAAGAAAAGCTGCTGTCTTCTCTGAAACCTGCTATCGAACCTGCAACAGGAACACTGAAGTACGCCATAAACATTGAAGTACGCCATATCTGCCGGGAATACAACAACCTCTGTGTGAGGATTATACCAAAATGCTGGTTTGGTTATGCTACAGGGCACCAAGAAGTGAAAATAACACATTGTGATGAAGGTGTTGACACCTGGAACCTTAGGGAGGTGTTATTACCTAGGCAGTGCCGTGCATCCACTACACAGTGCTCAACTTCACAGCACCCAAACCTAACTTGGCACCTCCATACCCCAAAACCACAGTCCTTCCTGACACGGGAGCTACAGACCAGTCTCTGTGAACACTGTGATGAACACCCACAGCACAAGCTTCAAGATGAGCTTCCAAATTTAAGAGACGCAGAAAGATGTTTTATAACCCATAAGTCGCTCAGCTGCAGCTTAGCGCTTAACAAGCCACTCACAATTCTTCACAATCCTCCTCCAAATGGAGAAAAGATTCTAAAGAGCATTTAGCACAAGTGAAACATCCCCAGCTTTCTCCTCAGCCTCTGCTTGCTCTCCAATTAAACATGAAAGAGACAACTTAGTCATACTGAGTGTGCAGGATGATTTTAAGACAGTGGTATTAAATCAAATCCCACAACTTTTCACACCTATTAAATTGTTACTTTGTCATTAGGAGGGGAGATTTTGATAAGCAAGATGCAATTAACAGACAGTGCCTTTGTTACCAGGCTGCTCGTGACGAAGCCCAGGCTCCTTGACATTCCATTTCTTCCCCTCAAAGGCTCTGTGCTACAGCAAATTTATGGGTTTTAGTATGTAAGAGGAGAATTGGGCAGGTTACCTTCAAAATCAGTCAATAAGGCCCTTTCACTCAGGCTGGGGGAAGGCGGGTGGCTGCTGGAAAGCAACACAAGGCGCTCCCTTCCCCCTCCCCTCAGGACCCAAAAATGCTGCGTTCAAAACACTCCCATCCCCTGCAGCAAGGGATTAGCCATTTATTAAAAAGGAATCAAAACACTGTAAAAGGCTTCCAGTTAAGATTTCAAGGGGGAGAAAAAAAAAAAAAAAACCACCAACATTAACACCGGTGGAACCAGAGTCACATTAGGAATTCTTCTGGGCACCAAAGAACAAGCAGCTCAAACGCAAGCGGGATGTCGTTTGTCCCAATGATGCTGATGAAATGGCTCAAAAGGAGGACAGAATTAGATTAATTTTTTTTTTTTTTAGGCAGTCATTTTACTGCCTCCACACTGAGCAGTAACAACATTCACAACCTACAGGCATTTAGACTTTGGACTTTTAAGACAACTACCTACCTCCACGCTTGTTTTTTAAGGGGTTTTTTTTTGGCTCTTCTCTAGGGGTGACAGACAATTATAATGGCCAATTATGTAAAACCTTTCATCCGAGAAAACACGAAGCACTACGCAAACACTCATTAAGACTCTCGGCTGGAGCCTGCGCCGCACGTTCGCCTGTTCCACAGCTCCCCTGGATATCTCCAGCCACCAAAACTGGATGCCGAGCGCTGTGGCACGGCCGGGACAGCGCCCAGCAGGGCAGGGCCAGCCCCTGGAGTACTTACACAGCCTCGCAGGCGGGTTTTACAGCCCGCAACACGCTCCGGGCTGCTGGGGCTGAGCTTTACAGCCCCATCCAAGCCGGTTATTTAAAAACAGAGCAGAGACACACGCGGCTGCTGGGCGTTGCACGAAGCACCTCGCAGGACGAGCCTCAGACCCACTTCTCCGGCTGATCCAAGCAGATTTTTTCCAACTGCGAGCCGCACGGCACAAGTCAATAACCTCGGTTTAGTGAAGAAATTAAAAGCTACGCTTATTGTTTCGAGTAAGGCCTTGGAGGAAGTAATTCCGAGAAGAAATCACTTCCACTGTAATTGTACTTTTAACCTTTCCTTAGGTTCTTACGCCACCCCCACGTGAAGGCGTTATTCAAGAACTATCACCACATCTAATAACGTTTAAAGCTCTTTTCGAATCACTGTTTATGTTTAGCGAGTTCACAACCCCTCCCTTCTGAAGGGCTGATCGATGTATGAACCACGGGGGAAGCCGTGCAGAAAAACACGGCCAGGAAGTGACCGCAACGCAGGAGACCAAAATTTGGGGGGAAAATACGCGTTTTGGGAGGGGGGTTGCCTTTAAAAAAAGGTCCGCTAAAAGACTGACCAGCAGAAAGCGGGGGGGGAGGCTCGGTCCCCCCGGCCACGCGTGGGACGGGCTCGTTACGCAACGGCGGGGGAGCGGGGATGCTCCGAGCCCCGCACGGTGACCGGGCGGTGCGGGGGACACGGCACCGCTCCCGTGCTCCCGCTGCCCGACCCGCCGGGCTGGGAGAGCCGCGGGAGCGCTGCCAGCGGCGCCGGGGAGGGAGCACCACAAAAACCCCGGGGAGGCCGAGAGCGGGCGCTGGAGGAGAAGCGGGGACAGAATAAAGCAAGAGGATAAAATAAAGCCAAGCGGAGAGGGGGCAGCGCGCGGTGCCCTGGGCTCGGCC